>JAVSCE010012261.1:0-257596 GCA_032199065.1 Smutsia gigantea | reverse complement strand
TGAGGTTTAATTTCTTTTTGGTTTCCTTTTCTGGTTCATTGTCTGTTTCGGTCTGGTGGTGTTGGGCGCTAGGTCTCAAAAAGGCCTCAAAGGAGCCAGGCGGACGTGCCGCAAACGCTCGAGGCAGTGGGTTCCAGGAGACGTCTTGGACCCACGGGGAAGAGACAGCGGATTTGAGTCCCGCGGTGCCACTCTGGGAATTAACGGTGTGTCGTGAACGAGATCCCAGGGAACTCTGAGGCATTACTCTGTGGCCTCAGAGGCATTTTGTCCACACCCAGGAAGCTTCAGCAAGGGAACTCCATTGTGTATATGTTCTGTACTTCTGTTTTGGTTGTTTGACTGCTCGGTTTGTTTAACTGCTTCGTTGTGACTTTGACTGACGAGGATGGTCTAAAAGAAAAACCTCCCATTTTTCATGGGACTTTGGGGCACTAACCTTACATACTTTATTTTAGAGAACCCCTGGAGACCTTCAAACTCTCTTCGTTTTTTTCCTCCGTTGGCTAGGAGGACTAATTCCTGTGTTTGGTGTTTTAATCTTGCTTGTTATACTATTTTTCTCTAGCCGGACTTACAACATGGGACAAACTGCGTCCACTCCTCTGGATCTGGTCCTGATTCACTTTGAAGAAGTAAAAACTCGAGCTCACAATATGTCTGTAAATGTTAAGAAAGGAAAAATGTCCACCTGCTGCGCCTCTGAACGGCCTACCTTTGGAGTAGGATGGCCACCAGAGGGTTCTTTTCACCTTCCCCTTGTAGAGGCAATAGAGGGAAAAATCTTCCAATGAGTGGGCGGCCATCCCGACCAGGTACCATACATCGCCACTTGGAAGGATTTAGTCATCAACCCACCCACATGGGTAAAGGCTTTTCTCCTCCCCTTAACTTCTCTAGCTCCTCCAGTTTTTCCACAGGTCCTGGTGACACGACCCTCAGAGAAAGAAGCCCCAAGACGGGAATAGGAGCCAGAGTCTACTCCAACCCCGGCTTCAACTTCACCTTCGGCTCCCCTCTACCCAGTTTTACAAGAAGGCACAAAGGAGGATCTTATCTTTCCTTCCCCAGCCTATCTGTCTCCTCCTGCGCCAGCTCCCCATCCCCTTCCGCCCCTCTCCCCTGAGCCCCTACCGTCCCCACCCCCTCCTAGGGAGGGACCTGCCCACGGAACACGCAGCAGAAGAGGGGCCACCCCAGAGGTGGACTCTGCCGTGCTCCCCTTGTGAGCTGCCGGGCCAATGGATGAGGCAGGAAATCAGCCTCACCACTACTGGCCCTTCGCCTCCTCTGATCTTTACAATTGGAAGTTACAAAACCCTCCTTTCTCTGAAAACCCTAAGGGCCTTATTGGACTACTAGAAACTGTATTCTTTACTCACCAACCCACTTGGGATGATTGTCAGCAATTGTTACAGGTTTTGTTTATGACCGAGGAGCGAGAACGATTCCTGATGGAAGCGCAAAAACTCGTTCCTGGCCCAACTGGAGTGCCCACCATAAACCCTGCTATCATTGATGCTAGATTTCCCCTTGTTCGCCCTGATTGGGACTATAACACGGAAGAAGGTAAGGAGCGCCTTACGGTCTACCACCAGGCTCTATTGGCACGTCTCAAAGCGGCCGCTAGAAGGCCTACTAATTTGACTAGGGTGTATGATTTAAAGCAGGGAGAAAACGAGAGCCCGGCTGCCTTCCTAGAACGGGTGATAGAAGCTTTTAGACAGTTCACCCCGTTCGATCCTGAACAGGCAGAACACAAGTCAACTGTGGCTATGGCTTTCATTAATCAGGCAGCACCAGATATTAAGAAAAAGCTACAAAAGGTTGAACACCTCAGAGAAGAGAGTCTCCGGGACTT
Source organism: Smutsia gigantea (assembly GCA_032199065.1). NCBI lineage: Eukaryota > Metazoa > Chordata > Mammalia > Pholidota > Manidae > Smutsia > Smutsia gigantea. Next base: position 255,735 of record JAVSCE010012261.1, on the reverse strand, counting down.
AGTAGAAATAGCTGAGAAAGTATACAACAACAGGGACAGTGCTAAGGAAAAACAAATAAAGGCAGAGAACAGGCAGAACAAAAATTTAGCCAGAGTGTTATTAGCTATGACGGCAGATTCAAAGGACCGCCGCCAACAATTAGAAGAAATCGCAGACCCAGATCGCTGTTTAAGTCATCGTCAACTAGAGGTTGGTGCTCCTTCTGTAAAAAAGAAGGACACACGGCCGCCAGATGCTACAAAAACAAAAACCGATGTGCAGGGTGCAAACAAGAAGGGCACTGGGCTAAAGACTGTCCAAAAAAGAATAAAAAAATTGGGCCCAGGGTATTGTTGGCTGGGGAAGACTCCGACTAGAGGGGACGGGGTTCGGAGCCCCTCCCCGAACCTAGGGTAACCCTTAAAGTGGAGGGGAAACCAACTAATTTCTTGGTGGACACGGGCACAACACTCGGTATTAGTAGAGGCCAAATCCCTTGCTTGGGAGAGACCTTTTGTATTCAGGTCCTCTCCCTCAGCCTGGCCGATGAATACTGACTATATGAAGAACCCCTAACTCCAAATGCCCACATTGGCCAGTGGCTCCAAGAGTATCCACAAGCCTGGGCTGAGACTGGTGGCCTAGGACTAGCTCGCCATCGCCCACCAGTGTTTGTGGAACTCAAGTCGGGAGCAGATCCAGTGGCAGTTAGGCAATACCCAATGCCACAGCAAGCCAAAGAGGGAATCAAACCCCATATCCATTGCCTGCTAAAATTAGGTGTTTTAAGAGTCTGCCAGTCTGCCTGGAATACTCCCCTGCTCCCTGTTAAAAAGCCTGGAGCAGATGACTATAGACCAGTACAGGACCTCAGGGAGGTTAACAAACGGGTGATAGATATACATCCCACTGTCCCCAATCCTTATACTCTTCTGAGCTCCCTGCCTCCTGAAAAACAATGGTATACAGTCCTTGACCTCAAGGATGCCTTCTTCAGTTTGCTACTGGCTCCCAAGAGTCAGGAATACTTTGCCTTCGAGTGGCATGATCCTGATATTGGCATCAACGGGCAGCTGACTTGGACACGACTACCTCAAGGATTTAAGAACTCCCCTACCATCTTCGATGAAGCGCTGCATGAGGACTTGGGTGAGTACCAGAGGGAAAACCCAGACGTAACACTGTTACAATATGTGGATGATCTTTTAATTGCAACCACCACCAGAGAGAGCTGCCTCCGGGGAACTAAAAGCCTGCTTCAGACGTTGGGCAGGTTGGGATATCGTGCCTCTGCTAAAAAGGCTCAAATTTGTAAGTCCCAAGTTACATATTTGGGATACGTCCTTAAGGACGGACAAAGATGGTTGTCCCCGGCTCGAAAAGACACCATTCTCCACATACCGCCACCCAAAAACCCAAGACAGATGAGAGAATTCCTCGGGTCTGCAGGGTTTTGCAGACTGTGGATTCCAGGCTTCGCAGAGATTGCCAAGCCCCTATATGAACTAACCAAGGACAAGAGTGAGTTTCAATGGACCCCCGAACATCAACGGACATTTGAGACTCTTAAAACAGCTCTCTTGTCAGCCCCTGCGTTGGGGCTTCCTGACATTACTAAGCCTTTCCACTTATTTGTGGATGAAAGTAAAGGGGTGGCAAAAGGCGTCTTAACCCAAAAGCTGGGGCCCTGGAAACGGCCAGTGGCCTACTTGTCCAAACGTTTGGACACGGTAGCAGCTAGATGGCCCTCTTGCCTGAGAACTGTAGCTGCCGTGGCATCATTAGTTAAAGATGCCGACAAGCTGACCCTGGGACAGGTTCTGACGGTGACCACCCCCCATGCAATTGAGGGAGTACTAAAACAACCACCTGATCGATGGCTCAGCAACGCACGAATCACTCATTACCAGGCATTACTACTCAACCCTGACAGAATTCTTTTCCAGCCCCCCTCCTCGCTCAATCCAGCTACACTCCTGCCCAATCCTGACGCGGACTCTCCACTTCACGATTGCACCGAGATCCTGGCCCAGGTACATTGTTTCCGAGAGGACCTAACAGATGCGCTTCTTCAAAATGCACACCACACCTGGTTTACAGATGGAAGCAGCTTCATTTCAAATGGAGAGAGAAAAGCAGGAGCGGCTGTGACCACAGATACTGAGGTAATTTGGGCCCAACCCTTGCCTCCAGGGACTTCAGCCCAAAAAGCTGAACTGATAGCCCTAACTAAGGCATTGACTTTAGGGAAGGACTTAAAAGTCAACATTTATACGGACAACAGGTATGCCTTTGCGACAGCCCACGTACATGGGGCTATATACCAAGAAAGGGGCCTTCTGACCTCAGAAGGAAAGACTATTAAAAACAAACAAGAAATTATAGACCTGCTACAGGCCCTTTGGCTGCCAAAAAGGGTGGCCATCATCCACTGCCCCGGCCACCAAAAAGGAGACCACCCCGTGGCTAAGGGAAACAACTTGGCTGACAAAACAGCTAAAGAGACTGCTTTTAAATCCATTGAGGCCTTACCTATAGTTCTGCCCGACCCTGGGGATCCCAGGCTACCTGAAAACCCTAAGTATACCGAGGAAGAAATCCAATGGGCCCCAAAGCGACCTATGAGCCAATTCTACAAAGGATGGTGGAAAGACTCAGATGGAAAACTAACCCTCCCAGAGGCCCTGGCAGAAAAGGTATTATCTAAAATACATCGATCCACACACATGGGAGAACAAAGAATGCGGGATGCAATCCGCCGATCTCAAGTAACAACCAAGGACTTACACTTAAAAATTAACAAAATTGTCCATGCATGCAAAGCGTGTCAACTCACTAATGCCTATTCTAATCCCCAGAATCCAGGACAACGCCTACGGGGTAAGAGGCCCGGGGCCTATTGGGAAATTGACTTTACTGAAATAAAACCAGGCAAGTATGGCTATAAATATCTCTTAGTTTTCACAGACACGTTTTCAGGATGGACTGAAGCCTTCCCCACCAAGAGTGAGACCACGACTATCGTGGGAAAAAAGTTATTAGAAGAAATCCTGCCAAGGTATGGTTTTCCTCAGCTTATAGGGTCAGATAACGGACCAGCTTTCGTGTGTAAGGTAAGTCAGGGAGTTGCACAGTTTATTGGGGCAGATTGGAAATTACATTGTGCATACAGACCCCAAAGTTCAGGACAAGTAGAAAGAATGAATAGAACTCTAAAAGAGACCTTGACTAAATTGACCTTAGAGACTGGTGGAGACTGGGTGGCCCTCCTCCCCTTTGCCCTGTATCGGGTAAGAAACTCCCCCTACCAAATGGGTCTTACTCCCTTTGAAATCTTATATGGAAAACCTGCCCCTATTATTATCCCTAACCTTCAGGCGGCTGCTCTGATGGACATAGAAGATCGTAACTTGTTATCAGAAATTCAGGCCATTCAATGGTCTCATAAACAAGTGTGGCCTAAATTACGTGCTCTCTGTGAATCAGGTGTGCCCCCGGAGCCTCATCGGTACCGGCCCGGTGACTGGGTCTATGTCAGACGGCACCGGCAAGAAACCCTTGAGCCACGGTGGAAAGGACCTTATGCCGTCTTACTAACTACTCCAACTGCTTTAAAGGTAGACGGAATAGCCGCTTGGATCCACTACACCCACGTGAGACCAGCAGACCCCTTCCAGGACCCAGGAGGCTATACCCGTGCAGAGGCCCAGACACCACCGCCCTCGAAGCTAGACCCGGAAAAAGACTCCAGTCAGTGGAAGGCAGAACGGCACCAATCCACATAAACTCCTACTTCGGAGAACTTGATAAGACAAGACTCTTCCTTATAACTACCACTATGTTGCTACTTCTCCTCTTTCCTTTTCTAGCACCGTATGTCATGGGGGGTTTGAACCCTCCGGGGAACAACTCCGAAAAGTTTTAGACAAATATGGGGGGGTCACGTGGCAACCCTTGTAAATTCTGTTAAAAAGAAGATCATGTTGCCTTATCCATCCCTTCCCGACTTACCATACCCCAACATTGCTATCTAAGCAGGTTTAGATGTCAAATGGGAAAGACCTCTTATTATGCCGCAACTCTCATTGCAGGCAGAGGCTGGCTGTATGCATGATAGAGAAAAGCAAGTTTGCTGGAATAGAGTTGTGCCACCTATAGCAAATAAGATAAGTCAAAATGAGAATAATGTCAATAGTCCATAATTAAAATTAGTTACTAACCAGCTATTTTGGCTTCTGTAAATCGCTTTGCATATACCTTTGTCTATGTCTCTTTCCCTTTGCTTTGATGTTTGAATTTATAGTTTGATTTATTATTTTATGCGAGATCCAAAATCTAACCGACTAACTAATTGACTGACCCAAGATTGGGTCAGTTACAAGACAGAGGGGGGAATGAAAGAACCAAACTAACGCCATGACAGGCTTCAGGAAGCCTTAGAAACTAGAAGGCCTAAGTTTCAGTCTCCCCGAAACTATCAAGGTAGTTACATATTGCCCAAAGCATGTAACCACCCTCCTGCCATCCAATCAAGAGAAGCCGAAAGCCTCCCTACATTCTTGAGGATGGGGTCTGCGAGCAGGAGATATAAGACCCTGTAAAAGTTAACCTGTTAGTCATCAGACAAGACCCTAAGTTCGCTCTGTAATTGGTTAATTTCAAAGATACCTTAAATATTGTGGTTGGATCCCGCCAAAAGTAACGGATGCTCCAAATGATATGTATGGCTGGAATTGTCAATAACATTGTGTAACTATGATTGGATTGCTGTATCCATGTCCCAGTTTCCTGTAACCCCCTCTTCCCAACGCCCATAAAAATCCTCCCCGCCTTTGTCCGGGGCTCTCAGCTCACGTCCACTACCTAGGTGGAAATGCTGGGAGTCCGAGCTTAAGCCCGTAATAAACGCCCTTTGCTCTTGCATACGTGACTCGGTCTCCCTGGTGGTCTCTGGTCTCTGAGGATACTGCAATCCGGACATAACAATGACATACAAAAATTCTGTAAGAGTCAAGTTTCAGCATCTGTAAATAGAATTTTATTGGAACCTAGACACATGAACTTCATTTACATTTTGCCTAGCACTGCTTTTACATGACAGTGGTAGAATTTGAAGTTGCAACAGAGACCATGTGGTCCACAAAGCCAAAAATACTACCTGGCCCTTTAGAGAAGAGGTTTGCTAACCCATGGGTTGTATCAGCTTCCTTCATGGGACACCTGGAGGCGGCAGTCCAAGCGAGTGGGAGTGGGAGGCAGGCGTAAGTCTTATCTTGAAACTTGCAACTTTCGCATTCTATTATTGGGCAAAGCAAGTCACAAAGCCAACCTAGATTCAAGACCAGGAACTATTTTCTAGCTCTTGATGGAAGGGGGCTGCAAAATACTGTGGCTGTGATTTTTTTTCTTTTTTAATTGAAGTACAGTTGACACATAACATTATATCAGTGTCAGGTGCACAACATAGTGAGTTGACATTTATATACATTATGAAACGCTCACCACGATAAGGGTAGTTATCATCTGTCACCATACAAAGATATGGCACTACTATTGACTATTTTCTCTATGCTGTTAATTTTCAACTTTGCACACCTGGGGGTCTTAAGGCGGGCTGTCAGAATTCAGAAGGATGAAGGAGAAAAATGTTTATTTTTCTTACCTTCTAACTGGAAGTTAGCATGTTTCTCATGGCCTGTCAAAGCAGGTATATTGGCCAGCCCTGTGACTTTGCCACTTGTGGAAATGAAAGAATTTCATATCATATCCTAGTCATGGCAGACATCCTGAAATACTATTTATGTTCATCTCAACTTTGAAATCACAGGAATTAGTAGAGCTCTTGTGAATCAGGATTCTTTAATGCAATCGTGAAGAAACATGTGTATTTGTATATCAAAATTCAATCAAATATTTTCACACCCATATGCCATTTATGTCTGGTTTCCTTTGCAATCCTGGGCATTTTTTAAATGCATTTGCTGCTCTGTCCTGAGAAAGAGTCCTTGGAGGCAGGGCAGAATCAGGTCACAGTTTAGGCAGATTAGTGAGTTTCTAAACTGGCCTCATAAAGAGTCTTAATCTGGGACAGCAGCCAGCCAGCAGCTCCAGGGCCACATGAGGTCCTTCTGCCCTGTCCCCAGCACCTCACCAGGACTGCCGTGGCCTCCCTGTTCTCCGGCCGTGTCCTGATCTGTAACAACAGTGACCAAGACGAGCTGGACACAGAGGCTGAGCTCAGCCGCAGGCTGGGGAACCGGCTGGTGCTGCTGTTCTTTGGGGCCAGGACGTGCCTGCAGGGCCAGGCCTTTGCACCTGTCCTTAGGGACTTCTCTGTGAGGCTCACAGACGAGTTCTGTGTGCTGCGGGCAGCCCAGCTGGCCCTGGTGTATGTGTCCCAGGACCTACAGAGGAGCAGCAGGACCTGTTCCTCAGGGACATGCCCAAGGAGTGGCTCTTCCTGTCCTTCGACGATGATCTGAGGAGGTGAGGCGGGAGGAGAGGTCAGCAAGGGCTTCCTGGAGGGGGAGCTGTTTCTGCTGAAAGGGAGGTATTTGTTATGGAGGCATCTGTTGCATCTGGAATCCATGAGCAGCCTCTCTGTGCCAGTCCATGTCCCAACGACTAAGGGTTGCCTTTTCCATGTCCCTTTCTATCCAGCTCCTAGAACCTTACAACCCAGTGGGGGAGACAGATGTGAAACCCTCAGATAAGTAGATGACAAACTGCAATAGTGCTCCAGAGGACAAAGAGACACTGCCATGTGGAAATACAAGGGGGATTGTATTTGCTGAGATTGGGAGACGAGGGGATGCTTCCCCAAGGAAGTGTTTTTTTTTTCTCCCAACCCCTTCAAGGAAGTGGTTTTATTTTATTTTATTTTTTTTTAATATAATTTATTTTATTATCATTAATTTACAATTACATGTGCAATATTACGATTATTAAACTACCCCTTCATCAGGTCCCCCCCACCAACCCCATTACAGTCACTGTCCATCAGCGTAGTGAGATGCTATAGAATCACTACTTGTCTTCTCTGAGTTGTACTGCCCTCCCCGTGCCCCCCCAACATTACATCTGCTAATCGTAATGCCCCTTTTTCCCTCTTAACCCTCCCTTCCCGCCCATTTTCCCCAGTCCCTTTCCCTTTGGTAACTATTAGTCCGTTCTTGGGTTCTGTGAGTCTGCTGCTGTTTTGTTCCTTCAGTTTTTTTCTTTGTTCTTATACTCCACATATGAGTGAAATCATTTGATACTTGTCTTTTTCGGCTTGGCTTATTTCACTGAGCATAATACCCTCTAGCTCCATCCATGTTGTTGCAAATGGTAGGATTTGTTTCTTCTTATGGCTGAATAATATTCCATTGTGTATATGTACCACATCTTCTTTATCCATTCATCTACTGATGGACACTTAGGCTGCTTCCATTTCTTGGCTATTGTAAATAGTGCTGCAATAAACATAGGGGTGCATCTGTCCTTTTCAAATTGGGCTGCTGCATTCTTAGGGTAAAGGGAAGTGGTTTTAAAGAGAGACCCCAAGGGCAGGGAGGATAAGAGGATAAAGAGAGAGGAAAGGGAAGGGTTTCCAGGCAGAGGGCAAACAATAGACAAGGGCTCAGAGGAGGCTTTCAGAAAAAGAACAGCCAATCAGGGAGCTATAAGCAATTCCAGGTGTGAGAGGTCAGCAGGCACCACGTAGGGCGGCATCCCAAATGCTACCTTTTGAGTAGGTGTGCATCTGATCCCCGCGTAGCCAGGAGCTGTGGAGGGCACTGGAGCTGAGAGAAGAGTGGGTGCATTCACGCTTTACAGGGAGCTGCCTAATAAGTAGTGTTATACGTGGGGGCTGTCTTAGAATTTTCTGCTTTTCTGCAGTAAGACTTTCATTCTTTCTAAACCCTAGCTTTTTATTATGAAAAAATATCAAAGATACCAAAAAGTTGGAAGAAGCACACAAGGGAACTAGTGGCCATTGTTAACATGTTGGCATACTGGCCTTATCTACACACATGTGGAGCCGGTGCTGAACCCTCTGAAAGTGGGTTGCAGACTTTGTGACATTTTACGGGTTCCACTGATTTTGTTCCACACCAAGCGGAAATTTCTGGTCATGGAGAACTTGATTCTCCACCCAGCGTTATCCGAGTTCGGACACTTGCTCATTACCGCTGCCCTTTGCTGCTGAGAGGGCTCTTTTCCCCACACTGACAACAGTTCCCTCCCTGGGGACAGAAAAGCCAACTCAAGGGCATCATAGCTCAACACTGACCTTGTCTGACGCAGGCTCCTCTCAGTATGACATCCACCCAGGCTGGTATCTGGAGAAAGAAAGAGTGAGAGTCACCACCCCTGCCTCACCCAAACACAGGGCTGCCAGATAAAATACAGGATGCCCAAACACGGACTTTACATAGACAATGGATAATTTCTTAGCATAAGTATATACCATGTATTACACAGGACATAATTTAAACCAGAAAATTGTGTTGTTTATATAAAATTTAAATTTAACTGGGCATCCTCTGTTTTGATTTTCTGTCTGTCGCCTCACTCCTGTGTCATTTTGCGAGCACCATGCTTTCTGTATGGAGGCCTGGAAAGGGGTCACCCAAGAACCCGCTGGGTGGAAATGAAGAACCATGGGTGAGAGGCTAAGTCTGGCAGCCCCCTTTATCCCATGAGTCTGTGCAGGATTCCCGCCTAGAGGACAGGTTTGGTCCGGGGTCTCCTGGGGCTGTGGAGGCTTCTCACTGGCTTCCCCTCATATGCGAGCAAGATTAAAACTCCTAACCACGCCCCGGCAGGATCAAGGCTCCAAGCCCCTCCCACATTGGCACCTTTGCACACGCTGTGCCCTCTGCCTGGGACACTTCCCTCCGCAACCTGCAGATCTCAGCTTGGAGGTCACCTCCTTGGGGAGGCCCTCCCTGACCACCAGCCCCTTACCCAGCTTCATACTACTTTAAGGCATTTATTTATCAGTATACATTCATTCATCCCACACATTTCGTGAGCACCTATTCTGTGCTCCATACTATTCCAGGCACTGGGGACACACCAGTGAATGGACACAGAAATGTGTGCCCAAGTGAAGCTTTACATTTTATTGTGGGAGAAAAATGATAAACAGGAGACATACATAAGCCATGCAGGGTGTTGGAAGCTGAGATGATGCGCAGCAGGGGGAAAAGGAAATGCTGTGGTTTGGGGCCACGGAGGTCTGGGGAGGGGTCTCCTTTCAGGGGGATGGGAATGTTCTAGAACTAGACAGAGGTGGTGGCTGCACGACACAGTCAGTGCATTAAATGACACTGAAATGCACACTTTAAAATGGTGACTTCTGTGTTATGTGAAGCTTACCTCAACTTTTTAAGTAAGTTAAGGAGGAGCTCACTGTCAGTTTCCTACAGGGAAAAAGCACCAGTGTGCTCTCTGCCTCACCCCAATCTGATCCCTGTCTGCCCTCCCGGGACCCAGAACTGGAGACCTGGAAGCTCTTCAAGGTTCCAACTTGGGAAGCCAGCTGGGAGCGCTGCCCACAGTCCCCACTGAAACCTGCCCTCCTTGTCGGCCCCGGCCTGGGAGGGGTGCCAAGCGTCTTTGTATCTCAGCAGAATCAGGCAAGGAGGGACAGAGGCTGGGTGGGGCTGGGGCCGTGTGCCCAGGTCACTGCCCACCCTGGACACCTGATGAGGGTTTGGCATCCCAGGGGCCAGGACACACCAGGCTCAGTGACGAGTCACAGGACCTGCCACCACAGTGTCCTTCTGTATGACAGGGTTCCTCCACCCCACCAAACACAGCTATGAGGCCCAAACTGCAAAGGTTATCAACCTCCCCATTAATTCCACAGGCTTCGCAAACCCACGCAGCTGGGGGCGTTCTGGTGCCGCTCAGGGTGTGGACAGTATTTATCAAAGATGTTACCTTGATTTATTTATCAAAGATGTTACCTTGATTTGGGGGTCATCAGAACTAGACCTTGAGATGATTTGGGGGATGTGGTTCATTTATCTGGGCAGTGAGCCCAGGAGCCCTTCAGGGGGTGTCAATGAGCAGAAAGCACCATGGGCTCCTGGGGCACCATCCCGCTGGGGACCTCTGGGAGACAGTACAGCACACACAGCAAAGTGGTCCCCACCCAGGAGCGTGGGGGCTGGGGTGCTTATCCTCTGAGCCCCAGCGGTCATTGGCTGACAGCTGCTTCTGGAGGGATTAACCCCTCACACTACTGGCCTTCCCTGTGCCTCAGCTGGACATCCACCTGTGGCCCCAGGAGGCCCCAGGCAGGGTTGCGGGTAACTGCTCTGAGAGACCTTCATAATGTGTTGAAAGTGGAGGGTGACGGAGGCACAAATAACATCTGCTCCACTTGCATTGCATTTTTGCAACATTTGCAACAGCAGGCCTAAGTGGGATACTGAAAGCATTTAACTGCATTATTTGTAGCTGAGGAAAGCTGTTAATTTCTGGATGCCCACCATGTGCCCAACACCCCATCTAACACACAGGTATCACCATTGCCATCCCCTCCATACAACTGGTCTTACTTCTTTCTGCACATAAAATCTTCTGAAAGTGGCAGAACAGAGATGGGGTCCTCTGTATCGGTGACACGTAGGACAGAAGGCCAGATGCCGCCTTGAAGGAAATTAATTGCTCAGTACAACTGTGGGCCCACTGTCCCCAACAGACACTTTATTAACACCCTTTAAAACATGTCTTGGGTGAAATAAGAATTTTTAGGGGTCTCATGAGCCCTCCACCTTCAGGATGGTTCTAGGTACAGTGCAAATGGAACCTTAGGTTCAGAATTCCATCTGAGATGCAAAACTGAATTTATCTGGATAAATGGACCACGAATTACATAAATGCTACCTGAAAAGCCAGCACATTTTTTCTCCCTGACTTAGACATCCTCTTCATTTGCATCAGATAGCTCTTGCTGTGTAACAAGTTACCCCACAAGTTAGCAGCTCAAAACAACACACATCTATCATCTGACAGTTTCTGAGAGCCAGGAATCTGGGCATGGCTCAGCTGGATCCTCCCTTTCAGGCAGTCAAGGCTTCACTGGGGTGCGGTCTGTTTCCCAGCTCACTTGGTGTTTGTTGGCAGGATTCAGTTCCTTGCGAGCTGTGGCAGTGACACCTGCTTTTTACCACTATCTGCCTGTGCCCATGGGTGACTGCTCAAAGGAGTCAGTGCTGAGGGACCACAGGGTACACCCTGGTGGCTGGTGTTCCTGCTGGTTCTGGTGGTGATGGGTCTGACTGTGACCCTGATCCCCTACATTGTCAAGGCCAACAGTGAGACCTGTAAGAAGGGCCTCCAAGCAGAGAAGGAGTGTCTCAATGCCACCCACCTCCTGCAGCAGCAGTTAGACCAGACCTGGGAAGACTTACAGGGATCAAGGCCCAGGCTGCCACCTGCAACCAGACTGTGGTAGGACACTGCAACTCCTAGAGTGGGCTCTGTGCTCAGGAGTCCCCCATAGGGTCTGCATGGAGATGGAAATAAGACCCTGAAACTGTCCCTGGCCCACCATATCAAGGGCCTGAATTTCTCCACCAGTTTGGGCATCTCTAACGTCACTCTGGGGTGCTGGTGCTGGCTGGCACTTAAACCTCCCTGGAGCACCCAAACCAGGGGTCTCAGTATCCAAGCTAGAGTGTGGGGCATCTTCAAGCTTCAGGGTGCTGGTGTGGGGGAGCTAGAAACTCCCACTGGCTATCTAATTTGAGCTTGGAAATCCCATGTTCTGGGTTGGGGGAGGCCCTCTAAACCTGGGGCAATAGCACAGGGGGTCTGGACATTTCTTCTAGGGAGGGCATGGGAAGCCTTCAAATTCCCATGTGGGGGACGTCAGACCTCTCCTAGGATCACACCCTTAACCGTGGCCCTGGGAGGGTGGGTGGTTGCGGCCATTCTTTTGGGTGGGAGACTGAGGTGCAGAAAGGGTTGGAGGGGAACCTGAAAGGGGTTTGGACCTGAGCCTCTCTGACCCCAGGGCCAGGGCTCAGGGACAGCAGCCAACGTCCCCAGTCTCTAACCCTCCCCACTGTCCCAGGAAACTCTGAATGCGTCCCTGGAGGTGGAGAAGGTTCACAGCCAGGAGCAGCAGGACCAACTGCAGGAGCTTCAGGGTAAGAAAAGCGCAAGGCCAGGGTTACCCGGAGGACCTGGGAGGGTTGTAGGGGTGGGTCAGGTTTTGGAGAGGAGATGGGAGGGAAGGAGGAGGATTCTGAGGGGGGACGGGCCCAGAGCTGCTGGTCCAGGCCAGGCAGCTGCCTGAGTCGGCCCCATGTCCACCCTAGAAGACAGAATGAGGCCTCCCCCGGGGAGACCACCTCCACCAGCAACCAGAAAAACATCAGCCTCTTGTGGTCGCTGGACTCCTGCTCCTGGGCCTCCAGGCTCTACTATCCTGAGGTCCCGGTCCCAGGAAGCCAGCTGGTAAAAAGGGGGGTCTGGGGCAGAGGATAGTGGGGAGGGGAGGGGAGGAGTGCGTCGGGCCTGGGGACAGGTCAGGGTCTGGGGAGGCGGCCTGCCCAGGGATGGAGGGCTGGGTGCAGAAGAGAAGGGTCTTGGGGAGGAAGAGATTTGGGGTGGGGTGGGGAGGGTCCCTGGAGGGAGGGGGGACTTGGAGAGGCGGGGTTAATGGAGGGGCCGGCCCGCGTTCCATCTGTTCTGAACCCTCCCTGAGTCCTTATAATGTCTCTTAGGCCACAGTCTGGACCAGCCTGATTCTGCTCTGCTTCCCTGTTCCAGGCTTCCCCGACTTGCCCAGTTCTGAAGGGCCACAGAGCAGCGCTGGGCAGGGGAGGGAGGGCGATGGTGCAGCTCCACAGGGACCGCGGGGCAGCCCTGCTGATGCCGAGGCAGCGGAACTGGCCCGGGCTGCCTTCCCCCAGCACCAGCTATGTTCTTGCTGTCACAGTTCCTGGAGTCTTTGTGCTCTGAACAATAAACACCCCTTTCGGGGGGAAAGAACTTACTCTCTGGAGTGGTGTTGCGTCCCCTTCAGGCATCTGGGACCTGCTCTGTGGGCGCGGGTGGTCACCTGCTGACGTCCACACCCAGCTTCCCCTGCTCTAGAAGGTTCCCAGGAACCACCCCCAGGAACCGACCTGTCCCCTGTGGGCAGGCACCACTGTAGCGCCAAGGGGAGGAAGCAGTGTTCCCCGCCAGGGGCAGATGAACCCACGGGACTGAGATCAGTCTAAGGAAAGGCTAGATTGAGAGAAACCCTTTTACTTCTCACAACGAGACCCAGCTCCGTGTGTCCCCACTGGCCGCCACTCTGGTGCTGCCCCCACAGCACTCTCTCTCCTTCCTCCCAAGCCCAGCTGGCACAGCCCCCTCGGTGCTCCCCATCTCCTGCAGTCAGGGCGCCCGCTCGCTTCAGGCACCAGACCAATGACTGCAACAGAGGGGAGCAGAGAACAGCCTCTCCCCACCCCTTGCTCTGGTGGCTTCGAGAAGCTGCAGTGGTACATATGTAGATGGCCTAAGGCCGGGTGAGATTCTAGAAATACTGCAATTTACACCACAGCCACCCCATTGCCTCCCAGGCCCACTTCTCTGCTGGTATCATCTTAAAGGGCTCCACGCCCTCATCAGCCTCACTGCATGTACTCCCAGAGCTCACTACTCATCTCACAGGACCTTCTTCTGATGCCTGCGGTTCCAAATGGGCAAGGGGCACCTTGTTCTGGTTCCCAGTCCCCTCCCACAACACACTGAGGGCCTGGGATTCAAACCTGGACCTGCAGACACACACAGGCCAGGCCTTTGTCACAAGGTCCCCACCCCTTCCAACCCCCAAACTCATTCATCCTACAGCACCCAGCCCTGGGAACCCCTCCTCCAGAGAATCTCTGCTTCTCCATTATCATCCCAATAGACCCTTCACACACTTTCTTGGATCCTCCTAGACCCCTTAACCCCTTTGTCCTCTGTTACTTTCCTTTGTCCATATTCTCCTGGAATCCTACCTAATGTATGTCCAGACCACTTCCTGTTCACAGCACTAGTGCCAGGACCCTGCGTCTGCTCAGAATTCTGCATGGCCCTCAGGTCCCAAAGCGCTGGCTCAGCTGGTCAGGAAAATCTCCCTCCGTGGCACCAGCTGTCCTCCCAGGAACCCCAAACACCATCACTGCCACAGGCTCCGTTCCTCAGTCCCCCTTGGTCACAAGCCTCCCCGCTCCCTGACCATTCCTCTGCAGGTCAAACGTGCCAAGTTCCTTCCTGCCCTGTGGCCCGTCTCAACCTGCTGCCAGAGCACCTGCTCCTGACTCTGAAGTTCTAGGGCAGCGTTTCTGAGCCTCAGCCCTGTGGGCGTTTGGGCTGGATCCTTCTCTACAGTGGGGCTGCCCTCCACAGTACAAGGAGGAGCAGCAGCTTTGACTTCCACCCATTTGAAGCCCAGAGCACCCAACCCCCAGGTTTTGACAACAAAAAGTACACTCTGGGGGGATTAAAGATGGCGGCATGAGAGATGAAACACAGGGTTCCTCCTAAAATCGCATATAATACGAAAATATAATTAATACAACTAATCCTGAAAGAGAAACAGGAAAAAGGACTGCACCAGACTATATACACCTGGAGAAAAGAGCAGACCTCACAGAACAGGGTAACGTACCAAGCCCAGTGGGACCTAAACCCTTCCCCCACCCCAGCTCACCAGCGGGAGGAAGAGAAATGGAGCAGGGAGGGAGCGGAGACCTGGGACTGCTGAATACCTAACTCCGGAGATCTGCTCTGGGAGCACAAACCTACAATTCATGGTGCTTGCATGATACTCTTGTGATTACAGGATTTGAAAGCTAAGACAGGCAAAATTCCTGGAAAGACTGAGATTCAAGCTGCTTGTGGAAAGCAGGGATACATATCTGGCTGCTCTGGGACAAAAGAAAGGTGGGTTCTGAGAGACTTCCTAAGAAGGAAGCCCTTAGCAAGAGGGCTGCTAAAGGGGTAAGGATTGCACAGAGCATACGTACTGCTCAGGAGAGAGGACAGGTAGACAAAATTGTCCGGGTGCACACTGCCCAGCAGGTTGGGAACTTTGCCATATACACTGTTATATTTAAGGAGGAAAAAGAAATCTTCCTCCTCAGATGATCTTCAGGTGCTCCAGCTCCCTGGCTGGCTACATAGCTCCAAGGATCCCCTCTGAAATACACAGCCTACTGCACCTTTCTCCCAGCCAGCCCCACCTGCCTCGCAAACTGGCAAACCCTACCCTGGCGTTAGGCCAGCCAGAGGGAAAATCTGCCTACAGCAACTACAAACGCAAAGCATACAGGCTTATACCTGTGTGCTCAGCCCACTGGTTCAGACAGTGGAGACAGGCATAGTAGCCAGGTAGCAGGAAACAGTTCTTTCCTTCCCCCAGGCACCAATACCACTCCCCTGTGACCCCTGACATTATTTCAGGGGCTGAGCAGCTCCAGGGAGTAGAGCTTCTGGGCACTAGAGGGAGCCATATACAAATATGAAAGACCAAAGGAATATGGTTCAGAGTAAAATTATTAATACCACTCTTGAGAAAGACTTAAATGACATCGACCTCATGACTCTTCCTTAAAGGGAGTTCAAAATAAAAATCATTAACATGCTCATGGAGGTACAGAAAGATATTCAAGAACTCAGGAATGAATTCCGGTCGGAGATCCAATCGTTGAAAAGCACAATGAACGGTATTAAAGGCAGATTGGATATGGTGAAGGAGACGTTACATGAAATAGAAACTAGAGAAGAGTAATACAAAGAAGCTGAGGGCACAGAGAGAAAAAAGGATCTCTAAGAATGAAAGACTCTGAGAGAACTGTGTGACCAATCCAAATGGAACAATATTTGCATTATAGGGGTACCAGAAGAAGCAGAGAGAGAAAAAGGGATAGAAAGTGCCTTTGAGGAGGTAATTGCTGAAAATTTCCCCAATCTGGGGAAGGAGATAGTCTCTCAGGCCACGGAGGTGCACAGATCTCCCAACACAAGGGACCCAAGGCAGACAACACCAAGACATATAGTAATTAAAATGGCAAAGATCAAGGATAACAACAGACTATTAAAAGCAGCCAGAGAAGGAAATAAGATCACATATGAAGGAAAGCCCATTAGCCTATCATCAGACTTCTCAACAGAAACCTTACAGGCCAGAAGGAGTGGCATGATGTATTTAATGCAATGAAGCAGAGGGGCCTTGAACCAAGATTACTTTATCCAGCAAGATTATCATTTAAATTTGAAGGAGGGATTAAACAATTCCCAGATAAGCAAAAGCTGAGAGAATTTAGCTCCCACAAACCATCTCTACAGTGTATTTTGGAGGGACTGCTATAGATGGAAGTATTCCTAAGGTTTAATAGCTGTCACCAGTGGTAATAAAACCACAGTAAAGAAAGTACAACAGCTAATTACTAAGCAAATGCAAAAATTAAAATAACTTATCTCCAAAGTCAATCAAGGGATAGACAAAGAGTACAGGCTATGATACCTAATATATAAAGAATGGAGGAAGAAGAAAAAGGAGGAAGAAAAAAAAAGAACCTTTAGATTGTGTTTGTAATAGCACATTAAGTGAGTAAAGTTAGACTCTTAGATAGTAAGGAAGTTAACCTTGAACCTTTGGTAGCCACGACTCTAAAGCCTGCAATGCCAATAAGTACATACCTATCGATAATCACCATAAATTTAAATGGACTGAATGCCCCAATCAAAAGACATAGAGTCACTGAATGGATAAAAAACAAGACCCATCTATATGCTGCCTCCAAGAGACTCACTTTAAACGGAAAGACATACACAGACTAAAAGTGAAGGGATGGAAAAGGATATTTCATGCAACTGATAGGGAGAAAAAAGATGGAGTTGCAGTACTTGTATCAGATTACATAGACATCAAAACAAACAGTCACAAGAGACAAAGATGGACATTACATAATGATAAAAGGTTCAATCCCTTTTATCCCTTAACAAGAAGATATAACCATTATAAAGATCTATGCGCCCAACACAGGAACACCTACATATGTGAAACAAATACTAATAGAATTAAAAGGAGAAATAGAATGCAGTGCATTTATTCTAGGAGAGTTCAATACTCCACTCACTCTGAAGGACAGATCAACCAGACAGAAAATAAGTAAGGAGACAGTGAGTAAGGAGACAGAGACACTGAACAACACAAGAACAGATGGACCTAAAAGACAACTACAGAACTCTACACCCAAAAGCAGCAGAATACACATTCTTCTCAAGTGCACATGGAACATATTCCAGAATAGATCATATACCAGTCCACAAAAAGAGCCTCAGTAAATTCAAAAAAATTGAAATTGTACCAACCAGTTTCTCAGACCACAAAGGTATGAAACTCGAAACAATTTACATAAAGAAAATGAAAAATCCTACAAACACATGGAGGCTTCACAACATGATCCTAAACAACCAATGGATCAATGACCAAATAAAAACAGAGATCAAGCAATATATGGAGACAAATGACAACAATAATTCAACACCACAAAATCCGCGGGATGCAGCGAAGACTGTGTCAAGAAGAAAGTATAAAAAGCAAATAATCCAATTAAGAAATGGGCAGAGGACATGAACAGACAGTTCTCCAAAGAAGAAAGTCAGATGGCCAACAGGCACATGAAAAGATGCTCCACATCACTAATCATCAGAGAAATGCAGATTAAAACCACAATGAGATATCACCTCACACGTGAGGATGGCCAACATCCAAAACACAAACAACAAATGTTGGCAAGGATGTGGAGAAAGGGGAACCCTCCTACACTGCTGGTGGGAATGCAAATTAGTTCAACCTTGTGGAAAGCAGTATGGAGGTTCCTCAAAAAACTCAAAATAGAAATACCATTTGACCCAGGAATTCTACTCCTAGGAATTTACCCTAAGAATGCAGCAGCCCAATTTGAAAAAGACACATGCACCCCTATGTTTATCGCCGCACTATTTACAATAGCCAAGAAATGGAAGCAACCAAAGTGTCTATCAGTAGATGAATGGATAAAGAAGATGTGGTACATATACACAATGGAATATTATTCAGCCATAAGAAGAAAACAAATCCTACCATTTGCAACAACATGGATGGAGCTAGAGGGTATTATGCTCAGTGAAATAAGCCAAGCCGAAAAAGACAAGTATCAAATGATTTCACTGATCTGTGGAGTATAAGAACAAAGAAAAAAACTGAAGTAACAAAACAGCAGCAGACTCACAGAACCCAAGAACGGACTAATAGTTACCAAAGGGAAAGAGACTGGGGAAGATGGGTGGGAAGGGAGGGACAAGGGGGAAAAAGAGGCATCACAATTAGCAGATGTAATGTTGGGGGGCACGGGGAGGGCTGTACAACTCAGAGAAGACAAGCAGTGATTCAATAGCATCTCACTATGCTGATGGACAGTGACTGTAATGGAGTTGGTGGGGGGGACCTGATGAAGGGAGAAGCTTAATAACCATAATATTGCACATGTAATTGTAGATTAATGATACCAAAATAAACTATTTTTAAAAAAGTGAACAAAAAAAGAAGAAGAAAGTATACTGCAATACAGGCCTACCTCAGGAAAGAACAATCCTATATGAGCAGTCTAAACTCACAATTAACGAAACTAGAAAAACAAGAACAAATGAGTCCCAAAGTCAGTAGAAGGGGGGACATAATAAAGATTAGATCAGAAATAAATAAAATCGAGAAGAGTAAAACAATAGAATCAATGAAAGCACGAGCTGGTTCTTCGAGAAAATAAAATAAACCCCTAGCCAGACTTACCAAGAAAAAAAGAGAGTCCATCACATAAACAGAATCAGAAATGAAAAAGGAAAAATCACGACGGACACTAGAGAAATACAAAGAATTATTAGAGAATACTATGAAAAATTATGTGCTAACAAACTGGATAACCTAGAAGAAACGGACAACTCTAGAAAAATACAACCTTCCAAGGCTGACCAAGAAAGAAACAGAAAATCTCAACAGACCAATCACCAGCAACGAAATTGAACTGGTAATCAAAAACCTACCTAAGAACAAAATACCTGGTCCAGATGGCTTCACCACTGAGTTTTACCAAACATTTAGCGAGGACCTAATACCCATCCTCCTTAAGTTTTCCAAAGAGTAGAAGAGGGAATACTTCCAAACTCATTCTATGAGGCCAGCATCACTCTAATACCAAAGCCAGGCAAAGACACCACAAAAAAAAGAAAATTACAGACCAATATCCCTGATGAACATAGATGCAAAAATACTCACCAAAATATTAGCAAACCGAATTAAAAAATCCATCAAAAAGATCATCCATCATGAAGTAGGATTTATTCCAGGCATGCAAGGATGGTACAGCATTTGAAAATCCATCAACATCATCCACCACATCAACAAAAAGAAGGACAAAAACCACATCACCATCTCCAAAGATGCTGAAAAAGCATTTGACAAATTCAGCATGCATTCATGATAAAAACTCTCAACAAAATGGGTATAGAGGGCAAGTACCGCAACATAATAAAGGCCATATATGACAAACCCACAGCCAACATTATACTTAACAGCGAGAAGCTGAAAGCTTTTCCTTTGAGATCGGGAACAAGACAAGGATGCCCACTCTCCCCACTTCTATTCAACATAGTACTGGAGGTCCTGGCCACGGCAATCAGACAACACAAAGAAATAAAAGGCATCCAGACTGGCAAGGAAGAAGTTAAACTGTCCCTGTTTGCAGATGACATGATATTGTACATAAAAAAACCTAAAGAATCCACTCCAAAACTACTAGATCTAATATCTGAATTCAGCAAAGTTGCGGGATACAAAATTAATACGCAGAAATCTGTTGCATTCCTATACACTAACAATGAAGTAGCAGAGAGAGAAATCAGGAAAACAATTCCATTCACAGCTGCATCAAAAAGAATAAAATACCTAGGAATAAACCTAACCAAGTAAGTGAAAGACCTATATGCTGAAAACTACAGGACACTCATGAGAGAAATTAAAGAAGATACCAATAAATGGAAACACATCCCGTGCTCATGGACAGAAGAATACTGTCAAAATGGCCATCCTGCCTAAAGCAATCAGATTCAATGCAATCCCTATCAAAATACCAACAGCATTCTTCCATGAACTAGAGAAAATAATTCTAAAATTCATGATTTTGCTTAATTGTTTAATACGAAGTTTTGGTAGGGGTCTTTTTCCAGAGGCCCTCACCCTACTCTGACTACACCCACGGTCCCTGTCTCAGAATCTCTGTAGCTAGTTATAAATTACTCAGCTGCACATTACAAACCTAAATGACAGAAAGATATGAATTTTTAAATACAAAAAAAAAAATGCACTGTCAGTTCCCAGACCAAAGTAATGAAACTTCTTTCCAAATAAAAAATACGAGAGATGCCTCAGGAAACATTGAAGTTTAAACGCGCTACCTCCGGGCGGCCTCTCCCCCGCCGCGCCGCCTTGGGTCACACTTGACCCTCGCCCTCGAGGCCCCGCCGAAAAAATCCACACACGGCAGAACACCCACCGGCCTCCACATCTGCGCGGACCCGGCCCGGGCGGCGGGAGCAGGGCGAAGAACAGCCGCCCTCACCACCCGGTACCGGACGGAGGAGCAGTGGCTCCAGCGAGCTCCTCTCCCCCTGCCCCGGCGAACTTCGCCGGCCGCTCTTGGCTCACCTTGCTCCACGCCCCCCCTTCCCGGGCAGCCCCTCCGGCGGAGCGCGGCCACTGCCGACCCCCGGCCGGGCCCAGCAAGCCCACCACTCGCGTCGGCCGCTTCCCGGCCCCAAGGGCGACGCACTGCCCGCCGAGCAACTTGCACGGCGCCCGTCATCCGGCTCCACCGCGACCTCTGGCGGAGGCAGGGGTCCCCGCGCCTCGTCCGTGTCCGGCCGTGTCCCGAGGCCACGTACCTTCTAGCCCGCAGAGCTGTTGCTGTCGCCTTCGTCCCTGAAGTAGGGCCCGCTCTGGACCATCCACTGTAGATCTGCGGCAGCGTGAGCCGCTTCTCCGCCGAGATCACTATGGCCTTGGCGATGCGGTCGGCGGGGGACAGGTTGCCCCACGCGTTGCGCGGCTGTCCCTCAGCGGCCGCCGAGGCCGAAGGCAGGCCGCGGCGGTGTCGGAGTTCGCGGTCTCGCCGCCCGACAGCGACTGGCTGGAGGTGGCACAGCTGGACTGCCTGAAGTCCGGCCGGGGCAGCGGCTTGAAGTCCGGGTCCATCTCCAGCAGCTGGAGCGCTTCGGCCATGGTGACCGCCGCCCTCCGCCCGCCGCGGAAGAGCCGGAAGGAGGCGAGTGCGGCGCCGGGAGCCCAGCGGGCGCGAAGAGGGGCGCCAAGGCTGGGGGGCGCGGTCGGCGCCGCCAACGCATGCGCACCTGGAGAAAGGCGCAGCCGAGCACAGCGAGGGCCCAGAACTTCGCGGGTCCATCAACAACTGGTCTCCGCCTGTTCCGCTGCGCGGACGGGAGGGCGGGCCGGAGGCGCCAAGCAGCTCCTGCGGACAGGGCCCGTGGACCGAAGCATGGAAGGTACTGAGGGAATTACCGCTCCCGCCGGCGCTCGCAACGCTACTGACTCCTGAATATGGAGGCAGCCTCGTGATCTGCGCGAGCGCCCAATGGCTGCCTACGTCGCGTCGCCGGCCCGCCCATAACTTACGGCCCCCGCGGCTCAGTCAGCCAATGGGAGCGCGACTGAGTGTGGCCGGGCCGGCGGCGAGGCGGGGCCGTTTTTCTCCTTCACACCGCGGATCGCTACTGTTTGCCCGGCGTCCTAGGGGATCCGAGGCTCTTAACTGCGCGGCGCTGTGAGTGCCGGCCGCGGACCCCGTGCAGGCGGCGGCGGCACTTTGTTTACTACTGAGGCGCGGGCCCGAGCGCTCGGGGAGCCGGGGAGCCCGCCGCTCCACATCGCCCGACCTCCGCGCGCGGCCGGGGCGGCGCAGAGTTCCACTCGGTCGCCCCCTCCTTCGGCTCCACCCACGACTCCTCAAGAGAGCATGGGCAGGTCGGCAGGCGGGCTGGTCTGTTCGTTCCCGCGACCCGTCGGCCCTCGGCCTGCGGGGCCCACCTGCGCGGTGAATGCTGACTGCCTCAGCCCGATGAAAGTTAATACCAGCAGTGGTGAACCAGGTTTATAGCGTGCACCCTGAGGTAAGGGGAAGGGCCCTTCATCTCTAGGATATTCTTCCTGAAAAACCCATGAACCCAGTCTAACCTTGAGACAACTTCAGAAAACCCGGGCATCCTAGAAAATACCTGAACAAGGTGTCAAGTTAATTAAAAAAAAAAAAAGTAAAAACTGAAAAATTGTCACAGACCAGACAGGGACTTAGGAGGCAAGACTACTAAGTGTGATACGGTATTTTCAATGGGATCCTGGAACATGAAAAGGTCATTTGTGGGAAAAGTAGTGAAATGGGAATGAAGAGTGAAATATATAGTTATTGCAATGTACCAATGTTGGTTTCCTAGTTGTAACTGCATGACTGTATTATAAGGTGTTAACAAAAAGAGGAAAATGGGTGAGTGGTATACAGGAACCCTCTATATACCATCATTGCAATTTTTCAGTAAATCTCAGTCTATTCTAAAATCAAAAGTGGATTATAAATAAAAATGTAGTGTGTGCTGATAGACTGTGACCGTAATGGGGTATGTGGTGGGGACTTGATAGTGGGGGGAACATAGTAACCACAGTGTTGCTCATGTAATTGCATATTAATGATACCAAAATAAAAAAAATGTAGTTATTAATTGGTAAATAAAACTAGCCCTTTATGGTTGCTCTTCCCCTCACCATCTTCCATCCATATTGTCTCAGTCTTAGGATGGAGAGCTATGACCCTCCATTTTGGGGGCTGCCCACGGCAGGAGCCATCTGTGTACCTTGCATCTTCGGGTATTGGGGCTCCTCCCTCCCGATAGGGACTCTCTGCTACTAATGGTTCAAAAGCAAGTTCTTCCTGCTTTTCACTAGTATATGTCACCGGCCCCAACACACGTTGGAGTTCTTCACTCAAGGGGCTACTAGAAAGGGCACAGCGCTGCTGTAGGTAAGCACCCCACTTGGCTAGTGTGGGGGTTTGTGCCACGCCACTCCTTGGCTTTTGGGTCCAGTCTCATACCCACTCCAAGATGGGATAGGTGGTTATTACCTTTATCGGGGCCATTCCAGTGATGGGTTCTGTAGCCAGCAAGGCGTGATACACAGCAGCCAGTTGTTTTTCTATCAAAGTGTATCAGACTTCTGCCCCTTTCCAGAGTTGTGACCAGAATCCAACGGGTTAGCGAGTTCGTTCAAGCCACAGCCAGAGACCCCAGCCATAACCATCTTCAGTGACATGAACGTCCAGCTCACAGGGCCTTGATGGGTCTATCACACTCAGGCCTGCATGGCCTTGACTGTCCGTTTTGCTGTAGTAAAGGCAGATGCACATGTCTCATCTTAGTCCCACCTGACACCCTTTCATACCAGCCAGTATAAGGGCTTCAGAATTTGTGCCAAGTGTGGGATAAACACTCTCCAGTAGCCAAGAAGACACAAAAACTCCTGTAGCAATGCTACAGTTGTAGGAGTAGGAAAGGCCTGGACTTTATAACTATTTCTGGTATAACTTTGGTCTTACCCAACCAGACGACCCCCAAGAATATGACAGACAAACCAGGTCCCTGAACTTTGGTACTGTTCACAGCCCATCCTTTCTCCTGTAGATGTTGCAGCAGTCTAGGTGCTGCACCTTCTAGATCTGAAAAAGAATCAGATGTGAGCATGACATCATCAATATAATGGTACAGCTGCACTGTTGGCGGTTTCTCCCATGTAGCCAAGTCCTGGGCTACAAATCCATGACAGATGGTGGGGCTGTGAAGGTATCCCTGTGGAAGGATGGTGAATGTCCATTGCCGCCCTTCCCACATGAAGGCAAACTGTTCCTGACTTTCCCGCTCAATGTCAAAGGAAAAGAAGGCATTAGCAAGATCTCTCACATAATGGTATGTTCCTAGTTCATGTCTGAGGGTATCCATGAAGCCTGCAATAGAGGGGACAGCAGCATGCATAGGGGGTATGACCTTATTCAGTTCTCTGTAATCCACAGTTATATGCCAGGAGCCATCTGCCTTTTTTACTGGCCACACTGGGGAATTGAAAGACTATGGGTGGGCTTTATAATACCCACCTTCTCCAGCTCCTGGAGAGTTTCTCCAACCTCTTTATGCCCTCTAGGTAGTTTGTATTGTTTTGTATTAGTCACCCACCGAGGCACAGGCAAAGCTGTGGCGGGTGCCTAACATGGCCCCTCAGAACTGCTTTCACCACACACACTCTCAGTGTGAACTCACCTGCAGTGTCTGCAACGATAGACCCTGCAGGATGTCAATCCCCAAAATATACTCAGGGATAGGAGATATATTCACAGTATACTTCTTTGGGGATAGACACCCTATTCCCAGAGGGATTTGGGCTTTTTTCACTCTGATAGCCTTCCCCCCATATCCATCTCTGATAGTGGGGGTCCTGGGGAACTGCCCAGGGTTACCACAGATCAGTGAACATTCAGCCCGTGTCCACCAGAGCCAGGACACTTATGTTCACTGGGGACCAATGGATAGCTATTTCAACATGTGGCCTCCGGTGCCCCCATGGTCCCTCAGGGCAGATACCTTGACCTTCCCTTCAGTCAAACCGTGTTCCCCAATCATCTTCCTGTGTGGGCTCAAGTGAGGTTGGCTCGCTCTCCAGCAGGAAGTCTTGCACACACACAGGCCAGACTTGTGGCTCTGTCTCTGACCTCTGCCTCTTTGGTCTTAATGGCTGGAACTGCTGCTCTGGTTTCAGCTGTAGCCATAGCTCTAATAAGATCCTGTTTGACTTCCCATCTAATTTCCTTCCATCTGCTCCTGCCCGTATTAAATGAACCCACATCTGGGTCCTCATAACCTTCATGGGGCCCTGTAAATTCTTCTTGTGAGTAACAGGTCTTATTTCTTTCCGAATTCTCGTTGCTTCAGCCTCTCCTAAGTCTGCTACTGTACGTGTCACCTCGCTTATGGGATGCCCTGAGTGAGGGGAAAGAATGGCCACAAGAGACCCAAAGAGGGATGTAGGAGCCGTTTGAAGTACAATATTTTTCATCCCAGTAGTGAAAATCTCTTCATCTGGTCCATAATTCTTTGGACTATAGGTGGCATTTCTTATGCCTAACTCTCGTAACAACTGTTAGAGCTGAGCATACATCTGCCACCTAAGAGGACAGGATGGTAGATCACCCAGATTGGGTCACACAGCACGAAGTGCAGCCATAAGCCAGTCGAGGAGGGAGTGACTCCCCGGGGTCTGATGTGCATTTTGTAATTGCTGCCTCAAGGCAGGCTGCTCTGTCAGGGAAGACAGCTTTCCCATCTCCGATCCCGACAGAACAATTCCATCCACCCCTAAGTCCCACAGATGCAGGAGCCAAGCTGATATTGACTCTGAGGGCTTCTGCCTAAACCGGGAGCCCAAATCCACCAGCTCAGCCTGAGTATAGGGGCGGACCATAGAGTGCTTCACGACCTGAGGGGAGGCTATTCCTCCCCTGGGGGAACTTTCAGCTGCTGGGTCTTTATTTTCTTTACAACCACTGGGCATGCTTTCAATACAAGAGGGGCCAGTGCCTCCAGCACCACCCCTTCATCCTGCCCCAGCTCCTCTATTTCTGGGGCTGATGGCACCTTTCTTTCCCCTCCCCCGAGTGCCTCCTCTGCTGCAACCTTTACCTTTTCTACTGTGCCTCCCAGCAATGCTACCTCAGTGTTCAGGTCTCTTACCTTCAGCTCAATGCTTCACAGCTGATGTTCTCGTGCCACCTCCACCTGTGCTTCCCTCAGGAGTTCGTCTTGTTCATTGATGGCCTCTTCCTCCTTCAGAGCACCTGGCAGCGCTGCTGGTAAAGAATTGTTTACCTCTCCAATGGCACCTTGCTGCTGGCATTCTTGTGCCGCCTCCTCTCACATCAATGGCATTTCCCTCCTCAGGGAATCCACGGAAGTTTGCAGCTCACGTTCTCATGCTGCCATTTCTTGGGTCTCTACTGTAAACTTTTTTAATACTGTGTGAAGCAGCCAACCCACAGTCCCCGCTGCCTCATGGGCACTCTGCTTCTCAGAGGATCAGCTTACTATACCAAGGGGCCACCCCTACTGCCTCAGGTGTCACCTCCACTTGCTTCCAGTCCTGGGTTGGGGCCCAGTCCTCTAGGAGGCAAGCCACCTCAGACCACATACCCACTGGGGGACAATCCACTGTCTCCCCATTCACAGGGGCAGCCTGCTGAAGCACCCCTCCCATAGGGGCAGCCTGTCTTTTTCCTTGGTCAACAATGAACCCTGCCGACTTTCACCAATTGTCTTGCCAATGAGTTTCAGCCCTGGGCAAGTTCCCTGTGGATTCAGAGTGACCAAAAAAACTGACAGCAAAACGTTCTTTGAGGTGAAAGGGATTATTACCCGGCTTTTTCTCCTGGCGGTAGGTCAAGCACTAGCATCTCTGCCTCCGCCCAGAGCACTGGGCCGAGCTCTCTCTCTCTATAACACAGTAATAGCTTATTGCCTAAAGGTGTTGAAGTGGTAGCCTAGCAATAGGCCAGTTACATCAGCAGGTGGTTTAAGTTCAGTGAGGATCCTGGCCATAGGAACCCCAACTTCCCCACACTTGGTCTCAGTTGTTTCTTATGATTTGAGTAAAACATATTAACAGGGAGGAAAACTTAGCTTAGAAAAGTGAACTACTGACAAATGGATCTTGCTATTGCTAACTATGTTGGAAATGCTCGTGCCTCTTGCTCTAAATGCTAACAGTAAGGTTACACCTAGAAGAAAGTGAGATTGTCAAGTATCTGGTTAATTCAACTCCTCCAACTAATAATTCAGTCAGCAGAGTGTAAAGGTAGTTGACTGCCTTCACATCTAAATAAGCCAGGTAATAGGAAGTCTCAGCTTTACTTTGGGATATATGGGCCCAGTCTTGGTGTATGTAGGCCAAGGAGGTCGACCAGCTGCTTTACTAGTCCAGCTGTAGGTGATCTACTTTATATGCTTCCGAGTGAAGGAGTCAGTGAGGTGACCCCACTCATCTGCAACAATGAGGGGGCCCACGTAACAATTAGTAACTGCTAAGAGCACAGCACAGATGGAGGCAGAGCAATATTCAAGCTATTCTACAGAAACTCCTAAGAGTGGGCGCTGTTACCCATGATGTTTCAGAGTCCTGAAGGTCACCAAGACTGGCCCAGAACTTAGTTGCTGGATGGTGAGGGAGAGGACAGGGCAGCCAAGGCGAGAAGCACTGGGTATGGGGTTGGGGGGTGCCTGTGCCATTTACCACTGGCACAAACTGTAACACACGCCAATTGAAAATTATACCTGAATCTAGGCATAAAATCTGGTTTCCACCCATAAGGAACTTCTAATGAGTGCTCAGTCCCGTTCCGAAGAACATTCCAGCTGGACTAAACACTGGACCAACTGACCAGAGAAGATTGTCCAGAAAATTGGGTGGGTCCTTGTATGTCTCTTAATAGATCCAGTGTAAGAACTCAGATCCTGATTAAAATGCTAACCCCTGCTTGGCCTGCGTAGGACCAAACTGTGCCTTTGGGGGGCTGTTGACTCCTATCATAGAGAGCGACCGGCCAGTGGTCAGCTTCTGTGGGGTTCTTCACACGCCTCTGACACAATGTCACTCCCAGTTCACTTGGCCTGTGTGCGTGTGAGAGACCCGAAAGTGACGGGGCCCTTTGGCCAGTCTGATCTCTTACAGTCAGCAGCGGTGTCTTGGTTCCCTCAGACCCACTTTCTTCCCTTTCTCTCTCTCTCTCTCTCTCTCTTCAACTCCCCTCATGCAAACTTCTGTCCATAATGTTTATTAAGACTTACTATGTGCTAAGTCCAGGAAATAACTTTATTTATTTTTTATTTATTTATTTATTTTTAATATAATTTATTTTATTATCATTAATTTACAATTACATGTGCAATATTACGATTATTAAACTACCCCTTCATCAGGTCCCCCCCACCAACCCCATTACAGTCACTGTCCATCAGCGTAGTGAGATGCTATAGAATCACTACTTGTCTTCTCTGAGTTGTACTGCCCTCCCCGTGCCCCCCCAACATTACATTTGCTAATCGTAATGCCCCTTTTTCCCTCTTATCCCTCCCTTCCCGCCCATTTTCCCCAGTCCCTTTCCCTTTGGTAACTATTAGTCCGTTCTTGGGTTCTGTGAGTCTGCTGCTGTTTTGTTCCTTCAGTATTTTTTCTTTGTTCTTATACTCCACATATGAGTGAAATCATTTGATACTTGTCTTTTTCGGCTTGGCTTATTTCACTGAGCATAATACCCTCTAGCTCCATCCC
Source organism: Smutsia gigantea (assembly GCA_032199065.1). Taxonomy (NCBI): domain Eukaryota; kingdom Metazoa; phylum Chordata; class Mammalia; order Pholidota; family Manidae; genus Smutsia; species Smutsia gigantea. The sequence goes on along the minus strand of JAVSCE010012261.1, from coordinate 227,296 downwards.
AGGAAATAACTTTAAATAAGTCATTTTGATATTTCACTGCACACCAATAATTCATCTAAGTTCTATCCCTCGACCCTTTCACCAATAGCCAATGACTTGCATTCTTTGCGTGAGAGGTTAATGGGTACAACAGGGGATGGACACTGTTGGGGTAGGTTACCTTGAGAAGAGTGTATCTTAGAGGAAGGGTCTGTTCCACAAGGAAAAGTCATCCCTTATGCAGCGAGTGAAAAGCTTTTCAAGTGGTACAGAAGTATTCTCTCTGTACATACACTTCAGTGGCCCTGGGAAGAGTGGGCTATTGGTGTGGACGTACCCATGCTAGTTGATCTCAGATACCACCTGTGGGGAAGTTGGGGTTCCTATGGCCAGGATTCTCACTGAACTTAAACCACCTGCTGATGTAACTGGCCTGTTGTTAGGCTACTGCTTCCACACCTTTAGGCAGTAAGCTATTACTGTGCTATATAGAGAGCTTGGCTTGGCCCAGTGCTCTGGGCGGAGGCAGAGACACTAGTCCTTCACCTACCTCTGGGAGAGCAAGCTGGGTAATAAACCCTTTCACCCCAAAGAACGTTTTGCTGTCAATTTCTTTGGTCACATTGAATCCATAGCGAACTTGCCCAGGGCTGAAACCCATTGGCAAGACACCTGGGAGAGTAAGACTCTGAGCAGCCAATCACTCCCGTGTTTCCAGTTGGGGGCCATACCAACCCCTCATGGGGGTAGCAATGGCAAGAACCTTCTGGATCCGGGCCCAACAGTCTGGCTTTTGGACAGGATCCATGCTAGGTTTTTCTATAGACCTTGACTTCTGCGTGCAATTAAGTGGAATCTTCTTCTTCTGTGGGTTCTCCACTTATCTCTGCTTCCCAGCCAATTGGACAGGCACTTTAATCTTCGTAATCCCAAATGTGGATGCAGGGCCTTATAATCAATCCTTGTCACTTCCCTTGAGCCCTTTCACCCAAGTTAAAAGAGCCATTCAGGTTGTTCCACTATTAATTGGATTAGGAGTTGCTATAGGCATTGCCACAGGAGTCAAAGGACTCGCTTCCTCTTCTTTTGGGTGAAATTGCCATAACCATAGAGGCTTTACATAATCAAATAGATTCCTTAGTTCAGTAGCCTTACAAAATAAGTGGGTTTTGTATCAGTGTATGGCTGATAAAACGGGACTATGCCTCTTCCTCAATGAAGAATGCTTCTTTTATGTAAATCAGTCAGCAGTAGTTAGAAGGGCAGCAAAGAAATTATCTGACTGAGCCTCCCAAATGTGCCAGTGGCTCTCAACATCCTGGGAAGGTTGGTCCCACTTCTGGATGTGGGCATCCTGGCTGCTCCCTTTCGCTCAACCTTTGCTAATGCTTTTTCTAGCCCTTTTGTTCAGGCCGTGCTTACTTAGTCTTCTAAACCAAATTTGTTTCTTCTCAAGAATCCATCAAGCTCTAAATGGTGGTACAGATGGAACCCCCTATGTCAGTTCCTTGTGAATTCTACTTTGGGCCACTAGATGGGACACACAGAGAGGGAACCCAGACTGCTGTTCCTCAGCCGTCTTCCATTGCCAGCAGGGAACAGTCAGAGTGGTCTTCGCCCCTTTCCTAATGGCAGAGTTACCTTTTCTGCGGGGGGATTGAGGCAGGAGGTAGATGGTGGGGTAGGTAGAACAGGACAGGTGCGGTAGGTTGCCTCGGTAGAGATTGGCCAAGTGGGATGCAGATACCAGGCATAGTGGTCAGCCAGCCAAGCGGGACGCATAAGCAAGCACTCCTGGGAATGGCCAGCCTGAGAAACAAGGGGGTTTTCTGATCCCTCAGCCTGGCCCTGGCAACCGGTCCTAGGCAACCAGGTGGGCCTCCCAGCCTGGCCCTGGCAACCGGGCCTAGCAACCACGTGGGCTTCCGAGCCTGGCCCTGGAAACCGGGTCTAGCAACCACGTGGGCCTCCTTTCGAGCCTGGCCCCGGCAACCGGGCCTAGCAACGACGTGGGCTTCCCAGCCTGGCCCTGGCAACCGGTCCTAGGGAACCACGTGGCCTCTTTCCGAGCCTGGCCCTGGCAACCGGTCCTAGGCAACCACGTGCTTCCCAGCCAGCCCTGGCAACAGTCCTAGGCAACCACGTGGGCTTCCCAGCCTGGCCCTGGCAACCGGTCCTAGGGAACCACGTGGCCTCTTTCCGAGCCTGGCCCTGGCAACCGGTCCTAGGCAACCACGTGGGCTTCCCAGCCTGGCCCTGGCAACAGGTCCTAGGCAACCACGTGGGCCTCCTTTCGAGCCTGGCCCTGGCAACCTGTCCTAGGCAACCACGTGGGCTTCCCAGCCTGGCCCTGGCAACAGGTCCTAGGCAACCACGTGGGCCTCCTTTCGAGCCTGGCCCTGGCAACCGGTCCTAGGCAACCACGTGGGCCTCCCAGCCTGGCCCTGGCAACCGGTCCTAGGGAACCACGTGGCCTCTTTCCGAGCCTGGCCCTGGCAACCGGGCCTAGCAACCACGTGGGCTTCCCAGCCTGGCCCTGGCAACAGGTCCTAGGCAACCACGTGGCCACCTTCCGAGCCTGGCCGTGGCAACCGGGCCTAGCAACCACGTGGGCTTCCCAGCCTGGCCCTGGCAACCGGTCCTAGGCAACCACGTGGGCTCCTTCCGAGCCTGGCCCCGGCAACCGGGCCTAGCAACCACATGGGCTTCCCAGACTGGCCCCGGCAACCTGTCCTAGGCAACCACGTGGGCCTCCCAGCCTGGCCCTGGCAACCGGTCCTAGGCAACCACGTGGGCCTCCCAGCCTGGCCCTGGCAACCGGTCCTAGGCAACCAGGTGGACCTTCTCCTTGATGTGCTTGTAAACCCTAGCCACTGCAGCCCTAACAGTATCCTCCCTTGAAGGCCCTCCTGATTAGCAGGATCCCTTTTCTTTTTACTCCTCATTAAAAGCTTTGCTGGTTGCTCCGTACTCGTCTGTTGGCTTCATTCTTCATTGCCTCCAAGACACGGTCCCGGGTAAAACAGCATCTAAGCCAGTAACGTTACCAGGCTGAGTCTGTTCTCCTCAGTTCTTGTCCCCGCCGCCATAACAAAGAATTGAAAGGCAAAGACACAACAGTAAGTGCAAAATTTTTATTTGAATACACTCCAAGGGAGGAATGGGCCAGAGTCAAAGTAGACAAAGGCCTCAATCCATTAGGCAGAAGGCCTATATATTGCCTCCTGGCTCGGAGATGCCTCTTTGACGAGGTGGGGTTATTTGATTGACGGGTCCATCCATATAGCCCACCCTCTACATGCACATGTCCTTTCCCAAGACGAGGTGTGATTTGGGCAGTTGTTAGTTTTGTTTGATTGTGTCCACATTGGGATCTGGTTGGGAATGGTTTGGCCTGGTCCCAGTAGAAGGAAATTATCTCCTTGCAAAGCCTTTGTTGTCTTCACTTGGGATCCCCTCCCTGGGCAGAGTTAGGGCGGTTTTTTATTTGAACCTTATCTTGCCCTTCCCTGGATGCTCATATCTAACATTCCTAATCCTAGGAGTTCCCCTGAGAAAGGGGGACCTCCCTCAGTGTCACGGTACCTGACCAGGGACTGAGAAGAGAGGGAGGCCTGTATAGAGGATATGCTAGAGGATCAAGATTTATGTCTTTTATCAAGGGTTCTTAATAACTGCACTGAGCTCTTCGGTGTCATTTCTAGGTACCACAGCATAATGGCTGCTGGATATGGGGCCACCCACCTGGGACTGTCTATTGTTAGGATAGCTCTGTAAGGAAAGGTCACTGTAGCTCACAAGTTCGGGGCCTAGAGCAGGTTCTTGCACCAGAAACTTATGTACAAGGTAAGGCCACCATGTTAACTCCAGGGCGCGTGAGTGGTCCCGGCAGCCTCTACGATGAAGCAGTGCCTGAGGCCTGACCAGGAGGGGCTGCTTGCTGTATGGCAGTTTAACCAAAGTCCAGAGCTTATGTTTTATTGTTAGGGTGCCTATTCAGGGTGGGCCAATTTGCAAGGAACAGTATAAATGAGCTCAAGCAAAGTCTGTAAACAAGGAAGATGTTGACTACAAGTCTAGACAATTCTGCATGTGCTGAGAGGGGCACTAGTTTGTAGCCATAAATATGTACCTGCTGCTGACCTGTGCTGGACCTGGGCGATCCAAAGCTCCTCAATCCCCTCCCCTGCGCTTGGAATATGGGTTTTGCCTGCTGTCCCCCTTCCACGAGACAGCCTCAAGGACACAGCCTTGGGATTGTAATGTGGTTCTAAAATCATTTGCACAGTTTAAGTGACTGGACCCAGTGAAAGATTCTTTAAATATTTTAAGATTGGGCAGGCAGGTGCAGACAGCCTTGTCTTGGGATGGCCAAGATAAGCTTTGTATGTAAGTTGCCTTTGCTTATTTAACTGTCCACCTGCCGATCTGGAGTGGCCTGCCTCTTCTTTGGTCTCTCCCTGTCCTCTGAGTAGCAGGGCAGGTTTCAGACTACACCTAGAAAGCTTTGGAGGAGCTTGCAGACTAACATAATTATTTCTTCATCAAGTCAAAGAGAGCACGGTACAGACTGCCAAATAATTCCTAGGAATTTAAGCAATGTGCAAGTGATTCACATCACACGCATGACAATGACCTGGCCCATTTTCATGGGCTCTTTTTATCAATATTTTTAGGTTTTCAATGTTCTCAGAGGGAGATGACATTAGTGGGATGATGTAACTACTCCTAGAGCAGGTCCTGCCTGCAGACTGCTCTGGCAATGGGGGTGCAGTGCCCTGAGGGTAACCAGGTAACGGAATATCCTGTCTCTTCAGAGGCGAAGTCCAACTACAGCTGAGAGGCTGTTGAGACAGGTGCTGAACAGAACAGACTTGGCCAAATCTGTGATGGCCAATATTTACCAACTGCTGAGTGGATGGAGTTAGTAATTTCTGTAGTGCTGGACGTGGGAATAGGGGCTTATGTGGTGCGACCACAACCTCAAGGTTGTGGTATTCCACTGTGAAGTGCCATTTATTCTTTCCAGGTTTAACAACAGGCAAACTTTGGCCACTAAAAAGGACAGCCATGGGGACAATCACTTCTTCACTAAAAAGGCGTACTTTCTGTATTGCTGCACTCTAGTTATTTCCACACCCAAGAAGATTCTCAAAGTGTTGAAGAGACATTACATGGTAGAAATTCAAGTGATCAGAAATGACACTGTCACTCCGACCCTTGTTGAAACTATATACACACACCCCCAAATCCTATTGTTCCATGTTTTTTTCTACATGCCATCAAAACCATTCTAAGAGTATCCCATTGTTTAACCATGTTTATTTTCCCACAAAATCATAAGCACTAGAATTGCAAGAACATCTTTGATTCATGCTGCTATACCCAAATCCTATAGTGCCTTCATGATTGGTCCCACATTGGGTATGCTTTCTAAAATGCATGGAATAACAGGGGTTAACAATTAGCAACAGTGGTACAGTCTCTGAGAAGGGAAGGCTTGGTTGTAATAGAGCTAAATACCTTCTCCTTTGCCAGGATTTGCATTCTACCACGATTTCACTAAACTTAAAGGTTTCGGTGAGTCATAAAGGAGTTAAAAAAGTATTATTTAGTATACTAAGAAACGAATTTATTTTAACTGAGGTACAATATGCTATATACAGTGCTTAATATATTGCAGAAAATAAACCACTGTTTAGATAATAAGTAGGAAAAACAAATGGTGTTCGAGAAGACCAAAAGGTGGCCTGCAATCATTGCAAGGCCAAGTCTTTTCTTGTTGAAGGAAAAATGGGACAAACATCCTTTATCAAAGGTATTCAGTGGCCATGATGGACCAAGACATTTATACAGGTAATTTATGATTATCTCTGAAAATGATACAAAGTAAAGATCCAAACCATAAAACTGACCAATATCTGCTCTTTTTACTAATAACATTAACTGGGACTTCTTTAGAATTAGCTCTTCATTGATTTTGCCTCCAGAAAACAAAGATTATGATCACCAATCATAGAATAAAGTTTACTTCCTCACAGCATTCAATATAGAAAAAAATGTCTTCCTTCTTTGACTTATAATCAAATCCTCTAACAGAAGCCACATTCCTATAACAAGTCCGTTAGCACATCCTGTTATTTTTGTACCTCAAACTTCTTTTTGCTGTTTGGTTATTCTAATTAGAATTCATTATACCCCTTTCTTTGACTAAAGGTGCAACCCTGTAGGTAACTTACCAAATGGCATGAAAAAAATATGACTTAAGTTTGTGGTATACAATATAAAAGAGAAATTCATTTAATGCAAAAACTCCTAGAGAATGAAAATACAATTTGCTTGTAGAAAAAATTCCTGAACTTTATACACATAACATTGAGTCATAATATAATGACTAAATGAAGAAAAGGTTTTCTAAAAATCCAAAATTATAATGGGATGCCTTAACCCACCCATTCAGGAAATGAAACACTGTATTTCTTAGTTTGTGACTGCAGCATGAATAGTCACTGAAATACTTCTGTGACACAACTACAGAAGCATTCCTTTGACAAAAACAGGCAACGATTTTCATCTCATAGTATCACACATAACTGGAACCTACTGAGGGATGACAGGATGACATTCAGCTCCAAGAAACAGGAAACACCCACAGTCTTCCAAACAGGAGGCAGGTGCCTGCTCTCCCATGGAAGGATGGGGTCAGTGTCCATTGCAGTAGAGAATCAAAGTCCCATGTTATCTCTCTGGAATGTGCCACGTGGATGTCACAGTGAGCCGGGAAAAGTCAGTGTAGTATCAGTGTGAGGAGCTTCCTGTGCAAATTACACATTATAAAGATATCATCTAGGGAACAGGGGAATCAGAGAACACTCCCAAGCACAGAAGTCTCAATTAGTATCTTGGTGAACCTAAGAGGCCTTGGAAAAAATGCGAACTCCACTTTTTCTTTATGTGGATCAAGTGGGGACATCAGCAGAAAGCTGCATCGCAAGGGAAGGGAAGTCAAACAGTTGGTGTTGATTTTAAGGATTCTCTTGATCCGGAGGGGCAGAGTCTAGAAAGTGCCCTTGAAACTTCTACATTTCCTTTTTCTTTTCTCATTGGTCCAAAAATAAGAATAATGCCTTCTCTTCAGCCTTCAAAATGTCATTCAAACGAGGCTTTGGTAGATATCTAACATGGAACCAAGAGGATGGATTCTGAAAAATCTAGTTCCTAAGATTACCTATGCATGGATTCCTTCGACTCTATGCTACTTGCCCTATCACAGGGCTCTTTTCCTAAGTCAAGTTCTATTCATTAAATATCAGAGAGCAAAGACATAAATATGAAAGTAGTAATTCACATGAAACTGTAGCTTCTAATAAACTTTTAATATATAAATTTTTATTCTGCTTATTATTGGTGTTTAAAATGTTAAGGCTCTCATACCATCACCCCAAAACAGTGGGCTGTTAGTAAGAGAATAGACAGTTCACCTGCGAAGTACATAGGAGTTAGAGGCGCTGATTCCTGCAAAGTCAAAAATCCATGTATACCTCTGATTCCCCAAAATCTTAACTATTAAAAGACTATTTTGTTGGAGTAGGCTTCGGACTTGAAGTTTTACTGACAAACAATTGAGTAAAACATGCTTTTTTTGATACATTATATATTGTATTCTTACAATAAACCTATGAACTTTTTTCAAATTGTTTCAAATTCCGAAAAAATTTTGTAATATACTTATTGAAAAAAATCTGTATAGAAGTGGATCCACACAATTTAAACTGGAGTTATTCAAGCATCAACTATATCTAATGGCCCAAGGATATCCAGCAACTGGGACAGGTTAGAAGAAAAATACCAACACATACCAACCTGTGATTTTTTTTTTAATTGAAGAATAGTTGATATACAATATCACCTTGGTCTAAAGTATACAACATAGTGATTTGACAGTAATGCACATTATTAAATGCTCACCCCAACTAGTGTCATTACTATCAATATAGAAAGATGTTACAGAATTTTTGGCTATATTATTTATGTTGTACTTTCATCCCCATGACTAATTTTCACTATGATTAATATTTTGTACCTCTTTATTCTCTTCACCTATTTTATCCACCCACCCCAACCCCTCCCCCATGGTAACCACCAGTCACTTCTCATTGTTTATAAGTCTACTGCTGTTTTTCAATCTGTGATATTTCAATGGTCTTTGCACAGAAAAATAAAACAGTATAAAAAAATTAAACCTAAAACTATATTAGGAATGCACTTCAGTTTACCCATGGATACAACAAACTTCAAAACAGAAAAAGATATTTTAATTAAAGCAAAGCCATTATGTATTAATCTTCTGTATTATTGCTCAAAGGCGACTTGCAGAATTATTTCAACTCAATATTCACTTCTGAAAACAATTAGTGCAATTCCACATTTCAATGATGTACATTCAGAAAGAGGCTTGATAAACATATTTAAAATTTTAATAAAACTCTTTCATGTTGGAAGTTTTCTGGAACATTATATATGAATTAATAACTTCCACAAGTCTCTCATGTTACTTACATTTTTCTTTCTTTTCCATGAAACTATTCACAATTCAGGATGTGGACCAACTGTAGTCTTTCCCAAACTGTTTACATTCCAGGTTTTATCCAGCGAGTCCCTTGTTCAAAGCCTTCAGAAGGAACTGGGATGACTGAAGTCTTTCCCACTTCTTTGCATTAATATTGTATCACTCCAGTGTGCATTCACATGTACCTTTGACAGTTTGCATTAAAAATGAAGGCTTTCCCACATTTCTAATACACACATATGTATTCTTTCTAGGGTAAGGGGAATAATTGAATGCTTCACTACATTTTCTTACACTCATAGGATTTCTCCCCAGCATGAGTTCTATCATGCATTTGAAGATAAGCAGAAATGAAAGCTTTGCTACATTTTTTATTCTTAGGGTTTCTCTCCAGTGTGAGTTCTTTCATGTACTCGAAGATAACGGGCAGAACTGAATGCTTTGATACACTGTTCACATTCATAGGATTTCTCCCCAGTGTGAGTTTTTTCATGTATTTGAAGATAAGCAGCAGAAGTGAAGGCTTTGCTACACTTTTTACATTCATAGGGCTTCTCTCCTGTATGAATTCTTTCATGTACTTGAAGATAAGGGGCAGAACTGAATGTTTTGCTACATTTTTTACACTCATAGGGTTTCTCTCCAGTGTGAGTTCTTTCATGTATTTGAAGAAAACTAGGATAACAGAACACTTTACTACATTTTTCACATTCACAGGGTTTCTCTACATGCTGAGTTATTTTATGTCTCCAAAGAGAAGTAGGATAACTGAACACTTTATTACATTTTTTGCATTCATAGGTTTTCTCTCCAGTATGAGTTCTTCTATGTACTTGAAAAGTTATATATTTCAAGGTTTTTTGACATTCCTTACATTGGTAGTGTTTCTCTCCACTGTGAGTTCTTTTGTGATTTTGAAGAGAACAGGCACAACAGAATGCTTTATTACACTTTTTACATTCATAGGGTTTCTCTCTCCTGTGTGAGTCCTTTCATGTGTTTTAAAACCTTTATAACTTCTGAAGGCTTTTCCACATGCCTTACAATTATATGCTTTCTCTCTGCTGTGAATTCTTTCATGGTTTTGGAGAGAACTTGCAAAATGAAATGTTTCACTACACCCTTTACATTCATAGTTTCACTCCTGTGTGAGTCCTTTCATGAGACTGAAAACGTTTATACCATCTGAAAATTTTTCCACATTCCTTACACTCATAGGATTTCTTGCCAGTATGTGTTTTTTCATGTATTCGAAAACTTTCAAAGTACTTGACAGTTTTTCCACATTCCTTACATTCATACATCTGTCCAGTGTGAATTCTTTCATGTCTTCGGAGTGAACTGGGATGACAGAATGCTTTACTACACATTTTACATTCATAGTGTTTCTCTCCAGTGTGAGTTATTTCATGTATTCGAAGATAAGAGGCAGAACTGAATGCTTTCCAACATATTTTACATTCATAGGGTCTCTCTCTAGTGTGAGTTCTTTCATGTATTTGAAGAGAACTAGGACAACTGAATGCTCTACTACATTTTTTACATTCATAGGGTTTCTCCTCATGGTGAGTTTTTTTATGTTTTTGAAGAGAACTAAGAGAGCTGAATGCTTTACTGTATGTTTTACATTCATAGGGTTTCTCAGGTCCTGTGTGAATCCTTTCATGTATTTGAAAACTTTTATAACACCCACAGCTTTTTCCGCATTTCTTAGACTTACAAGGTTTCACTCTAGTGTGAGTGTTTTCATGTATTTCAAGTAAAGTTGAAGAACTAATGGTTTTCCCACATTTTTTGAACTTATCAGGAGATTCTGCAGTATGTGTTCTCTTGTGTCTTTGAAGGGATTTGAGCCACATGAAGGATTTCCCACATTCTTCACATGTGTACTTTCCCCCTCCATTGTGACTTCTTTGGTGTTTCTCAAGAAATTGGAGGTAACAGAATGTTCTCCCACATACATTACATTTATGTGGCTTCTTTCCTGATTGCTGATACTCACATGGCTTCTGTCCACTGTGACATCTTATGAGCCTATTAACGGATGAAGGATGCTTGAAACCTCTTCCACATGCACTCTGTTCCCATGGTTTTACTCCACTAACCGTTTTCTTGTTGCAATTGAGGCTTGCACTAAGGCTGAAGTTTTCTCCATATTGACTACCCTCATTCCTCTCACAGATCCTCTCTGTCATAACAGGACTTCTGTAAAGAAGTAATACATTAGTTATTTCTTTATTCACAATTTTTAAATTTATCAGAATTTTTGAACTACATTTTTATATTTTGTACTGAAAGAGTAGTGTCATTTTTTGCCAGAACTGTGGCAAGCTGAACACAATGAATGCTCTGCAAGGATGTCATATATATTCACATACAGGGTTGACTGATGCTGTTTACAAGTGAGCTATTGTGCAAACATTGAAAACTGATTTTAAAAAGTAATCTGGTAAACATTTTCTGAAAAGTAATAAATTTTAATGTTTTATTTGGTTCTTTAAAAAATTTTATAGCATAATTGGATTCTCATGGGAGACACTGCTGTCTATTGGGACTGTGACTCACCTTAGTTTTCTGCCCTGGTTTTCATGGTGATCTTCACTTTCCTCATGTTCCCATTTGTTTCCTACAATGCAGGCACAGAAAATGAATCTAAAGTATTAGAAATTATAGAAAAATTAGGAGGTTCTACTTCTTAGATAAACTCTGACCATGTGGAGTGTTTACCAGTGTCCTCCCTTTCCACATTTCATGTTTAGAACAATGCCGATGGGCAAAAAACAGAAGGTAAGTTGTCTTCTTACCTACTGAGGCCAGGTTCCTGAAGGTTTCCCGCATAACATCTCTATAGAGTTTTTTCTGTGAAGGATCCAGTAAAACCCACTCCTCCAGGGTAAAGTTCACAGCCACGTCCTCAAAGGCTAATGAATCCTAGAACATCCCAAGTTACTACACAGTAAGTATGAGAGGCTGACAGTACTGGACAACTAAACTCCATCCATGAGAAGGTCACAAATGACTCTGACTTCTCCACATTTTTACTCTATGGCTTCATCATCAGAAACACTGTCCACACCCACTTTGCTATAAACTGAACACTGTCATGTACACATGGAAATTATTTCACATTCTTAATGTGATCACATTACATCTTACTTCTCTGTAATGTCGGGGTCCAGAGCATGTCGGGAAATGACAGAAATGTATAAAAATGAAGCAAATATTATCACTTAAAAGCAATTATTTGTGAGGAAAATTCATTAATCTCCTTCCTTAATACCAATACAGTAAAGAGGTAGGGAAAATGTCAAATCCGCATGACGTCAATGAAGAAAAACACAGCAAAGAATTAGAAGCTTTGTGTGGTATTTGCATCAGTAAACATGAGCGGTCAGGAGGCCTGTGGCGCTCCAGCTTTGAACAAGATCCGGCTGGCCTATGGTCCCATAGTCCTCCAGGACAGTAGAGGTAACCAGATGCAGCTGGCTGAACATAGTCTTGTGGAAGAGCACTGCTTTTGCTTCCTGCAGTGTAAACCACAGAATCCCTTCCTTTATCTCTCTGTGCAAGTTGATGGGCTTGAAAATTATTTGGAACTTGGAACTCAGACACTAGGAAGGGGACATGCAACTACCACCACAAAATCCGTATGTGCATGTGCCTCAGGGCTGCTTCCAGCCAATTTCTGGCAAACATTGACCCAGTCACATAATCTGACAGAAAAGCTTTTGCAGAAACATAGGAGTCTATTCTGGGTTCTACTGTGCCACTAAGCAAACAAGAGCAGCAGACTGCATGGGAATTCACTAAGTCCCCTTGGGTTTGATGGTGAATTTCCCCATAATTACAAAATGCATTCAAACTATCACTGCCACTTTCCTCTAGAAGAACATAAAATCTCCATTCTCTAAACAGGACGTTTCCTGCACAGCCATTCTACAGGCTGCTGTCCTGTCTTCCATCATTTCCAACTCCCCTGTGCAGTAAAGAAGCATGAAAGCTCAATTGCAGAGCATAGGAATCCCTCAGCTGCTGACACCACAATGCTGCTATGGTATAGGAAGGGGTTATGACTTCTGTAACTGAGGTCTCCAGGCCTAGTAAGGCAGGCCTCTCATGCAGGCAAGAAATCGCTTGAGACAGCTAGGAAAGGTGCACGGACTTGATTTTGTATTGAGGCTATGGGCTGGGCTAGGGGGACAGCTCACACACAAGGGCAGGAGCTTGCTGGGATTCCATCTCTTGCTACCCCAAAGGAAGGAGCTTCAAGTCTTTCTTTTCATCTTGGATAAATGTGGGGCCAAGGGAAGAAAGAGTAATGACGCTTTAAAGCTATCAGCAATCACCAAACATTGGGAGTCAGAGACTTCCAGTTTCTTTTCTGGCATTTAAGTAACTTAGAAGCTGTCATTCCCAAACTCACATTAAGTGAAAAAATTTAAAGGAGCTTCTCTTCTTAGACCCATGATAGCTCTGAGGTCAGAGGGTAACGAAGTATCTCCAAAACTGGGAAACAAAATCAGCACAGCATTTTGAAATATGCACAATATTCTATTCTTAACATGATCTGAACTCAAAAACACCTATTTCAGCAGAGTCTAATGTAAAGACAACAAGGAACAAAGAGACAGAACACAATACCCATGAATCCTAGGAAAACCTTCTATAAAGAGGTTTCAATATGCATCATAGGAATACTGGGAGGAAAGGACAGACAGAATGGTGCAGAAGATGATATCAGTAAAATAATAATCATAGAGATTTTCCTTAAATTATTGATGGATGGAAAAATGTAGATCCAGGAAGTTCGGCAAACTATACATGATAAAAAACAAAATGCATACTCAAGTACCTCATATATCAACTAGAGAAAAATCAAACATGAAGAGAAATATTGAAATGAGCCAGAGAGGAAAGAAAGCACTTTGGTTATGGTGAAACTAAGAATCAAATTAAATCAGATCTCTTTTCAGAAACCATGCAAGCAAGAAGAAAGTAGACTCAAATACGTTAAGTTATAGAAGAAAAATTCTTCTTCTACTAAATGGGAGTAAGGACGATTGGACACAAAAAACCGGGGGTTATCTGTCATAACTACAGCTACTATGAGAGAAATGTCCGTAATTCTTAAGAATGAAATTGATGAAGGTGGAGGATTAGAGAAGGAATAAATCAAAGTAAAATATCTTTTGTCTTTCTTAGAATATCAAAGATGACATGTGTTCGAAATAATACCAGCAACAATCCACATGCCAGTTTTAAGCTTATGAATACCTAAACTTGTGAATAATAGGCAAAGGGACAAGGGCCAGGGAGGAGGCGCCGAGGTGCACTGTGATATGAGGCACTGGCACAGCTAATGGAATGGTAGTGCCGCTCAGTGGAGGAGAAGGCAGAGTGGTGAACGTACACCGAGAACTCAAGGGCAACTACCGCAAATGCTAAAAACATACATAAGGAATATGCTGAGAGAAGAAAAGAAATCAGGTGAAATATTCAATTAAAGCTAGAAAAAAGTGGAAGAGAAAAACACACAAACAAGGGCAACAAATAAAAACCAGCAAGGGATTGGTAGAGATTAATCCACTGTACCTATCACTGCTTTAAGCATCAATAGTTTGAATAGAACTCACAGATACAGTAATATCAGATTTTAAATATTACTCTTAATTTTATGTCGCCTGCAAGAATTCCTCTCGAAATATAAAGAACACACAAAAGGTATAGGGATGGAGAAAAGTGTATCATGCCAACACTAGTTAAAAGAAACTGGTAGATGTACATATGGAATTCAGATGATGCAGATTTCAAACCTAAGAAATATCAGAGATAAAGGGAGACATTACATAATAATAATAGTGTCCATTCTCCAAGAAGGCAAAACAATCATTTATGTGTTCGTGCTTAACAAGAGGGGCAAAATACAGGAGGCAACAACTGATACAATGCAGGGAGAAACAGATGAACCCACTGATAGTTGTGGACTTCAGAACCCTCTATGATATATCATAAGAAATACATATTTGATCATTTATAGGACCAAATATTTATCGCCTAGACATATTTGGTCTTTATCCACAGTTCCTGAAAACACTGCAGTCTTAAAGGTCAAGTGGGTATTTTGTCATGTTTTATGGACCCCAGCCAAGGGCAAGGGTTGGAAGCCGAACCAGCCAATGGCCAATAACTTAGTCTATCAGACTGCAATGAAGCCCTCACAAAACACCCTGGGAGAGCTTATCATTCTCTGGGACCCTGATTCTCAGAAGGAGAGAGCTTCTAAACAGATGGGGAACCAGAACGCTCCCCCATGCCACTGAGACAGGACCAAGTGCCACAAGGATAGAGGCTCCTGTATTTGGGACCTTACCCTATGTATCTCTTCATCTGGCTGTTAACTTGTATCCTTTACTAAACTGGTAAACATAAGTGTTTTCTTGAGTTCTGTGAGCCACTCTAGCAAATTAACTGAACCTAAGGCGTGGGGGTTGTAGGAACCTCCAATCTGTAGCCAGTAGGTCAGAAACACAGATAACAGCCTGGGGCTGGCAACCCACATCTGGAGTTGGGGGTGGAGCACAGTCTTGCAGGACAGACTCCTTGACCCAGGGAGCCTGGTGCTGTCCCCAGGCAGATGGCATCAGAATTGAGTTGAATTCTTGGACATGCTGTTGGTGTTCCAGTGCTTGGTGTTATGCATGGGAAGACCCCCTTCCACACATACACATACACTGGAATTGGGTCCAGGAGCCTGAATGGAGTTATATCACTATTGCTGCTGTGTATGCTACTATTATTGTTTTTGCATATGAAAGAACACACTGCACCCTCATATGAATTTAAATTCCAGTGGGCAGAAAAATCACAAAGGACAGAGTTGAACTAAACAGCACCACATAATCTCTGGACTACTTCACACACTAGTAGCAGCGGAATACACATTCTTCTCAGGTTCTCATGGAACATTCACCAAGATGTAACACCTGGGACAAAAAACATACCTTAACAAATTTGAAAGAACAGCAATCATACACAGTATGCTCTCATACCACCCAGGCATTAACCTAGAACTCAACAATAAGAAGATACTTTGGGAAATTGCCAATATATGGAAATTAAAAAACACTTCTCCATAATACATGGGTCAAAGACTAAATCACAAGAGAAATTAAAAATGATGTTTAACAAATAGAAATGAAAACACGACTTCTCAAAGGGCATGGGATGCAGCAACAGCAATGCGTAGGAGGAAATTCATGCCATTGAACAGATACACTGTTAAAAGGAAGATCTATAACCAATAATGAACGCATTTACCTTGGGAAACAATGAAAATGGCAACTAAAACCTAAAGTAAGCAGAATAAAAGAATAAAAAACAGGAAATAAAATCAATGTCATTGGAGATCAGTGGAGAAAATTTAAACAAACAAAGGTGGTTCTTTGAGATTATTAACTATACTGATAAACATTCAGTCATGGTAACTACAAAAAAAGAGAAGTTCCAACATGAAGCCATTACGGTCACCCCCAGTAGGTGTTCGGAGGTGGTCATTGCAGGAGTATCTCAGGACAGCCCCAGCTGTGCCTGCTGGATGTGAATTTAAAGTCTTAACCCTCTTATGGTGGCAGGTATGTCCCATAAAGTTTGACCAATTTGCAAGTAACAGCATAGATGGGCACAAGTAATATTTATGACAAGGAATATGTTGCCTTGCAAACACCAAAAAAAATCTAAACACTCTGGGTTCTAAGAGAGTATAACACTTCTTCACAGTGTCCCACAGGAAGTGGCTTTCTCTTCATTAAGTAACTATTTAAAGCATACTCAAGGAATCAGGGCTTCATATCGTGCACGGGGCAATGGCCCACAGACATTTTGCAAGCCTCCTTTATTCAAAATGTGTAATGTCCTGAATGCCAAACAAATGTCCACAAGGGACAATGTCATGAATGTAAGGTCATAACTGTGCTCCTGGAGGAACATAAATGCAATTGAGACCTTGTCTTGTAGAGATGGTGTGCACTGGCAATGGTGCTGAGGTTTGCTGATGGCATCCAGAAAAAGGTGCAACCTGCCCCTTCAGAGGTGAAGGCCAACTGCACCCAACAGGCTGTTGCAATAGGCACTTTAGAGAGCAGCCATGGCCAAATTTACAGTAGCAGAATGTTTACCAGTTATTGACAAGATGGAGTTAGTAATTTCCGCATGTTTACTAGTGAGCATAGGGGTATTATGGTGCCCTCATGGCCTCAAAGGGGTGGCAATCCCCTGAGAATTGGCATTCATTCTTCCCAAGGATTGAGAACAGGCCAAATTCAGTTTTTCAAAGTAAAAGCACAGGTGTTAACCACTGATTCCAAAAAAGGTTTCTTATAATGGTATTCAATCACTAAAGTCCCTCTCTATTTTATGCTGGGCCAGATTATTTAATTCAGCTGAGGTATAAGGGCCATGCAGTTCCCTTTTGTGAAGCCAATTTGGAAGTAGGGAAGACTTAATTCCAAATTATGAATAACTGGTTCAGAGCTTTTCTGCTCACTAAGGGATATTTTACAACAATGGGGGCTATGACCACGAACAATGCCAAGAGTCTGGATAGTTAAGGCAAAGTGTACTAACTTGATCCCTAAGATCATGAGGTATCTTGTTTAAAGTTAATGAGATCCCAGTCATAGCACCAATTTCAGACTTAGGATGCGTAACTGCATGAATGTTTCTGAATTACTATGTTACAGGATTTGATAACATTACTTCAAAACCTGTTTTAGAGACTCAAGAGCCAAGGAGCACCTTCTTCTCTTTTTTGTTGTGTAAATTGTTTTAGTATATTTTGGATGTCCAACTGGGTCAAACTTTTGACATATTTTTGATAGCATTTTGCTCTTATTTCTTCTCTCAGACCTCCTTGCTTAGTACTGTAGGTCAGTGGAGAAACTTCAGGGGAGTGGATTTCCTTTCTACCCTGGTGTATGTAAATCATTTCCTCCTGAGGGCTGCCCATCAGTGCCACCAGGGTTACAGGCCTCCGCCACAGAAATGGCTGCTTTACAGGACTTCAGGACCCAGGTCCTCAGCCCAGTTTCAACTGCTCCCTTTGCGGTGCCACAGTGAGGCTACGGGTGCTGTCCCCAACAGGCCGGAGGGTCAGGAGCTTTGCTGCAGCAGAAGCAGGGCCAGCAGCAGCTGAGGTGTTGAAGAGCCGGGGGAAGCTGTCCTGGGGAGTGTGGCCTCAGCCTGCCCAGCACTGGCTGCCTTTCCTGACTATTGTTTCACTCTCTCAAATATCTGACATTTAAGGAGGGATCATCTGATGGACTCACCATATTCATAGGGTATAATTTTTTTTTTTATATTAATTGTTTTATCTGCCAAGATCCCCCTAATGTGGGGGAGACCCCAGTCTCAGTCACACCCTCACCTTCAATAACAGGAAGGTTCCAGCCAAGACATCGTCCATCCAGGACCACTGTGAGGAAGGCCCAATCCCATATTCCTGTACCAAATGGAGAAGAACTACCACAACTGCCAACTCAGGTCCCCTGTATAGAGACCAGGCTGGGTGGGGTCAACAGGGCAACGCAGGGCAGCGGAACCCACAGGAGGAGGCATCCCCAGCACCCGGCGGCTCACAGCGCACGAGCCTCCAGGCTTTCTTACCAGCCTGTCCAGATCAGAAGCACTGGGGGAGAAGGGAGGGATGAGCCTTAAGTTTTCAGTAGACAAACAGGAAATATATGGACCCTGACAGCTTATTACTAGAATCACTGGGTAGGAAAAGCAGGTATTCCCAATGACTTGGTTTTACATTAAAGAAATGCACACAGGATCATTCAGAAGTCATGACAATGAGTATTCGTGGGTTTCTGGAGCAGGGACGGAGGACTGGAGCAGGCGATGTGAGCAGGCAGTATCCCTAAGTTAGTTTCCTATGTGAGCTGTGAGGTATTCTTTTTCATCTTCCCACAGATTACTTAAAATGAGAAATTTACCTGCACCATATTTTTCTATTATTAATCATTATTTTAATTCACTTTTCCTCATAAGCTGATTAAATATTAAGCCTTCTATAAAGGAAGCCACTCCACCATCTGATCATTTACACACTAGCACATGTCAAACTGCAGACCACTAAAAATTTAAAATCACATTCTAGCTGACAGGCATTTAGTAGTTTTTCTCTCCACTATACTTCCAGTGCAACATTCTGAAGAATGAGTATGTCATGTAAACATTAGAGGCATGAAATTCATCCTTGAAATGGACCAGGAATGTCAAATTTCCCTATGTTTTGAGGTGTTTTCCTCATTTGATGAAACTAGAAACTCAACTGATTTGTCTTGACATCCATTATTGTAGGAAAACATTATCAACGTTCTTGGGAGACATGGACACAGAAACACTGACCTAGAAATGGAAAAAGCACTTGAGAACTTAAAATTACCCATCTCACATCTTCAGGTTCTCTCACCCAAATGGAACAAAAATTCTATTTGGTTCCAGTGTTTTCTTGCCATACCGACATCGTCTCTATCAATTCAAATATGACAAGCCCAAGTGCTAATGGAAATTGGAATCACAGGGGCAGTAGTCTATGGAAAAGGAACCCAAAGGAAACCAACACACATATTTGAATAAAAATAAACAGCCTCGCTGATGGACAGTGATTGTAATGGGGTTGGTGGGGGGGACCCGATGAAGGGGGTAGTTCAATAACCATAATATTGCACATGTAATTGTAGATTAATGATACCAAAATAAATTATTAAAAATAAAAAAAAATAAAAAATAAACAGCCTGCTTCCCTACTGCTCAGAAGGAAAACCTACACTAGAAAGTTGAACATATTCCCAAACTTCAGGTCTGGACCATCCTGGTGGAGCCCTAGGGTGAGTCAGTCCCTGGGAAAGAAGGGTGGGCACACAGGGCATTCCAAGGAATGAACTCCAGATGCTGCACACTCCCTCCTCTCCTGCAAGCATGGATGCACTCAGTCCCCCAGGCTTCCACTCACCAGTGAGGAAACTGCCTGATTCAGTGCAGGGTTATGACCCAAATCAACTCAAAAATTCACAAAACCCTTGTGCAGAGTATAGAACACCTTATTTTCACAGACTTCTCAATGTGCACAAATTATGCTCTGGCTGCGCCTCCACTGTGGAAACTCAAAGCACACTGCCTAAGAGTGTCTAGGTGCAGAGAACCACACCTTCCACCTCAGGAAGGCCACCATCGTCCATACCTTCCCCACCTCTGCATCCCCAGCTCCCAGGGATCTGTAGCTTTTCTCAGTAGAAAGTGTTCCTTCCTTGGTGGGTGTGAGCAGCTAAGACAAAGAGCAGCCCCAGTCCCTTAGTCATGATGCCAAACACGAATTACACAGGGCAATTAAAGATTTTTAAAAAGGGAGCTTGTAAAGCAAGGCAAAGCAACAAAAAACAAAAACAACCCAACCCTCCCCAACCTCCCCACGCCCCACAGGACTCTTAGTTTGCCCTCCAGACCACAGACAAACTCTTACTCCTGGGTCCTTGGGATCTTCTGCAGGAACTCAGACCCCCGCAGACGGCCGCCTCCTGACCAGCAGCAGGTGGAGTCAGAAGACAGCGCTAAGATTCCTGCACCAATGCCGGGCCGCCTCACCACTCATCGACCAGAAGGATGTGCAGGAGCTGATCACACACCCCAGACCCTAACCCATAAACTGCCTTACAAAACCCTTGGTGCTGAAGGACCAAAACAGCAGCAGACTCACACAACCCAAGAATGGACTAACAGTTACCAAAGGGAAAGGGACTGGGGAGGGTGGGTGGGAAGGGAGGGTTATAAGGGGGAAGAAGGGCTATTACAATTAGCACACAGAATGTAGCGGGGGTGGGGGTGGGTGGGGGGATACGGGGAAGGCAGCATAACACAGAGAAGACAAGTAGTGATTCTACAGCATCTTACTACGCTGATGGGCAGTGACTGCAATGGGGTAGGTGGTGGGGCCTTGATAATAGGGGGAGTCTCGTAACCATAATGTTGCTCATGTAGTTGTATATTAATAATAGCAAAAAGAAAAAAAAGTTGAGAACTGCAAAGAGAAAGATCATTAAAACATTGGCCCACCTTCACAAAAAAGAAAAAAAAAAACTTGCTGCTAAGCGAGTGGGGAGTTCGGGGACCTTGAGCATTGGGTACCAGTTTTTGCTGGGCATCCTGTAATTAACGCCCACTTTCTTCCATTATGTCAATGTTTGGTTTTGCTATGCGTTGGTGGAGCAGAGCCACGTTTGTTTTGGGGAATACAGAACTGCAGATTTAGGTTTTACTGTCGGTCCTAGGAAATTCTAGGATGCGGGAGAGGGCTGTTTATTTGAGGCCCTGCTTGCAAAGCATTTGGAAAACCGAGGAGAAAACAGTGCCTCTGGGGAACGCACAGGCCGCAGGTCCTCCCACGCCCGAGGCACAACCGTCCTGAGGCTCCTTCCCGCGGTCCTGAACAACGTGGGGAGACGCGGGGCTGCGGGCGCTGAGCCGCTGAGAGAAGCTCTGGGTCTGCGTGCGGGCAGGACAGGACGCCCGAGCCCGGCTGCCGGCCCAACCCCCACGCCGCGGGCCGGAGGGGGTCCGAGGTCCGAGCCGCGCCCCTGACGGACTCGGGTCCGGACCCCGGAGTTGCCCACAGGGCGGTCGGGACCGGCGGGTTCCAACCCGCGCCTCTGCGCGTCTCCGCTCCCCGGGGTAGCTCACTCACCATTGCTAGGCTTCCAGGGTCCCCGAGCGTCCTTCCTACACGCCCACTACCAGTGTGGGTCACAGCGCCCCACATATGGTGACAAAGGTACCAGCGTACCGTGAGCCTGCCCAACGTGACAACGTTCACGCCTTTGAGGTGCGTCGCCATCGCCCACCTGGCCCGGCGTCTTCTCTGATTGGGCAGTTCAAAAGGACCACGCCCTCTATCCTTGCGTGACAGCAAGGTAGTCATAGCGGAGACTTGGCTTAACCGTTCTATGGCTGCGGGAAACTTTTCCTTGCCTGGGTCTGAATCTATAGTTTTTACCCAGGTCTTTATAAACACGTGGGCACAAGTGTGCCCAGGGAATCCTGACAGAATTTAAAATGTGCGTATTAGGAACAGACTTTGAGGGGGTCCCAGGCCACACTGGAACAATGACAAAGAAACAAGACAGAAAATAAAAACAAAACAAGAGAGGTAATGGTTTGCTAGGGATTTGCAGTGGGAGGGAGGAATGAATGAACAGGTAGAGCATAGGGTATGTTTAAAGCAGTCAAAGTGTCCTCCGTGTTACAGAAATGACAGACACAGTCATTTTACATTACCAAAGACCAGGGCCTGGACAACCCAAAGTCAACACTAACATAAACCATGCACTTCAATTCATCAATATTGGTTCATCAAATATGTAACACATGTACCACAGTTATAATTGATAACACAAAAAAGCAAGCTCTGTGGGCACAAAGGGGATATGTGGAAACCCTCTGTATCTTCTCAACAAGCTTTCTGTGAACATAAACTGCCATAAAAGAAAGTCTACTAAAAAATAAATACTTCTCAACAAAGCATTATTGTTCATTCCTGATGACAGAAAAACAGCATCTTTAGATACATTATTAATCTGAAGTTTTTTCAATGACGTGTCATGGAGCCCTATATTGTGTTCAATGTAAGTTTTCGAAGAGGAGAAACTTCCACTGAATGCCTTGTATGAGAGCCCAGCACTGCATATTCTGAGATGTGAAACGGGTGTCTAGGTTCTTCTCAGTCATGACTGTAACTCTCACCTGCATAAGGAGTGTTCTGCTGAGATCTCATATTGCAGCTTTACTCTATGTAGTGACAAGTGTTAATGGCATTTCTATTGTGGGAGACAATAGGTTCTTTGTCACAGAACCACAAAGGGACAATTCACACAACCCTCCAAACGATTGTAGCACAGCCGATGGGGCCATTGCTGGTCAGCACTGAGATGACGGCCTGATGTCTGGTCAGCTGTGTGGATCTTGGAGTCCCATCCCATATCAGGATGTTCTGGTTAAGCGATGAAAAGCAGCAACTCTGCCTGAGCGCCACGATGACGGGATGTGCGCGATGTCATCCCTCCGTCTATGAACTCCCATTGTTTTCATTCAGGTAATACCAGGAGCTCCCCAGGGAGCTGGGGTCTGGGAAAGCGAGGCCTCTTTCAGCACTATGGCTCCTGGCAATGGACTAAGAGGGGAGGCCACCCATCCTGCACAGAGGATATGCCAGAGGGCCACAGTTTACCTGTGTCTGGTCTTGAGGCATCTCCACAGCTGCACTGAGCTCTGGGGATGCCGCTTCCTGGTACCACAGCATAATGGCCGCTGGATATGGAGCCACCCGCTCAGGGTTGTCCACTGTTAGGACAGCGGTGTGAGCGGAGCCCACTGCAGCTCTCATGGCTAACACTTTGAGGTCTAGGGCAGATTCTTGCCTCAGAAGCACCTAGACAATGTGAGGCCATTATGGTAACTCCAGAGGGCGTGAGAGGAGGTCGCTGCAGCCTCTACTATGAAGCAGTACCTGAGGCCAGAACAGGAAGGCTGGTGGACGGCAATGTGACCAAGTCCAGGGCCTGTATGTTTTGTTTTGGGGGATCCTTTTCAAGGTGGGCTGATTGGCAAGTAACAGTACAGATGGGCTCAAGTAAACTTGTAAACAAGGAATATCTTCCTCCAGAAGAACATTTGTCTAGTCAAGGTTGTGAGTCCTGAGAGGGACAATAGTTATTTCCTCACTATGTCAAGAGGGAGCAGGACCCAGATTCCCAAAGCATTTTTAGGAATTTAAACAAGATACCAGAACTATCTTAAGGAGGGCCCCAATTCCATACTCCTCCTAAACAAGGGCTTAACATCTAGACTTGAGGCTTCATAGGGTCACCAGTGTGACACAGGGCAGCACAGGTCACAGCATGAGCCCCCCAGCACCCAGGAGCCCACAGTGCATGCTGCCACCAGGCAGCACAACAGGTGAGCCAGTCAGAGCAAGAGAAGACAGACCCACAGATGGTGGTCATGACTGCACATGCTGCTCACGGTGTCACCTGCTACGGTCACCTGCAGACGTGTGGCTCCCTGCTAAGACTGGTAACACTGCGGTGTGCACACACACACACAGACCCCCTCGCAGCAGCCAGGAAGACTCAGGACTCACATAACAGAACTCAGGAGAAGGCACTCTGGCTTCCCCCAGCAGCTCTGAAATGGGTTCAGAGAGCAAGGAAAGAAAAGAGCTGGGCTGGCTGCTTATTGTGACTGAGGGTTGAGCTGGGGTAAGAATTCTTGCTGAAGGGCAGGGGCTTTTGTGACTTGGTCTGCCATCTCTGGAGGAGAAAACATCCAGACTTTCTTACCAGCTTCACCAGGTGGGAGACAGAAGATGAAGAGGGAGGGGGAGGACTAAGCTTAAGCAATCAGACATCAAAATAACGGAGTCCTTCTACTCATTACAAGAACCAAGGCCCCAGGAGCTTGTGGAAAGGACAATGGAATGCTCTTTAACCTGTGTACGGTAGCTGCTGTAGGTCATTGCATTGGAACGTCTACTGGCACAAAACGGACCAGATTTTTGCCTATGTTTTTTTCTAAGAGTTTTATGGTTTCATGACTTACATTCAGGTCTGTGATCCACCTTGAGTTTACCTTTGTGTATGGGGCCAGACAGTAGTCCAGTTTCATTCTCTTACATGTAGCTGTCTAGTTTTGCCAACACTAGCTGCTGAAGAGGCTGTCATCTCCCCACTGTATAGCCAAGGCTCCTTTATCAAATATTAATTGACTGTATATGTTTGGGTTAATGTTTGGATTTTCTATTATGTTACACTGATCTGCGGGTTTGTTTTTGTGCCAATACCAAATTGTCTTGATTACTGTGGCTTTGTAGTAGAGCTTGAGGTCAGGGAGGGACGACATCGCGCACATCCCATCATCACGGCGCTCAGGCAGAGTTGCTGCTTTTCATCGCTTAACCCCTGTTTTATTCCTCCTTCTCAGGATTGCTTTGGCTATTCTGAGTCTTTTGTGGTTCCATATGAATTTTAGAATTATTTGTTCCAGTTCATTGAAGAAAGCTGTTGGTAGTTTGATAGGGATTGCATTGAATCTGTAGATTGCTTTAGGTAGTATAGCCATTTTGACAATATTTATTCTTCCTAGCCAAGAGCATGGGATGTATTTCCATTTGTTAGTGTCCTCTTTAATTTCTCTTAGGAATGTCTTGTAGTTTTCAGGGTACAAGTCTTTCACTTCCTTCGTTAGGTTTATTCCTAGGTATTTATTCTTTTTGATGCAATTGTGAATGAAATTGTTTTTCTGATTTCTCTTTCTGTTAGTTCATCATTAGTGTATAAGAAAGCAACAGATTTCTGTGTGTTAATTTTGTATCCTGCAACTTTGCTGAATTCAGATATTAGTTCTGGTAGTTTTGGAGTGGAGTCTTTAGGGTTTTTTATGTACAGTATCATGTTATCTGCAAATAGTGACAATTTGACTTCTTCTTTACCAATCTGGATGCCTTGTATGTCTTTGCTTTGTCTGATTGCTGTGGCTAGGACCTCCAGTACTATGTTGAATAACAGTGGAGAGAGTGGGCATCCCTGTCTTGTTCCCGATCTTAGATGAAAAGCTTTCAGCTTCTCGCCGTTAAGTATGATGTTAGCTGTGGGTTTGTCATATATGGCCTTTATGATGTTGAGGTACTTGCCCTCTATACCCATTTTGTTGAGAGTTTTAATCAGGAATGGATGCTGAATTTTGTCAAATGCTTTTTCAGCATCTATGGAGATGATCATGTGGTTTTTGTTCTTCTTTTTGTTGATGTGGTGGATGATGTTGATGGATTTTCGAATGTTGTACCATCCTTGCATCCCTGGGATGAATCCCACTTGATCATGGTGTATGATCCTCTTGATGTATTTTTGAATTCGGTTTGCTAATATTTTGTTGAGTATTTTTGCATCTACGTTCATCAGGGATATTGGTCTGTAATTTTCTTTTTTGGTGAGGTCTTTGCCCGGTTTTGGTATTAGAGTGATGCTGGCTTCATAGAATGAGTTTGGAAGTATTCCCTCCTCTTCTATTTTTTTGGAAAACTTTAAGGAAAATGGGTGTTATTTCTTCTGTATATGTCTGGTAGAATTCAGAGGTGAATCCATCTGGTCTAGGGGTTTTGTTCTTGGGTAGTTTTTTGATTACCGATTCAATTTCGTTGCTGGTGATTGGCCTGTTTAGTTTTTCTGTTTCTTGCTTGGTCAGTCTTGGAAGGTTGTATTTTTCTAAGAAGTTGTCCATTTCTTCTAGGTTTTCCAGCTTGTTAGCATATAGATTCTCATAATATTCTCTTATAATTCTTTGTATTTCTGTGGGGTCTGTCATTATTTTTCCTTTCTTATTTCTGATTCTGTTTATGTGTGTAGATTCTCTTTTTCTCTTAATGAGTCTGGCTAGGGGTTTATCTATTTTGTTTATTTTTTCAAAGAACCAGCTCTTGGTTTTATTGATTTTTTCTATTGTTTTATTCTTCTCAATTTTATTTATTTCTTCTCTGATCTTTATTATGTCCCTCCTTCTGGTGACTTTGGGCCTCATTTGTTCTTCTTTTTCCAATTTCAGTAATTGTGTCTTTAGACTATTCATTTGGGAATATTCTTCCTTCTTTAAATAGGCCTGGATTGCAATATACGTTCCTCTTAGAACTGCCTTTGCTGCGTCCCACAGAAGTTATGGCTTTGTGTTGTTGTTGTCATTAGTCTCCATATATTCTTTGATTTCTGTTTTGATTTGTTTGTTAACCCATTGATTAATTAGGAGAATGTTGTTAAGTCTCTATGTGTTTGTGAGCCTTTCTGATTTCTTTCTAAAATTTATTTCTAGTTTTATACCTTTGTGATCTGAGAAGTTGGTTGGTAGGATTTCAATATTTTTAAATTTACTGAGGTTCTTTTTGTGGCCTTGCATGTGGTCTATTCTGGAAAATGTTCCATGTGCACTTGAGAAGAATGTGTATCCTATTGCTTTTGAGTGTAGAGTTCTGTAGATGTCTGTTAGGTCCATCTGTTCTAGTGTGTTGTTCAGTGCCACTGTTGTCTTTACTTATTGTCTGCCTGGTTGATTTGTCCTTTGGAGTGAGTGGTGTGTTGAAGTCTCCTAAAATGACTGCATTGCTGTCTATTTCCTCCTTTAATTCTGTTAGTATTTTTTTTCACAGATGCTGGCGCTCCTGTGTTGGTGCATATATATTTATAATGGTTATATCTTCTTGTTGGAATGACCCCTTTATCATTATGTAATGTCCTTCCTTATCTCTTGTTACTTTCTTCGTTTTGAAGTCTATTTTGTCTGATACAAGTACTGCAACACCTGCTTTTTTCTTTCTTGTTTGCATGAAATATCTTTTTCCATCCCTTCACTTTTAGTCTGTGTGCATCTTTGGGTTTGAGGTGAGTCTCTTGTAAGCAGCATATACATGGGTCTTGCTTTTTTATCCATTCTGTTACTCTGTGTCTTTGGATTGGTGCATTCAGTCCGTTTACATTTAGGGTGATTATGGATAGATATGTACTTATTGCCATTGCTGGCTTTAGATTCGTGGTTACCAAAGGTTCAAGTGTTGCTTCTTTACTATCTAACAATCTAACTTAACTTTCTTGTTAAGTTATTGTAAACACCGTCTGATGTTTCTTTATTTTTCTCCCTTCTTATTCTTCCTCCTCCATTCTTTATATACTAGGTGTTTTATTCTTTGCCTTTAGTTAGTATTTGGATGGTCTGCTTTCTTTGCTATGATTTATTTTCTCTGATGCCATCTTTTTAGCCTTAGGAGTGCTTCCATCTAGAGCAGTCCGTTTAAGATATCCTGTAGTGGTGGTTTATGAGAGGCAAACTCTCTCAACTTTCATTTATCTGGAAATTGTTTAATCCCTCCATCATATTTAAATGATAATCGTGCTGGATACAATATTCTTCATTCGAGGCCCTTCTGTTTCATTACGTTAAATATATCATGCCATTCTCTTCTGGCCTGTAAGGTTTCTGTTGGGAAGTCTGATGATAGTCTGATGGGTTTCCCTTTGTAGGTGATCTTTTTTCTCTCTCCAGCTGCCTTTAATACTCTGTCTTTATCTTTGATCTTTGCCATCTTAATTATTGTGTGTCTTGGTGTTGTCTTCCTTGGGTCCCTTGTGTTGGGAGATCTGTGGGCTTCGGTGGACTGCGAGACTATTTCCTTCCCCAGCGAGGGAAAGTTTTCAGCAATTATTTCTTCAAAGACACTTTCTATCCCTTTTTCTCTCTCTTCTTCCTCTGGTACTCCTATAATGTGAATATTGTTCCGTTTGGATTGGTCACACAGTTCTCTTAATATTCTTTCATTCCTAGAGATCCTTTTATCTCTCTCTGCCTCAGCTTCTCTGTATTCCTGTTCCCTGATTTCTATTCCATTAACAGTTTCTTGCATCTCATCCAGTCTGCTGTTAAGCCCGTCGATCGCTTGTCTGATTTCTGCATTGTCTTTCCTCACTTCCCTCACTTCCTCCCTCAGCTCTTGCACATTTCTCTGTAGATCCATCAGCATGGTTATGACTTTTATTCTGAAATCTTTTTCAGGAAGATTGTGCATTTCCATCCCTTCAGGCTCCCTCTCTGGGGTTGTCTGGTTGATTTTCGTCTGAACCATATTCCTCTGTCTTTTCATGGCTATAGAAGTGGTTGCTGGTACTTGCCATGTAGGTCAGCTGGGCTCTTTAAGACTTTAAAAGGAAAAAAAAAAAAAAGAAAGAAAGAAAGAAAGAAAGAAAAGAAAGAAAAAAAAGAAAGAGAAGAAAATACAAAAAACAAAACAACCAAAAAACAAAACCGCCCACCCGGAGTAGATTCTGTGGGGATGCTGTTGGTGGTGCTGTTGCTCTACTATTCTGCAGCCATGGCCGCACCACTCCACAGGGCCCTTTATAGCTCTGGCCGGGGTGGGAACGAATGGGAGGCTGTTGATCTCTGTGGGAAGTCCAAGTGCGGACACCTTTTCCCAGTCACCAGCTAAGGCATCCGGAACTCCCCAGGACTCCCAGCCTGCTGGGCTCCTGTCTCTTTAAGACCACTGAAAAAAGCACGCGCTTTTCTTTTTTTTTTCTTTTTCTTTCCTTCCTGGGAGCCGGCTGCAAGCACCCTGGCGCTTTCCCTGCTCAGATCCTGCACCCTCTGTGTCTCCAATCTCCGCTATACCGCGCGATGTGTGTCAGCGCTCCCGGCGCAGATCACCGGGGCTGATTATTCATGGGCCTGTACTTCCACTCCCTCCTGGCTCTGAATCCTCTCCTCCCGCCGGTGCGCTGGAGTGGGTGAGTGCCTGGGTCTCGCCGGGTCGCGGCTCCGTATCTTAACCACCTCGCGGGGTGCCGTGTCCTCTCAGGTGTAGCTGCATGTTGTGTGCTTTCCTGTGTATTCTGGTCTCTCTTTTAGGAATAGTTGTATTTGCTGTATTTTCATAGATATATATAGTTTTGGGAGGAGATTTCTGCTGCCCTGCTCATGCCGCCATCTTCCCGGAAGTCCTGCAGGTTGAAGCTTAATATGTGTAGAGCAAGGAGTGACTCTGATTTGTACTTGGGTATTTTAAGGCAAGATATACCCAGAGCTTGTTATGCTACATGTGGCAACCTTGGAGTTGTTGCTATTAGTGCAATGAGACAACTAGATCACTAACAATGGCCAAAGGATCTATAACAATCTGCAGATGAGTTTCTTGGCCCAGGAAATATCTATTGTTGGTACATTGCCTAGAGTTTATCTAACCGGTGAGATGGGTGCAATCTTTGATCAGAGATGGATGGTTTGATCATATTTGGGTGTGGCACACCGTCCATGAAATCATGAGCTCACAGGCCATTCATGTGCTCCCAGTGACTCCCAGAGTGGCCCATCTGTCTAGAAGGGGTGACCTCTAGATCAGTGTGACCTCTTCCAGAACAGATTGACTCAATCAACGAAATGGGAACAGAGTTCCTCTTCCAGGTGGTATATGCCTGAGATGAGGTTTTGCTCCAAGCACCTATAGCTGTTCAAGAAGGAGGTCTCTGCTTGGAAATCTTGAGGAATCCCATGTCCATGACAAATTTGGAAGCTGGCTCTGGAGGATCATCAACTCTGACTCTGGGAGGGCCTCCATTCAACAAGAGACTCATCAGCTGCCAGCATGGGATGTGCTAATGGTGTGTTACAGCAGCTGCAGAGAACAATTTCTGGTACAGGAATTCCCTGGGCAAGTTATGTCCACTGTGGGAGGTTTAGAGATTTTCCAGTACATAAGGGAAATCTCCCAAAGCCTCTCTGGCAAAGAAGTGTGGGGAGATGAAAAAGGAATGATGGTTATTTTGACAAATCCTAGTCATCTGTTGCCACATTCAAAATCAGTGAATTTTTAAATGTTGTGTGAATAAGCAAGCTAAGCTGATAAATCTGTGGCAGCTGGGACTGCTGTGGCTGACGGCAATGTGCCCACAGTATAGGCTCTGCCAGTGCTCTAGTCACCCTCTCAGCTCACAGACCCCCCTATTGCCTCAGAGAAATTTTCCAAAATGGGACATGCATCCATTTCAAAAGCAAGCAGGAACAGGCTTAAGTGGGGACACAAACAACCTGGAATGGTCTGAGACAATAAAAGAAACGATGCTGATGCACATGAAGGATGACGTCCCCAAGCAGATCCACTTGGGACAACCCTTTATGACTCAAAACGAGACTGCTCTCAAATATTTTCCCATGGAACCTGTTTTAAACTTTAAAGACACATCCTGGGAGCCCTGACACATTCTGCCACTTTGCTCCAAGTTACGTGTATAGGATGAGAACAGGTGCAACCCAAGAGGATATTTTCTCAATTAAGGCTGAATTATAAGACAGGCCTGTTTTCACCCACGTCATTCTTCCCCAGGCCTTCAGTTCTTCTTAAGAAGGATCCCACAGCGGCGCAAAGAGGAGTTAACACATAAAAATCAAGCTCTGGGAGAGTCGGAAAAAAATGGTGGTGTGAGAAGTAAGGCAGATACCTTCTCCCAAAATCACATAAAACATGAAAATACAGCAAACACAACTAACCCTGAAAAAGCGACCTGACGACTGCAGAACAGACTGCCTACATCTGGGGAAAAGAGACCACCTCACAGAAAAGGGTAAAGTAGCAAAGCTGCAATTCAGCAGGACCCAAGCCCTGCCCTCTCCCCACCCCCAGTCCACAGGTGGGAGGAAATGAAACAGAGCAGGGGGAGAGTAGAAGCCCAGGACTGCTGAACACCCAGCCCTGAAGATTGGCTCCGGGAGCACAAACCCACATGACATGATGCTCTGGAGATTACTAGAGTTGGAAAGCAAAGATGGGCATAATTCTCAGAAAGACTGAGATTCCAGCCACTTGTGGAGAACAGGTACACACAACTGGCACCCCGGGACAAAATAAAGTAGGCAATTTTGAAAAACTTCCCAGCAGTGAGAGGAGCACCAAAGGGGCAAAGATTACACAGAGCATGCTGCTTAGGAAAAAGGGCAGGTGGACAAAATCGTCCCAGCACACTCAGCCCAGCAGGTTAGGAACTTTCAGGAGCTTCAGATGCTCCATCCCCCTGGCTAGCAATGCACTGCTGAGGCCTTCCAATGTGGTACACAGCCTGCTGCTCCTTCCTCCCAGCAGGCACTGGCCGCACACACTTGCTGCCCCTGCCATTGAGCCAGGCCAGCCAGAGGGTGGTCCCGCCTACAGCAACTACAGGGGTGTAGCACAGAGACTGCTCCCTGCATGCCAGGCCCACTGGACCTGGCAGTGGAGGCAGGCATTACAGCCAAGAAGACAGGAAAGAGCTCTTTCCTCCTAGAAGGCACCAGTTCCACTCGCCTATGACCCCCCACTATTATTGCCTCAGGTGCTCATCAGCTCCAGAGAGTAGAGCTTCTGGGCACTAGAGGGCACCGCTTACACAAATCTATTATCCCATAAGAAACACTAAAAAAAAAAAAAGAGAGAGAGAGAGAGATAGAGGAATTTAGTCCAAACAAAAATTCAAGAAAAAATGTCAGAAAGAGGGCTTAGTGAAACTGAAATCACCAATCTTCTTGATAAAGATTTCAAAATAAATGTCATAAACATGCTCACAGAGTCACAGAAAAATATTTAAGAACTCAGGAAGGACTTCAACAAAGAGAAACTTTGAAAAATAGAGTTTCTGAAATTAAATATACAACAGAGGGATTCAAAAGTAGATGAGATGATATAGAGGAGATGGTAAATGGAATAGAAATTAGAGAACAGGAAAACAAAGAAGCTGAGGCACAGAGAGAAAAGAGGATCTCTAGGAATGAAAGAATAGCAAAAGAACTGTGCGACCAATCCAAATGGAACAATATTCACAATATGGGGTACCAGAAGAGGAGAGAGACAAAGGAATAGAAAGTCTCTTTGAGGCAATAATTGTTGAAAACTTCCCCAATTTGGGGAAGGAAATAGGTCATGGAAGCACAAAGATCATCCAACGAAAGGAACCCTAGGAAGACAACACCAAGATATATAATAATTGAAATGGCAAAGATCAAGGATAGGACAGAGTACTGAAAGAAGCCAGAGAGAAAAAAAATCATTTATAAAGGAAAGTCCATCAGCCTATCAGCAGACTTCTGAACAGAAACCTTACAGGTCAGAAGGGAGTGACATGATATATTTAATGTAACAGAATGTATTTAATGTACAAATATATTTAATGTAACAGAAGGGCCTCCCGGCAAGATTATCATTTAAATTTGAAGCAGGGATGAAACACTTTCCAGATATGCAAACGTTGAGGAATTCACCACCCACAAACCATCTCTACAGTGTATCTTAAAGGGACTGCTGTACATGGAAATACTCCTAAAGCTAAATAGATATCACTAGAGAAAATAAAAGCACAGTAAAGGAAGTAGACCAATTAATTACTAGCAAATACAAAATTAAATAAACTACTCACAAAGTTAATCAAGGGATACACAAAGAGTACAGAATATGACACCTAATATATAAAGAATGGAGGACAAAAAAGAAGGGGGGAGAAAAAAAAGAATCTTTACACTGTGTTTGAAATAACATAATAAGCAAGTTAAGACACACTGTGAGATAGTAAGGAAGCTGCCTTTGAACCTCTGGTAACCACAAATCTAAAGCCTACAATGGCAGTAAGCACATATCTATCGATAATCACCCTAAACGTAAATGGACTGAATGCAACATTCAAAAGACAAGGAGTTACACAATAGATAAAAAGACTCATTTATATGCTGCCTACAAGAGACTCACTTCAAGCCCAAAGACATACACAGACTAAAAGTGAAGGGATGGAAAAAGATATTTTGTGCAAATAACAGGAGTTGCAGTACTTGTATCAGACAAAATAAACTTCAAAACAAAGAAAGCAACGAGACACAAAGGACATTACATAATGATAAAGGGGTCAGTCCAACAAGAGGACATAAACCATTATAAATATCAATGCACCCAATATAGGAGCACCTAAATATGTGAAAACAAATACTAACAGAATTAAAGAGGGAAACAGAATGCAATGCATTCATTTTAGGAGACTTCAAAACACCACTCACTCAAAAAACAGATCAACCAGACAAAAAACAAGTAAAGAGACAGATGTATTGAACAACTCATTAGAAGAGATGGACCTACATCTACAGAACCCTCCACCCAAAAGCAGCAGGATACACATTCTTCTCAAGTGCACATGGACCATTTTCCAGAACGGATCATATACTAGGCCACAACAAGAGCCTCAGTAAATTTAAAAAGATTGAAATTGTACCAACCAGCATCTCAGATCACAAAGGTATGAAACTAGAAATAAATTATGTGAAGAAAACAAAAAGCCCACAAACACATGGAGGCTTAACAACATGCTCCTAAATAATCAATGGATCAATGATCAAACAAAAACAAACCAAGCAATGTATGGAGACAAATGAAAACAACAACTCAACAGCCCAAAACCTGTGGGATGGAGCAAAGGCAGTTCTAAGAGGAAAGTATATTGCAATATAGGTTTACCTCAAGAAAGAAGAATCCCAAATGAACAGTCAAAAGTCACAATTAATGAAACTAGAAGAAGAACAAATGAGGCCTAAAATCAGTAGGAAAGACATAATAAAGATCAGAGCATAAATAAATAAAATTGAGAAGAATAAAGCAATAGAAACAATTCTGGTTGAGAAAAAAAACCAAAACAATAAACCCCTGGCCAAACTTATCAAGAAAAAAAGAGTGTACACACATAAACAGAATCAGAAATGAGAAAGGAAAAGTCACTATGGACACCACAGAAATACAGAGATTAGAGAATACTATGAAAAATTATATGACAACAAATTGACAACCAAGAAGAAATGGGCAACTTTCTAGAAAAATACAACCTTTGAAGAGTAACCCAGGAAGAAACAGAAAATCTGAACAAACCAATTACAACAATGAAATCGAATTGGTAATCAAAATACTCCCACAAAACAAAACTCCAGACACAGCTTCACAGCTGAATTTTATCAAACATTGAAAGAAAAGCTAATACCCATCCTCCTTAAAGTATTTCACAAAGTAGAAGAGGATGGAATACTTCCAAACTCATTCTATGAGGCCAGCATCACTCTAATACGAAAACCAAACAAATATACCACAAAAAAATATTACAGATCAATATCCCTGATCAAAAATACTCAACAAAATATTAGCAAACCAAATTCAAAAATACATCAAAAAGATCATCCATTATAACTAAGTGGGATTTATTCCAGGGATGCAAGGATGGCACAATATGAAAAATCATTCAATATCATACACTACATAAACAAAAAGGGCAAAAATCACATGATCACCCCAACAGATGGTGAAAAAGCATTTGCAAAATTCAATATCCATTAATGATAAAAAATCTCAACAAAGTGAGGGTAAACACCTCAACATAATAAAGGCCATATACAACAAACCCAGAGCCAACACCATATGAACAGCGAGAAGCTGAAAGCTTTTCCTCTAAGATTGGAAACAAGACAAGGATGCCCATTCTCACCACTTTTATTCAACATAGTACTAGAGGTCCTAGCCACGGCAATCAGACAACATAAAGATATAATAGGCATCCACATTGGTAAGGAAGAAGTTAAACTTTCACAGTTTGCAGATGGCATGATATTATACATAGAAAACCCTAAAGATTCCACCAAAAAACTATTAGAACTAATAACTGATTTAAGCAAAGTTGCAGGATACAAAACTAATACACAGAAATCTGTTGCATTCCTATATACTAATAACGAATTTGCAGAACGAGAAATCAGGAAAACAACTCCACTTACAACTGCATCAAAAAGAATAAAATACCTAGAAATAAACCTAACCAAGAAGGTAAAAGACGTATACCCTGAAAACTACAAGATACTCATGGGAGAAATTAAAAAGACACCAATATATGGAAATACATCCTGTGCTCGTGGATAGGGAGAATTAATACTGTCAAAATGGCCAGCCTGCCTAAATCAATCTACAGATTCAATGCAATCCCTATCAAAATATCAACAGCATTCTTCAAGGAACTTGAGCAAACAGTTTTATAATTCATATGGAACCACAAAAGACCCCAAATAGCCAAAGCAATCCTGAGAACAAATATATGGCCAATTAATATATGATAAATGAGACATGAATATAAATGGAGAAAAGACAGCCTCTTCAACAACTGGTACTGGGTAAACTGGTCAACTACATGTAAGAGAATGAAACTGAATTATCGTCTAACTCCATACACAAAAATAAACTCGAAATGGATCAAACACCTGAATGTAAGTCATGAAACCATAAAACTCTTAGAAGAAAACATAGGCAAAAATCTCTTGAATATAAACATGAACAACTTTTTCCTGAATATCTCCTTGGGAAAGGGAAACAAAACAAAAAATGAACAAATGGGACTACATAAAACTAAGAGGGTTCTGTATAGAAAAGGACACCATCAGCAGAACAAAGAGGCATCCTAAAATATGGGAGAATATATTTGTAAATGACTTATCCAATAAGGGGCTAACATCCAAAATATATAAAGAACTCACATGCCTCAACACCCAAAAACCAAAGAACCCAATTAAAAAATGGGCAGAGGATCTGAACACTTTTCCAAAGAAGAAATATGGATGGCCAACAGGCACATGAAAAGATGCTCCACATCGCTAATCATCAGGGAAATGCAAATTAAAACCACAATGAGATATCACCTCACACTAATTAGGATGGCCAACATCCAAAAGATGAGCAACAACAAATGCTGGCGAGGATGTGGAGAAAGCGGAACCCTCCTACACTGCTGGTGGGAATGTAAATTGGTTCAACCATTGTGGAAGCAATATGGAGGTTCCTGAAAAAACTAAAACTAGAAATACCATTTGACCCAGGAATTCCACTCCTAGGAATTTACCTGAAGAAAACAAGATTTCTCATTCAAAAAGACATATGCACCCCTATGTTTATTGCTTCACTATTTACAAGAGCCAGGCAATGGAAGCAACCTATGT
Organism: Smutsia gigantea; assembly: GCA_032199065.1. Classification (NCBI taxonomy): domain Eukaryota; kingdom Metazoa; phylum Chordata; class Mammalia; order Pholidota; family Manidae; genus Smutsia; species Smutsia gigantea. Next base: position 191,139 of record JAVSCE010012261.1, on the reverse strand, counting down.
GTCCATCAACAGATGAGTGGATACAGAAGATGTGGTACATACACATGATGGGATATTATTCAGCTATAAAAGGACAACAAATCCTACCATTTACAACAGGATGGATGGATCTACAGGGTATTATGCTCAGTGAAATAAGCCAGGGAAAGAAAAATACCAAATGACTTCACTCATTTGTGGAATATAAAAACAAAGCCAAATTGAAGGAACAAGATAGCAGACTCAAAGACACTGTGAATGGACTAGTGGTTACCAAAGGGGAGTGGTTGGGGAGGGTGGGTGGGGAGGGTGAAGGGGATTAAGGAGCACTACAGTTCGCAGTCACAATATATGTAGGTCCCGTGGACGGCAGTACAATGTGGAGAAGACAAGTAGTGACTCTATAACATCTTACTTCAATGATAGGGACCACAATAGAGGGGGTGAGGACTTGATAATATGGGTGAATGTTGAAACCAGTGTTGTTTATGTGAAGCCATCATAAAATTGTTTATCAGTTGTACTTTAATAAAAAAAATTGCAGAAAACTGTAACATTTCAAAACTTCAGAGGTAAGTGAAATACTTTCAAATGATGTAAAACACAGGAAGACACAAGTACCTTTGTCCCAAATCGATGGGAAGTCACAAGTCAGACATATGTCCAAACATAATCTATTCTATATGCAAAATAATAGTACTTCAAGATTGCAAAAATTAAGATGGAACATGTATCTTTAAATTCATGGGGAATTGTTACTCACAGGAATGTAAGACTTGCTGTATTGCTGTGCTCCGGTTACTTCCACACCCAAGAAGATCCTGAAACAGTGTTGAAGACGTATTACATGGTAGAAACTCAAGGGGTCAATAATGACATCGGCCCTCACAGACGCTGCTACCTTCACTGAAATGATATCTAAGCACCCCAACTCTGTACTGTTTTTTCCTACATTCCATCAAAACCCTTATTTCCATCTTATAAACCAAATCCAGTTGGTTTACCATGTTTATTTTCCCACAAAACCTTAAGTACCAGCACTGCAAGAACTTGTTCCATTCATTCCACTATAGTCAAGTGCTACAGTGCCTTCATGATTAGTGCTAAAGAGGATATGTTAAGACTCTAAAGTGAGGAATTTAAAAATTAGCAACAATATTATGGTCCCTAAAAATAAAAGACTTTGTTGTAATAGTGGTAAAGTCTTACTCCCTTGCAGGGTTGCATTATCTCACCGTTTCCCTTAACATGTAGGATTCAGTTCAGCCACAAAGGAGAAAGAAGAATATTATATAGTATCTTAAAAAGTGAATTTATATATTTTAGGTGAGGTACATTATAATAAACATTGTTTAACACACTGTAGGAAATAAATCAATGTAAGTTGGAAAGACACAAGCTGTTCTGAAAGACCCAGAGCTGCTGGCATTCATTGCAAGGCTAACGCTTTTTGTGTTAAAGAGAAAAATGTGACATGCATCCTTCATCACAGGGAATCAGTGATGATGATGGCCAAATACATTTATAATGGTCATTTATAACTCTATCTCTAAAAATGTTGTAACATGAAGATCCAAATCATGCCATTACCAGTATCCACTCTCTAACTAATACCACAAATTGGGGCTTCTTAGAAATTCACTCCCTACATTGGTTTGGCCTCCAAGAAAACAAAGATTATGATTACCAATCACAGAATAGTTCTCACAGCATTCAATGAATTCAGTGACTAAAAATGGCTTCCTTCTTTGAATAGCAATCAAATCCTCTAACATAAGCCAAAATCCTCTAAGAAGTTCTTTTGAGTTACTTTTATACCTCACACCCGTTTGGCTTTTGTTCATTCTTATAAGAATTCATTACACCCCTTTGACTACAGGTTGCAAACTGTGTATGAAAGAGGTATAAAAGTATAGTATCGTATAAAAGTATAAGTAAGTAAAATTAAAAAATAAAACTGGCCTATAGAAAAAAGACCCGAACTTTATACACATGATACTACTGACTCTTACAATGATTAAATGAAGAAAATTGAAGCTTTTCTGAAAATCTTCAATTATTATTTTAATACATCCCTTCAGAAAATGAAAAATACAGTACATTAGCAGTTGATTGCTGAGAAAATAATTAATGGAGCATGACACAACGACACGTGTTCCTTTGACAAAGATATGCAAGTACTTTTCATCTCAAAGAATAGCACATAATTAGAACCTACTGAGGGATAACATTCAGCTCCAAGAAAAAGGAAACACCCACCGCCTTCCTGACAAGAGGCAGATGCCTACTCTCCCATGGAAAGACAGGGTCAATTGAGGCAGCCAGTGTCCAATGCAAAAGAGAATCAAAGTTCCACGTCATCCCTTTGGCAGGCAACATTGTAGACGTCAAGGTGATTTAGGGAAATAACCCAGCAGCAAGTATTAAGTGTGGGGTGTTTCCTGTGCAAATTAGCCCAGTAAACAGATACATTCTAGAGAAGAGGGTTATCAGAGAACGCTCCCAAGCACGAAAGCCTCGATTAGTATCTTGGTAAACACAGAGAACTTTGAAAAAAAATCCAAACTCCCCTTGTTCTTTAACGCGGATCTTGTGAGGCTGATAGAAACCTACATCTTAAAAAACAAAAAACAAAATCCATCAAATAGTTGGTGTAGGTTTTAAAAATACTCTTGATTGGAAAGGCAGAGAATCCATAAATTCAGCTGTAAGATGGTATCCTTGAACCCCCTATATTTCCTCTGTCTCTCTCTGTCTTGCAAATGAGTTTCAGCTCCAGGCAAGTTCGCTATAGATTCACTGTGACCAAAGAAATTTACAGCAAAGGGTTCTTGGGGTGAAAAGGTTCTACCCAACTTTATTTCCAGGTGGCAGGTCAGTCCCTCGGCGCTACCACCACTCCAGCCTCCGCTTCCGCTCCCCTACAGCCTTGCAGCCCCGCCACCCAGTCTCTGGCCGAGCCCTGGGCAGAACTCCTTACATTAACACAATAATGTCTTATTGCCTAAAGGTATGGAACCGGTAGCATAGCAACAGGCCGGTTACATTTAAGTTCAGTGAGGATCCTGGCCATAGGAACCCCACTTTATCCACACTCTCCCTGTAGGGTGGCTCCAAATTCTAACGGCCTCTTCTCTCCTGCCTTCAAAATCTCACCCAAGTGAGGATACTGGAGAAAACCAAAATGGAACCATAGAGAGTCTAGGTTCTGAAAAATTTAGTTCCTAACGTTACCCATGGGGGATATCTCCAACTCTACACATTTGGTCCAATCACAGTGCTCTCTTCTTAAAGGTTATTCACTAAGTACCTACTAGAGAGCAAAGACCAAATAGGAAAATAATATTTCAAATGACACGGTATTCTCTGATAGACTTGCAATACATAAAAATTTATAGTTTATTGGTGTCAAAAATAGTAAAAGTCTCTTATAACGCCCAAACACAGGCTATGTCAGTAAGCAAGGGAGAATATACAGTTGACACTTAAACAATTGTGGGGATTAGAGACACTGATCCCTAAGGAGTTGAAAATCCCCCAAATCTTAACTATTAATAACCTACCACTGACTGGAATCCTTACTGATAACATAAATATTCCAGTAATACATATTTTGTACATTATGTGTCTATATGCTGTATTAGTCCAATGTGGCTAGAGAAAAAAATTTTTTAATTGTCACAAACTTCAAAACACTTTCTAATATACTTATGGGAAAAAATCCACGTATAAATAGACCCACACAATTTAAAACCATGTTGTTTAGGCATCAAGTGTACATAATGACATAGGGACATCCACCAATTGTCACATGGCCAGTAGGAAAGTCCCAATAATTACCAGTGTTATTTATCAATGGACTCTTAACAAAAAATTAATCCTAATTGCATATTAGAAGTATACTTCATGTATGATACCACAAAGTGAAAAACTGAAACTATGAAATTAAGCAAAATCACTATTAATCTTATGAACCATTATTCAAAGATAACTTGCAGATTTATCTACTTCAATATTCATTTCTGAAAGTAATTAGTCGAGATCACATTCCACTGATGTGCTGGAAGAGGGAGGCTTTTTAAGTGCAATATGTTTAAAACTTCAATAACTTTCATGTTGAAAGTGTCTGGAACACTACACATAGATTAATTTCCCTCAGGCTTTCTCTTGTTAAATTATTTCTCTTCCAGAGTATTTCACACTTAGGGATGTGGGCCAAATGAAGACTTTCTCATGCCGTTTACATTAGAGGTCTTATCCAGTGAGTTCTTTCAAGCCTTTGAAAGGAAATGGGATAATTGAAGGCTTTCTCGCATTCTTCACATTTATGTGGTATCTCTCTAGAGTGCATTTGCACACATCTACAGCTTACATTAAAAATGAAGGCTCTCCCACATTCCTTACCTAAGTATGAATTCTCTCAAGTGTGAGTTTCCTCTGGTAGTCAAAAAGATCTGGCACATCTGAATTCTTTGTTAGATCTTTCACATTCATAGGTTTTCTTTCTATTGTGTGTTCTTTCAGTTTTTTGAAGCTACCAGAGACAACTGAAGACTTTACTACATTTGTTACATTTATCTGGTTTCTCTCCAGTGTGAGTTCTTTCTTCAAAAAGTTAAGAGAATATTTGTAGGTTTTTCTTCATTCCTTACAGGCATAGGGTTCTGCTGCAGGGTGAGTTATTTCATGTTCTTGAATAGAACTGGGATAACAGAATGATTTTCTACCTTTTCTATATTCATAGGGTTTCTCTCCAGTGTGAGCTCGTTCATGGATTTGGAACTTTTATAATATTTGATGACTTTTCCGTATTTCTTACAATCATAGGATCTTTCTCTGTGTGAGTTCTTTCATGATCTGAAAGAAGACTTGGATAAATGAATAATTTACTACACTTTTTACATTCATATTATTTCCTTCTAGCGTGAGTTCTTTCATGTGTTTAGAAACCTACATGAGACAGATAACATTTACCACACTGCTTACATTCATAAGGCTTCCTAATGTGTGGGTTTTTTCATACGTTCAAAAACTTTGACAATATTTGAAGGTTTTTTTCCACATTCTTTACATTCATAAGGCTTCTCTACATGTGAGTTTTCGGAGAGAATTGGGATAAGAGAATGATTTTCTACATTTTTACATTCATAGGGTTTCATCCCAGTATGAGCTCTTTCATGTATCAGAAAACTTCTATAGTATTTGAAGATATTCCCACATTTCCTATATTCACAGGGTTTCTTTCCATGAGAGTTCTTTTGTGTTTTCAAAAAGGCCTGGGATAAGTGAAAGCTTTATTACACATTTTAGATTCACAGGGCTTCTCTCCACTGTGAGTTCTTTCATTTATTTCAAGTGATGTTGAGGAACTAAAAGTTTTCCCCCATTCCTTAAATTTATTACAAGCATGCATTATCATGTGTCTTTTAAGGGTTCTGAGAAACATGAAGGCTTTCCCACATTTTGCACATTTATAGACTTTTTCCACCATTGTGATTTTTCATGCTTTTTAAGAAACTGGAGATAACTGAAGTCTCTCTGACATACAGTATTATTTATATAGTTTCTATGTTTCTGATACTCAGAAGGCTTCTCTCCAGTTTGACGCCTGTTGTGCCTATTAATGGATGAAGGACAGATGTAGTTTCTTCCACATACACAGGTGTTCCCATGGTTTTACTCTAAGTTTCCTCAGACTGACATTTGGGATGAGGCTGAAATTTTCTCCACATTGACTACCCTCTTCCCACCACAGATTCTACTACCATATGACTTCCATAAAGAAGTATGTTAATACTTTTTTTATTATTTTTTATTTACTGGTATAATTTTAATTACATTTTACATTGTGTATCAAGAGTGTAGGTGATGTTTCTTGCTGTAACTATGTGAAGTTAAACACACTGAATGCTTTGCAAGAGGACATCACCCTTGCCACTATCACACATTGACATTCATGTATAGATTTTATTGATGGTGCTTCCAAGTAAACCATTATGCAACCACTGAACACCTATGTAATATTTTGAAAAGTAATGTGGTGAAAACTTTCAGAGAGGTAATACACTTGAAGCATGGGATGTTTTCTTTGGTTTTTACAAACTTCATAGAACAGGATTCTCACGTGAAACAGTGTTTACTGGGACTGTGACTCACCTTAATTTTCTCACCCGGTTTTTGTGGTGATCTTCAATGTCATGATCTTCCCATTTTTTTCCTAAAATGCAGACCCAGAAAATGAGTCCAAACCATTAGAAATTATAGAAATTATAGAAAACTTATGAGATTCTAGTTCCGTGATGAGATCTAGCATATTTACCAAGGTCCTTCCCTTCCATATTCTATATTTAGAACAATGTTAATGGGAAAGAAACACTTATCCTCTGACAAGGTAAACTGTCAACCATACCTATTGAGGCCAGGTTCCTGAAGGTTTCCCGCATCACTTCCCTATAGAGTTTCTTCTGTGAAGGATCCAGTAAAACCCACTCCTCCAGGGTGAAGTTCACAGCCACATCCTCAAACGCCATTGAGTCCTAAAACATCACAAGTTACTGAACAGTAGAATATGAGAGACTGACAGCACTGCAGTTAAAATCCATTCAGAGGATGGTGGATGGTTACAAATGATTCTGACTTCCCCACATTTTTACTCTATGACTTCATCGTGCAAACTTACTTTCTGTCCACACTTACTTCCCTAAAAATTGAACACAGGGAAATTACTTACACATCTTTACTGTAATCACATTACAGCTTATTTCTCTTTAATGACAGGGTCCAGAGCATGTTGGGAAAGTATAAAAACGAAGCAAATATCATTTTAAAGCCATCAATTTCTTTTGAGAAAAATTCTTTCATATCCTTATTATGGACCATTTACAGCACTCCATGAAGCAAAGGGTCAAATCTGCATGAGGTGTCAATATAAAAAGATATATAGCGAAGAACTAGACGTTTTTTGTTTTATTTGACTAAGTATGACAGTCCAAGAGGCCTACGGCAATGCAACCTTTGACCAAGTCCAGCTGGGCAGATTCCCTACAGTACTCCAGCAGAGCAGAGGTAACCAGGTGCAGCTTGCTAAATGAAAATATTCTAGTGAGAAGTACTGCTTTTACCATGTATAATATTTATTACAGAATCAGTTCTTCCCTTGTCTCTGCTGGTGCTGGTGGTCTAGAATGTCCTTTGAAACTGAGAACTCAAGGAAGAAGGCACGGAACTGACACCAGCAAATTCATATACTCCTGTGGCTCGAGTCACTTCCAGTCAATTTTTGAAATGTATAAACACACACAGATAATAATATATAGAAATGCTCCTTTGAACTGAAACATAAGTCTATCCTGGGCCAGAGTGGCATTACAGAACAGCTGAAGACTTACAAGTGGCACTGGAATTCACTGAAGTCTACCTTGGTTTGACGTGATGCTGCCCTTGACTACAAAATATATTAAAGGCCTCGGCAGTGCTTTCCTCCAACAGAACATAAAATTTCCATTCTCCAATCAGAAGGGAGTGTTTTCTGACCCATTCCAGAGGCTGCCTTCTATCCTTCTGTCATTTCCAACCTCACCCATGGAGTCAAGGAGCGTGACAGTGCAACACTGGAGCACAGGATTCCCTCACCTAGTGATACCACACCATGCCAACAGTGTAGCAAAGGTTTTATTATCTCTTTAATTGAGTTCTCTGAGCATACAGAGTAAGGCAGGCTTTTCACACAGTAATGATATAACTTCAACAGGAAGGAAAGGTACACAAATTTGTTTTTTTATTGGGATTATGTGAATGAATTGGGGAAAGAAAGGTCACACAAAACGACAGGAATTTTCTGGGATTCAATCTCTGCCACTCCAAGGAAGGGAGCTCTAATGCATTGCTGTCCTCATGGACAGATGAAAGGCAAAAGGGCAGATGGAGTGATGAGGTTTTAAAGCTGTCAGCAGTCAACCATCAAAAACTGGAGTCAGAGACTTCGGTTTCTGGTCTGGCATTTAAGTAACCTAGAATTGTCATTCCCAACATCATAAAACAAAAAAGTAAGAAATTTGAAATAAACTTGTCTTCTTAGATTCATCAGAGCACTGACATCACAGAGCAACCAAGGTCTCCAAAATGGAAACAAAAAAAAAACATTTTTCAAATATTTCCCTAATTTTTTCTTAACATGAAAAAAATCTATTTCAGCAGTCTAAAACAAAGGGAAAAAAGACAGGATTCAATATTCATGAACCCTAGAATAACCTGGAAACAAAGGTTTGACACATACCCTGGGAATATCTGAAGGAACAGAAAAACAGAATAGAAGAACTCTCTGACAGAACAATCATGGAGATTTTCCTAAAATTATTAATGGAAGGCAAACTGTAAATCCAGGAAGCTTAGAGGACTCTCAATATGGTAACAAAAATGCACACTCAAGTATCTTACATGCAAAGAAAATTAAAGTCAAATAGAATATATTGAAAGAAGCCAGAGAAAAACACATTAGTTAGGAAGAAACAGATTGGAAAAGGGAGCCAGAAATTACAAGGTGGGGCCATTATTGTTAATTCAAGCAGATATAAAAGGTTCCCAGTGAAGTCTCTAAAGTGAAGGAGTGTTTGAGAATACTACCAGGTGTGCCTGTTGTATGGCGATATCAAGAGTTCGATACAAATGAACACCCGAATTGTTAACCCCTTTATCTAGGAGATTCCTCTCCAGGGCTCTATTGCGTTTCTTGGTATAAAATGCTCCTTTCTTGGTGGGTTGGGCAGGAAGGACACGTGCACATAGGGTAACATCAAGTACTTCCTTAGTATTTCAAGTATTCCTTTCACAGGCTCCACCTAGCCTGGGTCACAGGACACGTGTCTCAATTTCCCACTATTGCTTTGGAATGCAGTTGACATTTTAAATAACACAAATTCAATGTTTGAACAATCTAGTAAAATCACTTAAACCAAATGTTTTTTTCTGTGTGGAAAGGAGGAAAGAAAAATTGCAAGGCACTTTTACTAGTTTAACAGGAACACCCCAAACGTATTCCATTCAGAAAAAAAATAGATGTCAGTGATTATTTCCAGAGAACGAAATTTGTTTGCAAATAACTAACTGCACTTGAAGGTTACTGCTCTATAGGCGTTAAGCCCTACATTTTGATAATGCTGGGGAGAGCTGGGTTCAGAGCCGCAGGGAAATCAGACTACAAAGTGAGGAAGGAATTCATTAAAGCGAGAGTGTTAGGGAATGACAGCATAGAATAATAAAGGAAGTTCACTGAACAGCTACTCCACCGCACGGCCCCTGCTAACTCAAGCCAGCATCACCTGGTGTCCAGTGTTCGCTTGAATCTGCACAGCGTGGGTACCAAGTCCCCACCACCCCAGAATTTGGGGGAGCCGCAGAGCACTGGATGGAGTGAGATTATGTTCTGCGAACTTCCTATAGTAAAGAAAGGGGACTTTCAGGCAGGTTACTAAAGAGCACCACAAACTGCAGTCCCATCCAGGTCACCCAGGTGACGGTAATTTGCAGGCCCACATCTGAGCTCTCAGCGGCCCCTCCCTACTTGTCTGAGGTAGGACAGGGAGAGGGAAGGTTTGAGCAGAAATCGGGAGGATTGGGATGAAAAAGCAAAGTAACAAGGACACTTACCACTGGAAAAGCGCAGAGACAAAACGTTTAAGTTGAAAGTGAGAAGTTTAAGGCAAAAAGGAGCACATTCAGAGAAAGGGGGAGTGTGGGCTGCCCCAGAGAAGAGGCACCCCTCAAGGATTGGGAAAAGTTAAGGCTACACACTTAGAAAGTGCAGGCGACCTCAGAGAGAGGAACGCCCTGAAAAGGTGAGGGTTCCCCTTGTAAGGATTTTTCAGGAATGTGACAAAGGGCTGGGTATGCAGACTTGTTAAGTGGTCCCTGAATGTTTAAAATTAACACAAGAAATTTACTGCTCTGATTCCTCCCTGAGATACCAGCGTCTGGGTCTGGAAGCTTTCAAAGAAGACTGCCTGCTCTGCCCCCGACGTGGGCTAAGTTATTGTCTGCTAACCAGTATGTTAAGAAACTTACTTTTTAACTAAGTGGGTTTTAAAATGCAATCTTATATCTTTAAGATGTAATCCTTCCTGTTTTTACTATGTTGTTTAAGACTGGGCTTGCTTGCTAATTGCCCAGGTTACAAATCATTTCTTAGCACTGGAGGAGGAAAAGCAGCATCTGGGTAAAGTCAAAGAAACAAGTTAAGCCTTTTAGTATGCTAAAGTAAATCTTAACAGTGGCAGGATTTAACTGACACAATGAAAACATGGGCTATGCTGACGTATTTTCTTATCTAGGGGATATTCAAACATTCCAGGCCAAGTTACTCCTGGCTTTTTTTGAACTTTAACTGATTAACTCATTAACTCCGGGTCTTTTCTGGCTAATTTTAACTGGTTAACTTTTTGAGTGTCTTCTAGTGGGCTTTCCTAGCTTTACTCTCTTTCCACCCTGCTCATATCTATTTTTCTGCCTAACAATTACAATCAAAAGGAAAGAACACACCTCAGAAGTCACTACACAGACTTACAGGAAGGAAGAGTGAAAGAATTCTACACAGATGGAATGTAACTGGAGTATCTTATTTATTTGAAACTCACATCCTTCTTGATTGGAACTATTTTTCTTTCAAGCTCTACCGATAAAATACATTTTACCCCACTGAAAATTAGGCACTTAAATTCCAAGACAGTTGCTGTGAGTCGGTGAGAGGTAGGGGAGATTGGCACGGCTGGAGGGATCCGGAAATGGAGTAATTTACTGCCAGTCCTATGAAACGCTAGGCTGCGGGGACACAGTCATGGATTTGAGACCCTTCTTGACTGATACTCGAAACATTTTGACAAATTAGAATACAGATTCCCAGTGGAGAAAGGTGGGACGGGGGCCCCCCAGAGCACAGCTCCTCCCATGCACGAACCCCGGAGGCGGAGTCACCACCGTCGCCTGAGGCCCGGCCCCGTGGTCACCGCACAACGTGGGGAGACGCGAGGCTGCGGGCGCAGAGCTACCCAGAGGCTCCGGGGCCGCGCGCAGTGACGGGACGGAGGCCCAGGCCCGGCTGCCGGCCCAGCCCCCACGCCGCGGGCAGGCGGAATCGGTCCGGACCCAAGAGTTGCCCGCCGGGCGCCGGATCCCGCCATAGCCAGGTCCGGTCGGTTCCAACCAGCCCCTCTGCCCGTCTCCGCTCCCCGGGGCAGCTCGCTCACCATTACTAGGCTTCCTGGGTAACCGGGAAGTGCGCACAGACCAGCCCAGGTCACTGCGCCACAGACATGCACGACAGCTCTGCGGTAACTCAAGCGCGGCGGGAGCTAGTAGAACGGCACTTCTACGGGGCATCACCCCACCCACCTGAACAAAGCGACTCCCTTGATTGGACACGAAAGACCCCCCGTCCTTGATTGACAGCCGCCTTACGCAGGTGGGCAAGAACCTGGCCCCGCCTGACACATTTCCATTCCGGTGGAACCCTTTCCTACCCTGGGGCTGGCTCCAGTGTCGGCCCAGGTCTTTGTGGACCCGTGAGCACAGAGTTCCCAGGGAATCCTGATTGAGTTTCCACAGGGGGCAAGTTAGGTCCAGCCTATGAGGATGGCCCAGGTCAGGCCACACTGGATTGAAGGGAAAAATGCAAGACAGTAAAAGTTGGTCAGATGTCAAAGGATTAAGAAAGTGAGATATATTGTCCTTTGCCAAGGATTTGGGGGAGTGAACGAAGTAATGAGTGAATGGTTGGAGCTCTAGGGATGTTTAGAACAGTGTAAGTATTCATGATAGAGAAATGGTAGAAATGTGTATCATTCATAATACAGCATGTGATACACACTTGTAATTTTCATTACCAAAGCCCAGAGATTGTACAACCCACAGAATCAACATTAAACTGAGGACTTATTTAACGCATCAAAACCCTCGGTACTTTCTCAAGTTTTCTGTAAACATAAGACTTTTGTAAAAAAAAAAAAAGTCAACTCTATTTTGGGGAAAAAAAATGCTTCTGAATGCATGAGTATTCATTCATGATGATTTATAACAGAAAAAAGAGCAACTTCCAAAGAATTATTCTGAATTTATTTCAACAAGACATCATGGTGCTCTATACTGCCTACATACAGCTGAAGTCTTGGAAAATGGGAGAAACTTCCACTAAATGACTTGTCGAGAGCCAGCGCTGCATATTCTAGGAAGTGAAATGAGTGCCTTGCTTCCTATCAGTAGTGACTGGAACTCTGACATGCATAAGGAGTGTCCTGGTGAGGTCTTGTACTGTGCCCTTACTCTTTGTAGAGACAAGGGTTACTGGGAGTATCTGGGATGCATGAGAGTCTCAGGATTGTTTTCCCACAAAAGGACAACTATGTAGACAATCATCTAAGCACCTGTAACACAGGTGATGGAGCCGTCGCTGCTCAGAGTTAACATGACTGACTGTTGTGCGTTCAGTTTTGTGGACCTTGGAGTTCCACACTTTATCTGGATGGTCCCATTGAGGAATGAAAAGCAGCAACTCTGCCTGAGCTTCATGATGTAGGGATGTAGAGATGTCATCCGTAAAGTCTATGAACTCCCGCTGCTTTCCATTCGCGTAATAACTAAGGAGTTCCCCAAGGATCTACAGATCTGGAAAAGGGGGACCTCTTTCAGCACCACTGCACCTCACAAGGGCTAAGAAAGGGGGAGCACCCAGCCTGCATGGAGAATATGCAAGAGGACTTGCAAGAGAATATGCAAGGCTTACCTATATCTTGTCTCAAGGGGTCTTGGTAGTTGAGCTGAGCTCTTGGGGCAGCGTTTCCAGGTCCCAAGCCAAAATGGGCTGCTGCATAAGGGTTCATGTCTATTTCTAGGATGGCTCTGTAAAGAGAAGTCACTGCAGCTCTCATGGCAAACAGTGTGAGCTAGGGCAGATTCTTGCTTAGAAGCATAAGGCCATGATGGTTAACTCCAGGGGGAATGAGGAAGGTCGCTGATGCACCTGTTGTGAAGCAGGTATGAGGCTCAAACAGGGTGAGGTGGGGGACTGCTGTATGACAGTCTGACTAGAGTCCAGACCCCGTATGTTCTGTTACAAGGGTGACTATTGAAGGTGGGCCAATTTTCAAGTAACGACATAATTGGGCTTATGCAAATTTGTACACAAGAATGTTGCCTCCAGAACACAAAAAAAGAGCCTAGATAACACTGTGGGCCCTGAAAGAGACAATAATAGTATCTTCAATGTGACAAAGAGCAGATTACCACATCATTTCTTGGAACTGAACAAAGTGAAATGGCCATTCCCAACAAAACAGCAGTAGCCTCATAGACACTGAGAAGTGACTAGTGGCTACCAAGGAAGAGGGCTTGGACAGGTGCCAGGGGAAGGAAAGGGGGATAAAGGGGCACAATAATTTGCAATCACAATATAAGTTGATTACGGGGACTGCAGAACCACTGTGATGTACATCTGAAACCAACATAAGATACAAAAGTGCAGTGGCCATTCCCCTATCACTTATGAGCACTTTTTGTTGACATTTCTAGGTCCTGAACGCCTTCAGAGAGGATGTCATTGGTGTAATGACATGCCTGTGCTCCTGGTGCCTGCCTACAGAGACTACCCATGCTGAAAACAGTGTTGCACTTCCCTGAGGCTAGCCAGGACAAGGCGTATCCTGTCCCCACACAAGTGAAGGCCAAGTGCACCTGAGAGTCTGCTGAGGTAGATACTGAACATAGTAGTCTTAGACAAACCCGTGGTGGCAGGATCTTTACTAGTTGCTGAGTGGATGGAGTTAGTCATTTCTGTAATGTTGGGTTTGGGAGTAGGGGGGTTTATGGGATGTGACCAGACCTCAAGGTTACAGTAATGACACCACTGTGAGGTGTCGTTCATTCTTCCAGGTTTAAGAACAGGCCAACATTGGTTGTTAAAAAGGTATGGGGCACAATGAGATACCACCTCACACCAGTGAGGATAGCCAACATCCAAAACACAAACAACAACAAATGTTGGCGAGGATGTGGAGAAAAGGGAACCCTCCTACACTGCTGGTGGGAATGCAAATTAGTTCAACCATTGTGGAAAGCAGTATGGAGGTTCCTCAAAAAACTCAAAATAGAAATACCATTTGACCCAGGAATTCCACTCCTAGGAATTTACCCTAAGAATGCAGCAGCCCAGTTTGAAAAAGACAGATGTACCCCTATGTTTATCGCAGCACTATTTACAATAGCCAAGAAATGGAAGCAACCTAAGTGTCCATCAGTAGATGAATGGATAAAGAAGAGGTGGTACATATACACAGTGGAGCATTATTCAGCCATAAGAAGAAAACAAATCCTACCATTTGCAACAACATGGATGGAGCTAGAGGGTATTATGCTCAGTGAAATAAGCCAAGCCGAAAAAGACAAGTACCAAATGATTTCACTCATATGTGGAGTATAAGAACAAAGAAAAAAACTGAAGGAACAAAACAGCAGCAGACTCACAGAACCCAAGAACGGACTAATAGTTACCAGAGGGAAAGGGACTGGGGAGGATGGGTGGGAAGGGAGGGACAAGGGGGAAAAAGGGGCATTACGATTAGCAGATGTAATGTTGGGGGGGCACGGGGAGGGCTGTACAACTCAGAGAAGACAAGTAGTGATTCTATAGCATCTCACTACGCTGATGGACAGTGACTGTAATGGGGTTGGTGGGGGGGGACCTGATGAAATGGGTAGTTTAATCACCATAATATTGCACATGTAATTGTAGATTAATGATATCAAAATAAACTTAAAAAAAAAGAAAGGTATGGGGATAATCACTTCTTGACTAAATAGGTGCTATACCATAGTTTTCAGTCTTTTAAGGCCCTGTTGAAATGACATTGCTCTGGTCAGATTCAGAGGTGTAGTCCATGTTGAGAATGATGCTAGTGGGGCATCACCCTGACCCCGGGTTGGCAGGTAAAGGGTTAAGACTTACATACCAAATTTCAGGACAGGGCAGACCAGGCTTCCCCAACATGGCTTCAGAAAGCAAAGAAAGGTGTCTGCTCCTGTGGCTGGGGCTTGGCCTGGGCAAGAATCCCGTCCCAAGGGCAGGGGCTTGTGTGATTTGATCTCCTGCCATTTCTAGAGGAGAAAATACCCACTTTTTCACCAGTTTGACCAGGTGGAAACAGAAGAAGAAGAGGGAGGTGGGAGGACTAAGCTTTGAGCAGTTCCATGTCAAAGTGTGGGGTCCGACTACTCATTCCAAGGACAAAGGCCCAGGTGGCTTGTGCAAAGAACAGTGGATTGGCCCTTTAATGTGTTTAAAGTAGAGGCTGTATGTCTTCACAGTGGCACTGTCCTAACTGCACAAAAATAAAAGGGCCACATGGTAACATTCATAACTTGTTTACCCACTGTGGGACAGACAGCAGTCAAGTACCTGAGGCCAATTAAGAATTAAATATAAAAAAATGAGGTCAGTCTTTTTGAAAGTTCACTGAGATCTGTTGACAAAATGATGCCTATTCCCATGTAAATGGCTATGAACTTCAGTATTAACTGAAAGGCCATCTGAAAAGCACAAGAAACATAATTACGATGAAAAGTCCTGAAAAAAGTATTAATATATGTAATCTAGATATCTAGGAAAATGTCTCAATGTGATTCCATAACTCCAACTATTTAGTTGCTGCTATTGCTGGGACAACATAGCCAGACCATTGTCATTGACCAAAGTATCTGTAATGACGATGCAGATGAGTCTAATTCTCCAGCAGGGAATTCCCTACTGATTGCTCGATTGCCTGGATCTTGGTCCAACCTTTGATCGGAGACAGCAGGTTTGATCCAGGCACAGAACACACCACCTCGGCAGTGGATCTGCACACAAGTCAGATATGCTTGCAGCACACTGCCCATTAAAAGATGAACTCACTGGTCATTCATGTGCTCCCCTCCCTCTTGGAAGTGGCCAATGTGTCTAAAAAGGTGACCTCTTCAGAACGGAGGCATCAATCAGAGAATCGGGGAACACACTTCCTCTTCTACGTGATACAATGCCCAAGGTGGTCTTTTTTTTCCTCCAAGTACTAGTATTTGTTCAATGAGTGCTGTGTTTGGAAAACATGAGGAATCCTACATTGATGGCCCAACTCAAAATGGGAAGATGTCTTTGGGGAATCAGCTCCTCAGACTCTGGGAGGGGCTCCATTCACAAAGAGTCTGTGGGTTGCCAGAAGTGGATGTCTAATGGCGTGTAATAGCAGCTGAGACTACATTCTGGTAAAGAATGCCTTGGGTACACAGAGAAGACAGGGGAGTGATTCTATAGCATCTTACTATGCTGATGGACAGTGACTGTAATGGGTTATGTGGTGGGGACTTGATAATAGGGGGAGTCTAGTAACCATAATGTTGCTCATGTAACTGTACATTAATGATACCCCCCAAAAAGAATGCCTTGGGTAATTTATGTCCCCATGGCTGCTACAGAGACTTTTTGATGCCTAAGGGTAGGCTACTAAAGCATCTCTGATAAAGAGAGGTAACAGAGTGCCCTTATTTTGACAAACTGAGTAATTTGTTTCTCCATTCAAAATCAATCAACTTTTAAGTGTATGGTGAATAAGCCAGCAAGCAGATATGATAAATATGTCAGTTGGGATTGTGGTGGTTGAGGGGAACGAAGCCACGGCATCAATTCTGCCACTGCTTCTGTCACCCTCTGAGCTCACAGCACCCTCATGGTGCTTTCCCAGACAAATTTTCCAGAATGGTACCTGCACAGTTTCTAAAGATATTTGTAAGCAAGTAGGTGCAAGTAGGCTTGATGTGGGAAACAAAGATCTGGGAATTATCGAACATGGCAATTAAATGAGATGATGCTGATACACACGAAGGATGATGTTCCCAAACAGATCTCACTTGGGACACTTTATGATTCAAAAACAAGAGTACTCTACGAGATCTGTCCACAAAACCTGTTTTAAACTTTGAAGACACATCCTGGGAGCCCTGACACATTCTGTCACTTTGCTCCAAGTTATGGGTATGGGGTGAGAACAGATGCAACCCTACAGGGTGTTTTCTCAGTGAAGGCAGAATTGCAAGACAGGCTGATTGTGCGGCCCATGTCATTCTTCCCCAGGCCTTCAATGCTTCCTAAGGATGCCACAGTGCTGGAGGAGTTGAACACACAAAAATCAAGCTGCAGGAGAGTTTATCATTCTCCTAGCATATGAGAGAGATTGTGTTGTTTTCTATTGTTTATACATTTATGCAATATTTTGTGTACTTCTGAGTTTACACAAGTGTATAGCAATACTGCCATAAAAGATGGAAAGATTTCATCACTCCTCCCAAAACACCCATACTTGGCCCATTTGAAGAAAATCCCTCTATGCATATGTCAACAGTAAAAGAAAGAAAGATTGAATTCCTTTGCACTTCACACAAACTTGTGGGTATTACTTTTGTTTCCCCCTCTTCTACAACATGTGCAGGAACTCTAAGCAAGCGGAAAAGAAACCTTTGAACAGCAAAATGGGCCCAGTGGATCCCCGAAACAAAAGACTTGGTGCAACTCCTGATGAAGACGTTGAGAATTCCTCACATCTCCTTCATACTAAGTTAGGACATTACTCAAAAGAATGCCAAAACAAAAAGGACTCCATGGAAGATTTCCTTTAAACATCCATAACTATTTTGGTGTTCTACTGAGAAATCACAGACTTGCAGAGATATGACTCTACTAATAGATCAACTGAGGACAGACTAGATCAATGCAGATGAACATAACTGTTTCCCTGAACAGGTGGAACTCCATGGCTTAATGGGGTATATGTTGACGACACTTGGGGTGTCTGACAGCAAAATAAAATTTCCAAGAAATTTAACATTTCAAAACTTTAATGGTAGATGAATATACTCTGAAATCATGTTAAATACAGAAAGATACCTCAGACATTTGTGTCTCAACTCATTGGGAAGTTACAAGTCACAAATAGCAATATACGAATGTGACAACCTATCCTGTACACAAAAGATTCTTTACCTACTGCAAAAATTAAGATGCACCATGTCTACATCTTTATGTTTATGGGGACCCTTTAGTGTTAATCATAGCAATGGATTACTGAGGTGCTCTAGTTAGTTCCACACCCAAGATCCTGAAGTGTTGAAGATGTATTTCATGGTAGAAATTCAAGTGATCAATAATGACGTCATCCCTCACTAAAGCTCCTACTGTTGTTGAAATTATATATATACACACCTCTGCCTCCCTATTGTTTCACCTTTCCATCACATTCCATCAAAGCTCTTATTTCTGTCTTATAAACTATTGTCCACTGGTTAACTATGTTTCTTTGCCCACAAAGAATAAACACTAGAACTGCAAGAACTTATTTGATTCACTCCACTATGTCAAAATACTAAGTGCCTTCATGGTTGTGCTAAATATATGCTGACACTCTAAAAAATTGCACAATGAGAGTGTTAAAATTAGCAATAATGGTACAGTCTCAAAAAAAAAAAGCTTGTTGAAATAGTGGTAAAGTCTTTCTCCCTTGTAGATTTGCATTTACTCACACTTTCCCTCAACTTACAGGTTCAGTTCTGTCATGAAGGAGTTATACAATTAGGTAGTATATAGAAAGAAACCTTATATGCCTTAAGTGAGGTACATTAGGGCAAAGAGTATCACTATAGGAAATGTATCAGCATTCAGATAAGAAGGAAAGACAAAAGCTGTTCCCCAGGACCCAGAGCTGTGTGCATTCATGGCAAGGGCAAGATTTCCTGTTAAAGAGAAAATGTCACATCCTTCACCACAGGGAATCAGTAGCCATGATGGAGCAATCAATATACATACATACGGTGTGTTAATAGAGTTTCCAATAGAACTGTTTTGCAAACACTGCACATTTATATCATATTTCAAATGGTAATTTGGTGAAATTATCTGAGAAGAAATTTGAGATAGAGAATGCTTTCTCTGCTTCAGTTAAAAATCTTGTAGCACAACTGGATTGTCACGTGACACAGTGCTGCCTACTGGTAGTGTAACTTGCTTTAGCAGTGTCCCCTGGAATTTATACTGAACTGCAATGTCATGATCTTCCCATTGTTTTTCCTAAAATGCAAACCCAAACTATTTTTTTTCCTAAAATGCAAACCCAGTGAGCGAATCCAAACTATTAGAAATTGTAGAAAAATTATGATTCTAGTTATTTGAAAAACTATGACCACGTGAAGTCATATTCCATTTTTAGAAATGTAGAGCAATATTGATGGACAAGAAACACGTGTCTTCTAATCGACAAGGCGAGGTAAGCTGTTCTCTTACGTATGGAGACCAGGTTCCTGAATGTTTCCCACATCACTTCCCTAGTTTCTTCTGTGAAGAAGCCAGTAAAGCCCACTCATGTGAAGTTCACAGCTACATCCTCAAAGGCCACGGTGTCCTAAAACATCCCGTTACTGTGCAGTAGGATATGAGAGACAGACAGCACTGCACAGCTAAACTCCATTCACAGGAAAGATACTAATGACTATGGCTTCTCCACATTTGTACTCTATGGCTTCATCTTCATCATCATAAAACTTACTCTCTAACCAAATTCACTTCCCTATAAATTGAAACTATCATGAACACGTGGAAATTACTTACACATTTTTACTGTGATCATATTACATCTTATTTCTCCATAATGTCAGAGTCCAGAGCATGATGGGAAATGACACAATGCTATAAAACTGATGTTAATATTAAAAATTTAAGATCATCAATTCGATTTTTAGTTTTTTTTACTTTGGTATCCTTACTATACAATTACATGAGCAACGTATGGTTACTAGACTCCCCCTATTATCAAGTCCCCACCACATACCCCATTACAGTCACTGTCCATCAGCGTAGTGAGATGCTATACAATCCCTACTTGTCTTCTCTGTGTTATACTGCCTTCCCTGTGTCCCCCCAACCACATTATGTGTGCTAATCATAATGACGCTTTTTCCCCCTTCTCCCTCCCTTCCCACCCATCCTCCCCAGTCCCTTTCCCTTTGGTAACTGTTAGTCCATTCTTGGGTTCTGTGAGTCTGCTGTTTTCTTCCTTCACTTTTTCTTTTGTTCTTATACTCCCCAGATGAGTGAAATCATTTGATACTTGTCTTTCTCTGCCTGGCTTATTTCACTGAGCATAATACCCTCTAGCTCCATCCATATTGTTGTAAATGGTAGGATTTGTTTTCTTCTTATGGCTGAATAATATGCCATTGTGTATATGTACCACATCTTTATCCATTCATCTACTGATGGACACTTAGGTTGCTTCCATTTCTTGGCTATTGTAAATAGTGCTGCGATAAACATAGGGGTGCATCTGCCTTTTTCAAACTGGGCTGCTGCATTCTTAGGGTAAATTCCTAGGAGTAGGTTCCAGGGTCAAATGGTATTTCTACTTTGAGTTTTTTGAGGAACCTCCATACTGCTTTCCACAATAGTTGAACTAATTTACATTCCCACCAGCAGTGTAGGAGGGTTCCCTTTTCTCCACATCCTCGCCAACATTTGTTGTTTGTGTTTTGGATGTTGGCCATCCTCACTGGTGTAAGGTGATATCTCATTGTGGTTTTAATCTGCATTTCTCTGATGATTAGCGATGTGGAGCATCTTTTCATGTGCCTGTTGGTCATCTGAATTTCTTCTTTGGAGAAGTGTCTATTCATGTCCTCTGCCCATTTCTTAATTGGATTATTTGCTTTTTCTTTGTTGAGGTGCATGAGTTTTTTATATATTTTGGATGTCAACCCCTTATCGGATACGTCATTTATGAATATATTCTCCCATAAGGTAGGAAGTCTTTTTGTTCTACTGATGGTATCCTTTGCTGTACAGAAGATTTTTAGATTGATATAGTCCTACTTGTTCATTTTTCCTTTGTTTCCCTTGCCCAGGGAGATATGGTCATGAAGAAGTTGCTCATGTTTATGTCCAAGAGATTTTTGCCTATGTTTTTTTCTAAGAGTTTTATGGTTTCATAACTTACATTCAGGTCTTTGATCCATTTTGAGTTTACTTTTGTGTATGGGGTTACACAATAATCCAGTTTCACTGTTTTACATGTAGGTGTCCAGTTTTGCCAACACCAGCTGTTGGAGAGGCTGTCATTTCCCCACTGTATATCCGTGGCTCCTTTATCGTACATTATTGACCTTATATGCTTGGGTTAATATCTGGACTCTATTCTGTTCCACTGGTCTATGGGTCTGTTCTTGTGCCAGTACCAAGTTGTCATGATTACTGTGGCTTTGTAGTAGAGCTTGAAGTTGGCAAGTGAGATCCCCCTGCTTTATTCTTCCTTCTCAGCATTGCTTTGGCTATTTGGGATCTTTTATGGTTCCATATAATTTTTAGAACTATTTGCTCTAGTTCATTGAAGAATGCTGTTGCTATTTTGATAGGGATTGCATTGAATCTGTAGATTGCTTTAGGCAGGATGGCTATTGTGATAATATTAATTCTTCCTATCCATGAGCACGGGATGTGTTTCCATTTACTGGTATCTTTTTTAATTTCTCTAATGAGTGCCTTGTAGTTTTCAGAGTGTAAGTCTTTCATTTCCTTCGTTAGGTATATTCCTAGATATTTTATTCTTTTGGATGCAACTGTGAATGGAATTGTTTTCCTGCTTTCTCTTTCTGCTAGTTCACCGTTAGTGTATAGAAATGCAACAGATTTCTGTGTATTAACTTTATATCCCGCAACTTTACTGAATTCAGATATTAGATCTAGTAGTTATGGAGTGGATTCTTTAGGGTTTTTTATGTACAATATCATGTCATCTGCAAACAGGGACAGTTTGACTTCTTCCTTGCCAGTCTGGATGCCTTTTATTTCTTTGTGTTGTCTGATGGCCGTGGCTAGGACCTCCAGTACTATGTCGAACAAAAGCGGGGAGAGTGAGCATCCTTGTCTTTTCCCGATCTTAGAGGAAAAGCTTTCAGCTTCTTGCTGTTAAGTATGATGTTGGCTGTGCATTTGTCATATATGGCCTTTATGATGTTGCGGTACTTGCCCTCTATACCCATTTTGTTGAGAGTTTTTATCATGAATGGATGTTGAATTTTGTCAAATGCTTTTTCAGCATCTATGGAGATGATCATGTGGTTTTTGTTTTTCTTTTGGTTGATGTGGTGGATGATGTTGATGGATTTTCGAATGTTGTAACATCCTTGCACCCCTGAGATGAATCCCACTTGATCATGGTGTATGATCCTCTTGATGTATTTTTGAATTCAGTTTGCTAATATTTTGTTGAGTATTTTTGCATCTATGTTCATCAGGGATATCGGTCTGTAATTTTCTTTTTTTGTGGTGTCTTTGCCTGGTTTTTAAAACCATCAATTCTTAATCAGAAAAAAATTTTCATATCCTTCATTATAGCACACCAATACAGCATTCATGTAGAGTGACAAATCTGCCTGAGGTTTCAAGGAATAAAAAAACAGTGAAGATATAGAAGCTTTGTGTTTTACTGATATCACAGAAATGAGAGGTCAGGAGGCCTGTGGCGTTCCAGCTTTGAACAAGATCCAGCTGGCCTATGGTCCCACAGTCCTCCAGGACAGTAGAGGTAACCAAATGCAGCTAGCTGAACATAGTCTTGTGGAAGAGCACTGCTTTTGCTTCCTGCAGTGTAAACCACAGAATCCCTTCCTTCATGTCTCTGTGTAAGTTGATGGGCTTG
This sequence comes from Smutsia gigantea, assembly GCA_032199065.1. NCBI lineage: Eukaryota > Metazoa > Chordata > Mammalia > Pholidota > Manidae > Smutsia > Smutsia gigantea. The sequence continues at coordinate 168,412 of JAVSCE010012261.1, read as the reverse complement.
AAAATTATTTGGAACTTGGAACTCAGACACTAGGAAGGGGACATACAACTACCACCAGAAAATCCCTACGTGTATGTGCCTCAGGGCTGCTCCAGCCAGTTTTTGGGAAGCACTGGCACAGTCACATTATATGCCAGAAGAGCTCTTTTTACAGAAACATAGGAGTCTATTCTGGGCCCCACTGTACTGCCAAACAATTAGAAACAGCAGGCTGGATCGGAATTCACTAAGTCCACCTTGGTTTGATAGTGAATTTCCCATGATTAAAAAATACATTCAAACTATTACCAACACTTTCCTCAAGAACATAAAATCTTCATTCTCCAATCGGGAGAACATGTTTCCTGCACAGCCATTCCACAGGTTGCCTTCTTTTCTTCCATCATTTCCAACCTCCCCCATGGAGTAAAAGAGCATGATAGGTCAACTCCAGAGCACAGGAATCCCTCAGCTGCTGACACCACACCCTGCCAATGGTGTAGGAAGGAGGTGTGACTTCTGTACCTGAGCTCTCCGTGCCTAGTAAGGCAGGCCTCTCACAAAAGCAAGAAATAGTTTGAGACAGCTAGTAGTTTGAGACAGCTAGGAAAGGTGCACGGACTTGATTTTGTATTGAGGCTATGGGCTGGGCTAGGGGGACAGCTCACACACAAGGGCAGGAGCTTGCTGGGATTCCATCTCTTGCTACCCCAAAGGAAGGAGCTTCAAGTCTTTCTCTTCATCTTGGATAAATGTGGGGCCAAGGGAAGAAAGAGTAATGACGCTTTAAAGCTATCAGCAATCACCAAAAATTGGGAGTCAGAGACTTCCTGTTTCTGGTCAGGCATTTAAGTAACTTAGAAGGTCTCATTCTCAAACTCACGAAAGTAAAAAATCTGAAATGAATTTTTCTTAGCCTCCTCAAAGCAAGCAGGCCACAGGGCAATACAGTGTCTCCACAATTGAGAAACAAAATCCGCACAGCATTTTGAAATTTGCACCAAATATTCTGTTCTTAACATGACCTGAACAAAAAAAAAGATCTATTTTAGCAGAGTCCAATGCAAAGACAAAAAAGAAAAAAGAGACAGAACATAATATCCATGAATCCTAGAAAAACCTTCTATAAACAGAGGGTTTGAATACATGTCATAGGAAACCCTGAAGGAAAAGAAAGGAACAGAAGAATCAGGAGATTATTAGTAATGAGTGATACTGAGTTTCCTCTAATTATTCATGGATAGAAAATTGGATCTAAGAAGCTCAGAGAACTCATTATGTGATAAAAAAATAAACAAAAATGCACACTCAAATATCTCATATTCAAGTACTAGAGAACTAGACAAACTATAAAATAGAGAAAAATCAAAGACAAAGATAATATATTGAAAGAAACAGAGAAGAAAACACCAGTTATGGAGAAAAATGGTTCAAATTAAATCATACTTCTTTCTGAAACCATGGAAGCAAGAAGAGTGGACTAAAACATTTGAAGCTTTGGAAGAACAAAGCACTCTGCAAGAATTCTGAGTTAAGCAAAGTTATCCTTGTTAATTAAGTGAGAATAACTATGATCAGATTTCTCAACAGAAACCTTACAGGCCAGAAGGGAATGGCATGATATATTTAATGCAATGAAACAGAAGGGCCTCGAACCAAGAATACTCTACCTGGAAAGTTTATCCTTTAAATTTAAAGGAGGGATTAAACAATTTTCAGATAAGCAAAAGCTGAGAGAATTTACCTCCCACAAAGCACCTCTACACTGCATTTTGGAGGGACTCCGATAGATGGAAGTATTCCTAAGAATAAATAGATGTCACTCCAGGGATGGACAAAGAGGGCAGAATATGATTCATAACATACAAAGAAAGGAGTAGGAAGAAAAAGGACAAAAAAAAAGAATCTTCAGGTTGTGTTTGTAATAGCACACACGATTAGACTGTTAGATAGTAAGGGAATTACCCTTGAACCTTTGGTAACCACTAATCTAAAGCCTGCAATGGCAATAAGTACATACCTATCGATAATCACCCTAAATGTAAATGGACTGAATGCACCAATCAAAAGATGTAGAGTCACTGAATGGATAAAAAACAAGACCCATCTATATGCTGCCTACAAGAGACTCATTTCAAACCCAAAGACACACACAGACTGAATTTAAAGGGATGGAAAAGATATATCATGCAACTAATAGGAAGAAAAAAACAGGAGTTGCAGTACTTGTATCAGACAAAATAGACTTCAAAACAAAGTCACAAGAGACAAAGAAGAACATTACATAATGATAAAAGGGTCAGTCCAAACAGAGGATATAACTATTATAAATATCTATGCACCCAACACAGGATCACCTACATATGTGAAACAAATACTAACAGAATTAAAAGGGGAAATAGAATGTAATGCATTCATTTTGGGAGACTTCAACACACCACTCACTCCAACGGACAGGTCAACCAGACAGAAAAAAATGTAAAGAGACAGAACCACTCAACAACGTATTACAACAGATGGACCTAACGGACAGCTACAGAACACTCCATCCAAAAGCAACAGGATACACATTCTTCTCAAGTGCACATGGAACATTTTCAAGAATACATCATATACTAGGCCACAAAAGGAGCCTCAGTAAATTCAAAAAGATTGAAATTGTACCAACCAGCTTCTCAGATCACAAAGGTATGAAACATGAAATAAATTACCCAAAGAAAATGAACACATGGAGGCTTAATAACATGCTCCTAAATAATCAATGGATCAATGACCAAATAAAAAGAGATCAATCAATATATAGACACAAATGAAAACAATAATTCAGCACTGCAAAATCTGTGGGACGCAGTGAAGGCCATGCTAAGAGGGAAATACATTGCAATACAGGCCTACCTCAGGAAAGAAGAACAATCCAAAATGAACAGTCTAAACTCACAATTAATGAAACTAGGAAAGTAAGAACAAACGAGGCGCAAAGTCAGTAAGAGGGACATAATAAAGATTAAAGCAGAAATGAATAAAATTGAGAGGAATAAAACAATAGAAAAAAAGAATGAAAGCAGAAGCTGGTTCTTCGAAAAAATAAACAAAATAGATAAACCCCTAGCTAGACTTAACAAGAAAAAAAGAGAGCCTACACACATAAACAGAATCAGAAATGAGAGGAAAAATCACTACGGAGGGACTTCCAGGAAGATGGCGGCATGAGCAGGGCGGCAGAAATCTCCGCCCAAAACCAAATATATTTATGAAAATACAGCAAATACAACTATTCCTAAAAGAGAGACCAGAAGATACAGGATGACACCAGCCTGCAGCTACACCTGAGAGGACTTGGCACCCTGCGAGGCGGGTAAGATACAGAGCCGCGACCCGGCGGGACCCGAGCACTCCCCGACCCCAGCGCACCAGCGGGAGGAGAGGATTCAGAGCAGGGAGGGAGTGGAAGTACAGGCCCGCCGAATAACCAGCCCTGGTGATCTGCGCCAGGAGCACTGACACACATTGCGCGGTGTATCAGAGATTGGAGAGACAGAGGTGCAGATTCCAAGACGGCAGGTCCACCCAGCCAATTCCCCAGGATAAAAGAAAAGCGCGCACTTTTTTAGGGGTCTTAGAGAGACAGGGTCCCAATGGAGGAGCAGGATCGTCCCAGTGCACTCAGCCAAGCAGGCTGGGATTCCTGGGGAATTTCGGTCCCCTTGGACTGTGGCTGGGAAAAGCAGTTGCAAGCAGACTTCCCACAGAAATCAGCAGCCTCCCATTCGTTCCCTACCCGGCCAGTCACAGAGGGCCCAGCAGAGCGGCATGGCTGCAGAATAGTGGAACAGCAGTGCCACCTACAAAATCCTCACAGAAAAAACACCCAGCAGGCGTTTTTTTTTCTCTATTTTCCCTTTCTTCTATTTTTCTTTTTCTGACCACTTCCATCGCCATGAAAAGACAGAGAAATATGATACAAACAAAACTTACCCAGACAACCCCACACCACACTACCCCAGAGAGGGAACCTGATGGGATGGACATGCACAATCTTCTTGAAAAAGAATTCAGAATAAAAGTCATAACCATGCTGATGGATCTACAGAGACATATGCAAGAGCTAAGTAAGGGAGGAAGAGAGGGAAGTGAGGAAAGACAATGCAGAGATGAGACAAGCGATCGATGGGCTTAGCAGCAGACTGGACGAGATGGAAGAGACTGTTAATGGAATAGAAATCAGAGAACAGGAATACAGCGAAGCTGTGGCAGAGAGAGATGAAAGGTTCTCTAGGAATGAAAGAATTTTAAGAGAACTGTGTGACCAATCCAAATGGAACAATATTCGCATTATAGAAATACCAGAGGAAGAAGAGAGAAAAAGGGATAGAAAGTGTCTTTGAAGAAATAACGGCTGAAACCTTCCCCAAGCTGGGGAAGGAAAAAGACTCTCAAACCATAGAAGCCTACAGATCCCCACACACAAGGGACCCAAGGAGGACAACACCAAGACATATAATAATTAAAATGGCAAAAATAAAAGATAAAGACAGAGTATTAAAGGCAGCTAGAGAGATAAAAAGATAACCTACAAAGGAAAATTCATCGGACTATCATCAGACTTCTGAACAGAAACTTTACACGCCAGAAGAGACTGGCATGATATATTTAACGCAATGAAACTGAAGGGCCTCAAACCAAGAATATTGTATCCAGCACGATTATCATTTAAATTTGAGGGAGGGATTAAAGAATTCCCGGGCAAGCGAAAACTGAGGGAATTTGCCTACCATAAACCACCTCTTCAGGATATCTTAAACAGACTGCTCTAGACGGAAGCACTCCTAAGGCTAAAAAGAGGTCACCAGAGAAAATAAAATCATAGCAAAGTAAGCAGACCATCCAAATACTAACTAAAGGCAAAGAATAAAACACCTAGTATATAAAGAGTGGAGAAAGAAGAATAAGAAGGGAGAGAAATGAAGAATCATCAGACTGTGTTCACAATAACTTAACAAGAAATGTAAGTTAGACTGTTAGATAGTAGAGAAGCTACCCTTGAATCTTTGGTAACCACGAATCTAAAGCCAGCAATGGCAATAAGTACATATCTATTGATAATCACCCTAAATGTAAATGGACTGAATGCACCAATTAAAAGACACAGAGTAACAGAATGGATAAAAAAGCAAGACCCATCTCTATGCCGCTTACAGGAGACGCACCTCAAACCCAAGGATATACATAGACTGAAAGTGAAGGGATGGAAAAAGATATTTCATGCAAACAACAAGGAGAAAAAAGCAGGTGTTGCGGTACTTGTATCAGACAAAATAGACTTCAAAACGAAGAAAGTAGCAAAAGATAAAGAAGGACATTACATAATGATAAAGGGGTCAGTCCAACAAGAAGATATAACCATTATAAATATATATGCACCCAACACAGGAGCGCCAGCATATGTGAGACAAATACTAACAGAATTAAAGGAGGAAATAGACAGCAATGCATTCATCTTAGGAGACTTCAACACACCACTCACTCCAGAGGACAGATCAACCAGACAGAAAATAAGTAAAGACACAGAGGCACTGAACAACACACTAGAACAGATGGACCTAACAGACATCTACAGAACTCCACACACAAAAGCAATAGGATACACATTCTTCTCAAGTGCACATGGAACATTTTCCAGAATAGACCACATACTAGGCCACAAAAAGAACCTCAGTAATTCAAAAATATTGAAATTCTACCAACCAGCTTCTCAGATCACCAAGGTATAAAACTAGAAATAAATTGTACAAAGAAAACAAAAAAGCTCACAAATACATGGAGCCTTAACAACATTCTCCTAATTAATCAACGGGTTGATGACCAAATCAAAACAGAAATCAAAGAATATATGGAGACTAATGACAACAACAACACAAAGCCACAACTTCTGTGGGACGCAGCAAAGGCAGTTCTAAGAGGAAAGTATATTGCAATCCAGGCCTATTTAAAGAAGGAAGAACATTCCCAAATGAATAGTCTAAAGACACAATTACTGAAATTGGAAAAAGAAGAACAAATGAGGCCCAAAGTCACCAGAAAGAGGGACATAATAAAGATCAGAGAAGAAATAAATCAAATTGAGAAGAATAAAACAATAGAAAAAATCAATGAAACCAAGAGCTGGTTCCTTGAAAAAATAAACAAAATAGATAAACCCCTAGCCAGACTCATTAAGAGAAAAAGAGAATCTACACACATAAAGAGAATCAGAAATGAGAAAGGAAAAATAACGACGAAACCCACAGAAACACAAAGAATTATAAGAGAATATTATGAGAACCTATATGCTAACAAGCTGGAAAACCTAGAAGAAATGGACAACTTCTTAGAAAAATACAACCTTCCAAGACTGACCAAGCAAGAAACAGAAAAACTAAGCAGACCAATCACCAGCAACGAAATTGAATCAGTAATCAAAAATCTACCCACAAACAAAACCCCTGGACCAGAAGGATACACCTCTGAATTCTACCAGACATATACAGAGGAAATAACACCCATTCTCCATAAAGTTTTCCAAAGAAAAGAAGAGGAGGGAATACTTCCAAACTCATTCTATGAAGCCAGCATCACTCTAATACCAAAACCAGGCAAAGACCTCACCAAAAAAGAAAATTACAGATCAATATCCCTGATGAACAGGGATGCAAAAATATTCAACAAAATATTAGCAAACGGAATTCAAAAATACATCAAGAGCATCATACACCATGACCAAGTGGGAATCATCCCATCGATGCAAGGATGGTACAACGTTCGAAAATCCATCAACATCGTCCAGTGCATCAACAAAATGAAGAACAAAAACCACATTATCATCTCCATAGATGCTGAAAAAGCATTTGACAAAATTCAGCATCCATTCCTGATTAAAACTCTCAACAAAATGGGTATAGAGGGCAAGTACCTCAACATCATAAAGGCCATATATGACAAACCCACAGCTGAAATCATACTTAATGGCGAGAAGCTGAAAGCTTTTCATCTAAGATCGGGAACAAGACAGGGATGCCCACTCTCTCCACTGTTATTCAACATAGTACTGGAGGTCCTAGCCACAGCAATGAGACAAAACAAAGACATATAAGGCATCTAGACTGGTAAAGAAGAAGTCAAATTGTCACTATTTGCAGACGACATGACATTCTACATAAAAAACCCTAAGGACTCCACTCCAAAACTACTAGAACTAATATCTGAATTCAGCAAAGTTGCAGGATACAAAATTAACACACAGAAATCTGTTGCTTTCCTATACACTAACGATGGACTAACAGAAAGAGAAATCAGAAAAACAATTCCATTCACAATTGCATCAAAAAGAATAAAATACCTAGGAATAAACCTAACGAAGGAAGTGAAAGACGTATAGCCTGAAAACTACAAGACACTCCTAAGAGAAATTAAAGAGGACACTAACAAATGGAAATTCATTCCATGCTCTTGGCTAGGAAAAACAAATATTATCAAAATGGTTATACTACCTAAAGCAATCTACAGATTCAACGCAATCCCTATCAAAATACCAATAGCTTTCTTCAATGAACTGGAAAAAATAATTCTAAAATTCATATGGAACAACGAAAGACCCCGAATAGCCAAAGCAATCCTGAGAAGGAGAAATAAAAGAGAGGGAATTAAACTCCCTGACTTCAAGCTCTACTACAAAGCCACAGTAATCAAGACAATTTGGTATTGGCACGAAAACAGACCCACAGACCAGTGGAACAGAATAGAAAATCCAAACATTAACCCAAACATATATTTGATATGTCAATTAATATATGATAAAGGAGCCTTTGATGTACAATGGGGAGATGACAGCCTCTTCAGCAGCTGGTGTTGGCAAAACTGGACAGTTACATGTAAGAGAATGAAACTAGACTACTGTCTAACCCCACACACAAAAGTAAACTCAAGGTGGATCAAAGACCTGAATGTAAGTCATGAAACCATTAAACTCTTAGAAAAAAACATAGGCAAAAATCTCTTGGACATAAACATGAGCAACTTCTTCATGAACATATCTCCCCGGGCAAGGGAAACAAAAGCAAAAATGAACAAGTCGACCTATATCAAACTACAAAGCTTCTGTACAGCAAAGGACACCATCAGTAGAACAAAAAGACATCCTACAGTATGGGAGAATATATTCATAAATGACATATCCGATAAGGGGTTGACATCCAAAATATATAAAGAACTCACGCACCTCAACAAACAAAAAGTAAATAAGCCAATTAAGAAATGGGCAGAGGACATGAATAGACACTTCTCCAAAGAAGAAATTCAGACGGCCAACAGGCACATGAAAAGATGCTCCACATCGCTAATCATCAGAGAAATGCAAATTAAAAACACAATGAGATATCACCTTACACCAGTGAGGATGGCCAACATCCAAAACACAAACAACAAATGTTGGCGAGGATGTGGAGAAAAGGGAACCCTCCTACACTGCTGGTGGGAATGCAAATTAGTTCAACCACTGTGGAAAGCAGTATGGAGGTTCCTCAAAAAACTCAAAATAGAAATAACATTTGACCCTGGAACTTACTCCTAGGAATTTACCTTAAGAATGCAGCAGCCCAGTTTGAAAAAGACAGATGCACCCCTATGTTTATCGCAGCACTATTTACAATAGCCAAGAAATGGAAGCAACCTAAGTGTCCATCAGTAGATGAATGATAAAGAAGATGTGGTACATATGCACAATGGTATATTATTCAGACATAAGAAGAAAACAAATCCTACCATTTGCAACAACATGGATGGAGCTAGAGGGTATTATGCTTAGTGAAATAAGCCAAGTGGAAAAGACAAATATCAAATGATCTCACTCATATGTGGAGTATAAGAACAAAGAAAAAAACTGAAGGAACAAAAAGCAGCAAACTTACAGAACCCAAGAACGGACTAATAGTTACCAAAGGGAAAGGAACTGAGGAGGATGGGTGGGAACGGAGGGACAAGGGGGAAAAGGGGCAGTACGTTTAGCAGACGTAATGTTGGGGGGGCGCGGGGAGGGCTGTACAACTCAGAGAAGACAAGTAGTGATCCTATAGCATCTCACTAAGCTGATGGACAGTGACTGTAATGGGGTTTGTGGCAGGGACCTGATGAAGGAGGTAGTTTAATAACCATAATATTGCACATGTAATTTTAGATTAATGATACAAAAGAAAATTTAAAAAAAGACACCAGGAAAAAAAAATCACTATGGACACCACAGAAATACAAAGAATTATGAGAGAACACTATGAAAAATTATATGCTAACAACTTCCTAGAAAAATACACCCTTCTAAGGCTGACCTAGAAAGAAACAGAAAATCTGAACAGACCAATTACCAGCAAAGAAATTGAATTGGTAATCAAAAAACTACCCAAAAACAAAATGCCTGGTCCGATGGTTTCACTGCTGAATGTCATTAAATATTTAGGGAAGACCTAATACCCATCCTCCTTAAAGTTTTCCAAAAAGTAGAAGAGAAGGGAATACTCCCAAACTCATTCTACAAGGCCAGCATCACTTTAATACCAAAACCAGGCAAATATTGCCCCCCAAAAGAAAATTACAGACCAATATCCCTGATGAACATAGATGCAATGCAAAAATACTCAACAAAATATTAGCAAACTGAATTAAAAAATACATCAAAAAGATCATCCATCATGATCAAGTGGGATTCATCCCAGGGATGCAAGGATGGTACAACATTCGAAAATCCATCAACATCATCCACTACATCAACAAGGACAAAAACCACATAATCATCTCCATAGATGCTGAAAAAGCATTCAACAAAATTCAACGTACATTCATGATAAAAACTCTCAACAAAATGGGTACAGAGGGCCCGCAACATAATAAAGGCCATATATGAGAAAGCCACAGCCAACATTATATTTAACAGCAAGAAGCTGAAAGCTTTTCCTCTAAGATAGGGAATAAGACAAGGATGCCCACTCTCCCCACTTTTATTCAACATAGTTAGAGAGGTCCTAGCCACGGCAATCAGACAACACGAAGAAATAAAAGCCATCCAGATTGTTAAGGAAGAAGTCAAACTGTCCCTGTTTGCAGATGACATGATATTGTACATAAAAAACCCTAGAGAATCCACTCCAGAACTACTAGATCTAATATCTGAATTCAGTAAAGTTGCGGGATACAAAGTTAATACACAGAAATCTGTTGCATTTCTATACACTAACGGTGAACTAGCAGAAAAAGAAAGCAGGAAAACAATTCCATTCACAGTTGCATCCAAAAGAATAAAATATCTAGGAATATACCTAACAAAGGAAATGAAAGACTTACACTCTGAAAACTACAAGGCACTCATTAGAGAAATTAAAAAAGATATCAATAAATGGAAACATCCCATGCTCATGGATAGGAAAAATTATTATTGTGAAAATGGCCATCCTGCCTAAAGCAATCTACAGATTCAATGCAATCCCTATCAAAATACCAACAGCATTTTTCAATGAACTAGAGCAAATAGTTATAAAATTCATATGGAACCACAAAAGACCCCGAATAGCCAAAGCAATGCTGAGAAGGAAGAATAAAGCAGGGGGATCCCACTTCCCAACTTCAAGCTCTACTACAAAGCCACAGTAATCAAGACAATTTGGTACTTGCAGAAGAACAGACCCATAGACCAGTGGAACAGAACAGAGAGCCCAGATATAAACCCAAGCATATATAGTCAATTAATATATGATAAAGGAGCCATGGATATACAAAGGGGAAATGACAGCCTCTTCAACAGCTGGTGTTGGCAAAACTGGACAGCTACATGTAAGAGAATGAAACTGGATTACTCTCTAACCCCATACACAAAAGTAAACTCAAAATGGATCAAAGACCTGAATGTAAGTCATGAAACCATTAAACTCTTAGAAAAAAACATAGGCAAAAATCTCTTGGACATAAACATGAGCAACTTCTTCATGAACATATCTCCCCGGCAAGGGAAACAAAAGCAAAAATGAACAAGTCGACCTATATCAAACTACAAAGCTTCTGTACAGCAAAGGACACCATCAGTAGAACAAAAAGACATCCTACAGTATGGGAGAATATATTCATAAATGACATATCCGATAAGGGGTTGACATCCAAAATATATGAAGAGCTGATGCACCTCAACAAACAAAAAGCAAATAAGCCAATTAAAAAATGGGCAGAGGAGCTGAACAGACATTTCTCCAAAGAAGAAATTCAGATGGCCAACAGGCACATGAAAAGATGCTCCACATTGCTAATCATCAGAGAAATGCAAATTAAAACCACAATGAAATATCACCTCACACCAGTTAGGATGGCCAACATCCAAAGACAAACAACAACAAATGTTAGTGAAGATGTGGAGAAAGGGGAACCCTCCTACACTGCTGGTGGGAATGTAAACTAGTTCAACCATTGTGGAAAGCAGTATGGAGGTTCCTCAAAAAACTCAAAATAGAAATACCATTTGACCCTGGAACCTACTCCTAGGAATTTACCCTAAGAATGCAGCAGCCCAGTTTCAAAGACAGATGCACCCCTATGTTTTTCGCAGCACTATTTACAATAGCCAAGAAATGGAAGCAACCTAAGTGTCCATCAGTAGATGAATGGATAATGAAGATGTGGTACATATACACAATGGAATATTATTCAGCCATAAGAAGAAAACAATCCTACAATTTGCAACATGGATGGATCTAGAGGGTATTATACTCAGTGAAATAAGCCAAGTGGAAAAAGACAAGTGTCAAATGATTTCACTCATATGTGGAGTATAAGAGCAAAGAAGAAAACTGAAAGAAAAAACAGCAGCAGACTCACAGAACCCAAGAATGGACTAACAGTTACCAAAGGGAAAGGGACTGGGGAGGATGGGTGGGAAGGTAGGGATAAGAGGGAAGAAGGGGCATTACAATTAGCAGACGTAATGTTGGGGGAGGGGGCACGGGGAGGGCTGTACAACTCAGAGAAGACAAGTAGTGATTCTATAGCATCTCACTATGCTGATGGACAGTGACTGTAATGGAGTATGTGGGGGGGACTTGATGAAGTGGGGAGTTTAGTAACCATAATGTTGCACATGTAACTGTAGATTAATGATACCAAAATAAAAAAAAGAAACGTTACTAATTAAAAGAAAAAGAAAAAGAGATAGTCTTGCATTATACACCTCCTTTGAGAGAAATGTCCAAAAATACATCAGAAAGAACGAATGAAGATTGAGGATTAGAAAACGGATAAATGACGGTAAGATGTCTTTTGTGTTCCTTGTAATTAATAGCACAGAAGACACTGTTTAAAATAGTATGAGCAACAACGCACTTGGCAACTGTCAGCTTATGGATAAGGGAAAAGATGGCAATCACGTGACAAGGGATAGAGAGGGAGATGGGGTATAGTGTGCTATAAAGTACTTGTACAGCTTGTGGATAAAGTTACTCAATGGAGGAGAAGGCACAAGGAAAAATGTGTACTGAAAACCCAAGGGCAACTACTTTAAAAGCTAAAAATCATGTGTAATGCATATACTAAGAGGAGGGGAAAAAAACAGGTAAAATTTCAATTAAAGCCAGAAAAAAAGTGGAAGAGAAAAACAAGCAAACAAAGGCAATACATAGAAACCAGCAAAGGTGTGGTGGATACTAATCCAATCGTATGGGTCACTACTTTAATTATCAGTGGTCTCAGAAGAATGGAAAGATACAGTAGTAACAGATTTTAAATATCACTCTTACTTAACTATATGTTCTCCAGAAGAAACCCACTTGAAATATAGACTCAGATATGAAAAAATAAAGGGACAGAGAAATATGTTCCATGCCAACACTAATCAAAAGAAAGCTGGCACAGGTATATGAAATTCAGAAAATGCAGATTTCAAACAAAAGAAATACCAGGGATAAAGGGAGACATTCTATAATAATAATGGGGCCGATTCTCCAAGAAGGCAAAACAATCATTCACGTGTTCATGCTTAACAATAAGAGAGGCAAATTACAGGAGGCAACCACTTGATATAATGAAGAGAAATAGATAAATCCACTACTATAGTTGTAGACTTCAATACTTCCACATCATGAATTTAAATTCCAGCAGGGAGAAAATCATGAAGGACAGAATTTAACTAAACAGCACCAGGTAACAGGATTCATTTGTACAATCTATGGAATACTTCACACAATAACAGCACAATACATTCTTCTCAAGTTCACAGGGAACATTCACCAAGACATAATACCTTCTGAGACACAAGAAAAACTGTAACAAATTTGAAAGAATAGTAATCAGTTAAAAAATTCTCTCACACCACCCAGGCATCTAGAAATCAGTAACAGGAAGATAGCTGGAAAACTCTCAATATGTGAAATTTAAGAACACTTCTCCATAATACATGGGAACAAAGAATAAGTCTCAAGAGAAATGAAAAATTATGTTCAACAACTAGAAATGAAAATACAACTCTAAAAGCATACAACTCTTTATCTGCCAAGATATCTCAAGAACAATGCCTAGGAGGAAATTCATCCCATTGTACAAACACACTAGAAAAAAGATCTATAATCAATCACATAAAGATCTTCCATGAGAAGAAATGAAAACAGCAATGTAAACTGAATAAAAGAAAGTTTAAAAAACAAAAGAAAATCAATGTCACTATGGAAAATAAATGGAGAAAATTCATACAATGGTGGTTCTTTGACATTAACTATCAATAGCATCTAGTCAAGGTATTTAAGAAAAGAGAGAGGAAGAAATTAAAACATGAGGCCGTCAGATTAACTCCAAAAGGTGTAAGTGGTGGTCCCTGAAGTCTATAATGTGCCTGCTGAATGGCAATTTAAAAGTCTAGACCCTTTTATGGAAGGGGAGTGCCTTCAAGACGGACCAATTTCCAAGGAACAGCACAGATGGGCACAAATAAAATTTGTCACAAGGAATATGTTAAGTCCCAAACACCAAAAAAATATAAACATTCTGGGGCTTGAGATGAAAGACAACTAGTTCTTCATTGTCTCACACATGAAGTGCCTTTCTGTTCATTAAATAACTATTTAAAGTGTACTTGAGGAATCAGGGCTTCATATCATGCATGAGACAATGGCCCACAGACTTTTTGCAAGTCCCCCCCTTTTTTTAACTAAAGTATCATTGATATACAATCTTATGAAGGTTTCATATGAACAACATTGTGGTTTCAACATTCACCCATATTATCAAGTCCTCACACCCTCCCCAGACCCTTCCCTTTGGGAACCATTAGTCCCTTCTTGGAGTCTGTGAGTCGGCTGCTATTTTTTTCCTTCAGTTTTGCTTTGTTGTTATACCCCACAAATGAGGGAAATCATTTGGTACTTGTCTTTCTCTGCCTGGCTTATTTCACTGAGCATAATACCCTCTAGCTCCATCCATGTTGTGGCAAATGGTAGGATTTGTTTTCTTTTTATGGCTGAATAATATTGCATTGTGTGTATGTGCCGCATCTTCTTTATCCATTCATCTATCGATGGACACTTAAGACTGCTACCATACCTTGGCTATTGTAAATACTGCTGCGTTAAACATAGGGGTGCATGTGTCTTTTTGAATCAGGGATCTTGTTTTCTTCAGGTAAATTCCTAGCAGTGGAATTACTGGGTCAAATGGTATTTCTATTTGTAGTTTCTTGAGTAACCTCCATATTGCTTTCCACAATGGTTGAACTAATTTACATTCCCACCAACAGTGTAAGAGGGTTCCCCTTTCTCCGTATCCTTGCCAGCCTTTCTTGTTTTCTTGACTTTTGGATGTTGGCATCCTAACTGTTGTGAGGTGATACATCATTGTGGTTTTAATCTGCACTTCCCTGATGATTAGCGATGTGGAGCATCTTTTCATGTGCCTGTTGCCATTCGAATTTCTTTGGAGAAGCATCTGTTCAGATGCTCTGCCCATTTTTTAATCGGGTTGCTTTTTGGGTATTGACGCATGTGAGTTCTTTATATATTTTGGATGTTAAACCCTTATTGGATAAGTCATTTAGGAATACATTCTCCCATATTGTAGGATGCCTTTTTGTTCTGCTGCTGGTGTCCTTTGCCATTACAGCTTTTCAGTTTGATGTAGTTCCATTTGCTAATTTTTTATTTTGTTTCCCTTGCCTGAGGAGATGTGTTCAGGAAAAAGTTGCTCTGTTTATATTCAAGAGATTTTTGCTTATGTTTTCTTCTATGAGTTTTATGTTTCATGATTTACATTCAGGTCTTTGATCTCTTTCGAGTTTACTTTTGTATATGGAGTTAGACAATAATCCAGTTTCATTCTCTTCCATGAGGCTGTCCAGTTTTGCCAATACCATTTATGAAGAGGCTGTTTTTTCCCCACAGTATATCCATGGCGCCTTTATCATGTATTAATTGGCCATATATGTGTGGGTTTATATCTGGGCTCTGTTCTGTTCCATTGATCTGTGGGTCTGTTCTTGTGCCAGTACCGAATTGTTTTGATTACTGTGGCTTTGTAATAGAGGCAAGCCCCCCTTTTCAACATGTGTAATTTCCTGAACGCCAAACAAATGTCCACAAAGGAAAATGTCATGAATGTAAGGTCATAACTGTGCTCTTGGAGCAACATAAATGCAATTAAGACCTTGTCTTGTAGAGATGGTGTGCACTGGCAATGGTGCTGAGGTTTGCTGATGGCATCCAGAAAAAGGTGCAACCTGCCCCTTCAGAGGTGAAGGCCAACTGCACCCAACAGGCTGTTGCAATAGGCACTTTAGAGAGCAGCCATGGCCAAATTTACGGTAGCAGAATGTTTACCAGTTATTGATTGGATGGAGTTGGTAATTTCCATATGTTGACTAGTGAGCATAGGGGTACTAACTATGGTGCCCTCATGGCCTCAAAGGGGTGGCAATCCCCTGAGAAGCGATATTCATTCTTCCCAAGGATTAAGAACAGGCCAAATTCAGTTATTCAAAGTAAAAGCACAGGTGTTAACCACTGATTCCAAAAAGGTTTCTTCTATCAGTTTTCAATCACTAAAGTCCCTCTTTATTTTATGCTGGGCCACATTAATTAATTCAGCTGAGGTATAAGGGCCATGCAGTTCCCTTTTGTGAAGCCAATTTGGAAGTAGGGAAGACTTAATTCCAAATTATGAATAACTGGTTCAGAGCTTTTCTGCTCACTAAGGGATATTTTACAACAATGGGGGCTATGACCATGAACAATGCCAAGAGTCCGGATAGTTAAGGCAAAGTGTACTAACTTGATTCCTAAGATCATGAGGTATCTTGTTTAAAGTTAATGAGATCCCAGTCATAGCACCAATTTCAGACTTAGGATGCGTAACTGCATGAATGTTTCTGAATTACTATGTTACAGGATTTGATAACATTACTTCAAAACCTGTTTTAGAGACTCAAGAGCCAAGGAGCACCTTCTTCTCTTTTTTGTTGTGTAAATTGTTTTAGTATATTTTGGATGTCTAACTGGGTCAACCTGTTGACATATTTTTGATAGCATTTTGCTCTTATTTCTTCTCTCAGACCTCCTTGCTTAGTATTGTAGGTCAGTGGAGAAACTTCAGGGGAGTGGATTTCCTTTCTACCCTGGTGTATGTAAATCATTTCCTCCTGAGGGCTGCCCATCAGTGCCACCAGGGTTACAGGCCTCCGCCACAGAAATGGCTGCTTTACAGGACTTCAGGACCCAGGTCCTCAGCCCAGTTTCAACTGCTCCCTTTGCAGTGCCACAGTGAGGCTACAGGTGCTGTCCCCAACAAGCCGGAGGGTCAGGAGCTTTGCTGCAGCAGAAGCAGGGCCAGCAGCAGCTGAGGTGTTGAAGAGCCGGGGGAAGCTGTCCTGGGGAGTGTGGCCTCAGCCTGCCCAGCACTGGCTGCCTTTCCCTGACTATTGTTTCACTCTCTCAAATATCTGACATTTAAGGAGGGATCATCTGATGGACTCACCATATTCATAGGGTATAATTTTTTTTTATATTAATTGTTTTATCTGCCAAGATCCCCCTAATGTGGGGGAGACCCCAGTCTCAGTCACACCCTCACCTTCAATAACAGGAAGGTTCCAGCCAAGACATCGTCCATCCAGGACCACTGTGAAGAAGGCCCAATCCCATATTCCTGTACCAAATGGAGAAGAACTACCACAACTGCCAACTCAGGTCCCCTGTATAGAGACCAGGCTGGGTGGGGTCAACAGGGCAACGCAGGGCAGCGGAGCCCACAGGAGGAGGCATCCCCAGCACCCGGCGGCTCACAGCGCACGAGCCTCCAGGCTTTCTTACCAGCCTGTCCAGATCAGAAGCATTGGGGGAGAAGGGAGGGATGAGCCTTAAGTTTTCAGTAGACAAACAGGAAATATATGGACCCTGACAGCTTATTACTAGAATCACTGGGTAGGAAAAGCAGGTATTCCCAATGACTTGGTTTTACATTAAAGAAATGCACACAGGATCATTCAGAAGTCATGACAATGAGTATTCGTGGGTTTCTGGAGCAGGGACGGAGGACTGGAGCAGGCGATGTGAGCAGGCAGTATCCCTAAGTTAGTTTCCTATTTGAGCTGTGAGGTAGTCTTTTTTATTTTCCCACAGATTACTTAAAATGAGAAATTTACCTGCACCATATTTTTCTATTATTGATCATTATTTTAATTCACTTTTTCTCATAAGCTGATTAAATATTAAGCCTTCTATAAAGGAAGCCACTCCACCATCTGATCATTTACACACTAGCACATGTCAAACTGCAGACCACTAAAAATTTAAAATCACATTCTAGCTGACAGGCATTATAGTAGTTTTTCTCTCCACTATACTTCCAGTGCAACATTCTGAAGGATGAGTATGTTATGTAAACATTAGAGGCATGAAATTCATCCTTGAAATGGACCAGGAATGTCAAATTTCCCTATGTTTTGAGGTGTTTTCCTCATTTGATGAAACTAGAAACTCAACTGATTTGTCTTGGCATCCATTATTGTAGGAAAACATTATCAACGTTCTTGGGAGACATGGACACAGAAACACTGACCTAAAAATGGAAAAAGCACTTGAGAACTTAAAATTACCCATCTCACATCTTCAGGTTCTCTCACCCAAATGGAACAAAAATTCTATTTGGTTCCAGTGTTTTCTTGCCATACTGACATCTTCTCTCTCAATCACTTCAAGTATTTTAAGCCCATGTGCCAATGGAAACTAGCATCACAGTCTACAGAAAAGGAATCCAAAGGGAAGAAACACAAATATTGGAATAACAATTACAAACAGCCTGTTTCCCTACCACTCGGAAGGAAAACCCAAATTCAGAAAGCTGAACATATTCCCAACTGCAGATTTGCCTGGAACCGACCTACACCGCCTGCCCGATGGCACAGCCCAGGAGGCTAAAGGATGGATACCCCACAGCAGGCCTCCAGAGGGGAGGCTTGCTGATATCTCTTCTATTGCTTAATTTGACCATTCCCCCAGTCAGAATAGCCCCCATGATTCAGAAAATGCCCCCGGGGCCATTCCTAAGGAAGGGCCTCAGAAAAGGGCTGTTAGGTACCATAGAGCATTCATAAAACTCCAGCTTGTCCCCTTATCTAAAGAGAAAATAAAACCCTCCACATTCCCCCCAGGCCGTTGGGTTATTATCCCTGGATTGGGAAATAAAAGAAGGTTCAGGTGAATTCAGGGTACAACCCCCAGGCCAACTTGGCCTCCAGAAGAAATAAGAGATGACCATTATGAGGTATGGGTCGAGAGAGTAGATAGGAGCCTTGTTTTTTTAGAAACCAAATATCCTGGTGGAGTCTCCTTATGAACCACTACTATAGGGATTACGGTAGGAGTCTTTCCGAGATCAATAGAATGACTGCAGCCCATTCTGTTGTAAATAGGTTTCAGGGAACTGTAGAAAAAACCTGCCCCCACAGTTTAGGTGAGAGACCAATTTTAAGATGACTTTTCCTAGTACAAACAAGTTTTAAGACGCATTAAAAGACACTGTATTGCCTTGTAGAAATTTAACCTGAGATTAGAATCTAAGTAAAAGGGCAGCAGAAAAATCTTTAGGAAAAAGACCATGATGACCTTTCATGGTTGGAAAGCAGGGGTACATTCCGAGAAGTAGATTATGCTATAAATTACCTAATAAATTATGCATGTTTTATGACGATTTTATAATGACCTTTATGTAACCAATCCCAATATAATGCTTGCAGTTTCGGTCAATAAACAGGCCAGCTTAGCATCTCTGCTACCGAATGTGTCCTCACTCGCTGACGCTATTCATCCTTCGGGGACCCCTGGACCCACTGGAGCAGGACTCCAGCACAGATCTATACTCTGCTGGTTGAGTGAGAAGCCCTAGGGAGAGTCAGACCCTAGGGAAGGAGGGTGGGGACACCGGAATAGCCACAGGAATGAATTCTGGGAGCTGCACACACCCTCCTCTCCTGCAAGCAGGGGCACACTCCCTCCTCCCAGGCTTGCGCTCACTAGTGAGGCAACTCGCTGCCTGATTTAGTTTAAGGTTCTGACCCAAATTAGCTCCCAAATTCATAAACCCCTTGTCTAGGAGACAGGACAACTGATTGTCACAGACTTCTCAATTCAAACAAATTATATTGTGAGTGCACCTTCACTGTGGATGAAAAACTCATACTGTTTAGGTCTAAGATGCCCCTTCGACATATTTCAGAAAGGGCATCCCCACTCCATACTCTCCCCACAATGCATCCCCAGCTCCCAGGGCTCTGTAAGTTTTCTCAGAGTAACGTGATCCTTCTTGGGTGGGTGTCAGCAGCTAGGACACCTGCAGGGGGGCAGATAGCAAAGGAAGAATCAACTGGCCCTTCAAGGACTTCCCTAGCACGCTCTAGAAACCTGTAAGCTTGGGTCACTGGACACAGGCCTGTGCTCCCCATCCGAACTGCTTTACAACATGGCTGACATTTTATTTTATTTTTTACTTAAATATAGTTAATACACGATATTATATTGGTTTCAAGTATACAACACAGTGCTTCAATAGTTACCCACATTATTAAATCCTCACCCCCACTAGGGCAGTTACTAAATGTCAACACTGAAAGATGTTACAGAACCACTGACTGTATTCTCCATGCTGCATGTCCAACCCTGTGACCAACTTTGAGATTTCTGTGCTTTCTCCCCCTTCCCCTCCCCATGGCTGACATTTTAAATGACACAAACCCAGTGTGTGAACAAGCCAGGAAAATCACTTAAACCCAGCATTTCTGTGGAAAGAGGGAAGGAAACTGTAAGTTACTTCTACTAGTTAAATGAGAAAACACCAAATATGTATTCATTTCAGATCAAAGGGTATCACCTAATTATTATTTCCAGGGAAAGAAACTGATTTATTTATAAGTACACTTGAACAATTTTGCTCTGCAGCTCTAGGCCCTGGAATTTTATTTGAAAACACTAAAAAAGGTAAAGAACAGACCTAAGAAGCTTATTATACTGTCTCGGTGGGAAGAAAGTGAAAGAAGTCTATAATCTGGAATACTTGCTTTTTTCATAAATTTATGTCTTTCCTCTTTGGAACTACTTTTTGGAACTATCTTTTTAACCTCTACTGATTAAATATATTTTATCCCTAGTCAACTACGGACTTAAATCAGTCAATGTATCTTTTCAAGGTGACCATCCCAAGGAAGGGCAAGACGGACAGTAGGTATCACCCAGCAAAGTTTCCAAAGCGGAAACTCCACCCACAGGACTTCCCATAGGATGTCTGTGCCCTGGACACTTGCTGCGGGGAGAGGCACGGGGTATTATGCAAGGCAATTCCAGGTGAATTTCTCAGCTTTCCTTTCCTGTAAAATATCCACGGGCAAATATAAAGAGCGAGGCTGGGGCAACAGGTCATGGACTTCAGACCTTGCTTCCCAAACATTCAGAAAACGCAGATGATTCCCCTCAGTGGAGAAAGGTGGGACTGGGGACCCCACAGAGCACACCTCCTCTCACGCTCGAGCCCCGAAGGCCGAGGAACGACCGCCCCTGAGGTTCGTCCCCGTGGTTCACCATATGGGGAGACGCGGGGCTGCGGGCGCAGAGCCGCCCAGAGAGGCTCCGGGGCCGCGCACACTGACCGGATAGGACGCCCAGCCCGGATGGAGGCCCGGCCCCGACGCCGCGAGCCGGAAGGGCCCCAGGTCCGAGCGGACCCCGGTGGACTCGGGTCCCGACCTCGGAGAGGCCCGCGGTGCGGCCGGGTCCAGCCACGGCGGGTCCCAGCCGGTTCCAACCAGCCCCTCTGCCCGTCTCCGCTTCCCGGGGCGGCTCGCTCACCATTGCGAGGCTTCCTGGGTCCCCCGGCGTCCTTCCTAGACTCCCAAGCCCAGTGCGGATCAGAGCGCCACCCGGACCGTGACAGAGGACACCAGAGACCGCTAAGCGAAGGCAAAAGGCGATCCGCACGGTTGTCTGCGAAAACGGAACATCCACGCCTTTGCGGCCCATCGCCACGTCCTGATCCATTTCCTCCCCTGATTGGACAGATCGAAAGGCCACCGCCCCTTCATCCTTGAGTGACAGCAGGACGGTAATGGGTGTAAATCAGCCGAAGTAAATCGTCTGGGGCTAGAGTCTGACCCCGCCCGACATATTGGCCTGCGCTTTAAACTTTTTCCTCCTAGGGGTGGATCCTTTTATTTTTACAGGTCTTTGTGAAGATGTGAGCACAGATGTGCTCAGGGAATTCTTGATTTATTTTCGTAACGGAGCAAGTTAAGTTCACAGAATGACGGTGGCCCAAGCCAGGCCACACTGCAACAAGTGAGTCTTCAATCCTCTAGGGTCAAGTAATAGGTATAAGCCTGTCAGACCTCTCTTGGAACTGTGACTTTTATTTAGAGACACAGATGCTTAATGTGACCTCACCATCTTTAATAGAGTGGTTCCATTTTGGCCTTTACTTCTTGCAAACTTTGAGCCTTTCACTCAATCCTTTGCGGCCCCAGTTTTTTGGGGCCTCACGAATAAAGAAATCTGGAGCACCTGGCTCTAGTGGGAAGTTTGAACCCTGCAGCTCTATCGTGGGCAAAACGACCTTTCTTAGTCTAACCAGAGGGTGTGAGATGTATTCACTTAAATTCTTAGGTGTACATTTTACCCTGCAATGAAATTTATTTAGATCAGTTTTACCGGTGTCCCTAGAAAACTTTGAATGTATCCCTAAGTCAACTGACTCCTATTTTCAAAGTTACAAGAAAAACAATAAATTGTTATGTAAATTTGGGATGCACCTGGAAACTCTATTATTTCCCCTCCACCTTTATAGAGGTATAATTAATTGACTAATAAAATTGTCTATATTGAAAGATTAGATGATTTGATATACTCATTGTTAAACAGTAACAACAGGCCCAAAATGGAGTCATGTTGCTAAACCCCACCAAGACTTAATACTTAATTACAGTTTCAGCTGGGAATTTTAAACCAATCAACCTGGAATTTCCTGATTAGCACTAGTGAGATAATCTGCATGGTAAGACACCCTGTCCTTTCCTTTTGCTGTCCCACCAGAGCCAGGTGTTCTAGAATTCTTCATCTTAAGGCCGAGACGAGTGCAGGTGGGGAAGGGATGTGGTGAAGACTCAGTGTTTGCGAGGAAGAAAGGCCAAAATAGAACCAGACTCTCTATTAAAGATGGTGAGGTCACATTAAGTATCTGGGTTTCTAAACAAGAGTGACAGTTCTGTGAGAGGCTTATATCAATTCCTTGACCACAAAGAATCTAAGACTCTTTTGTGGCAGGGCAGTGTGGCTAGGCCTGTTTCACGTTTGCATGAAACAATTCTTTTTTTTCCCCTCCTTTGGCCAGTAACTTTCTCTTCCTGTCCTATTTCCACCTATAAAATCCTTTCATTTTGTACTGTTCATTGGAAAGCTCTTTTATTTGCTACATAGGATGGTGACCAACTCATGAATCACTGAATAAAGTCAGTTAAATCTTTAAATTTACTCAGTTTAATTTTCTTTCTTAACAGTATAGTGTACACTTCAGTGGAAGTGTTCTCACCTCGAACACAAAAAAGTATCTATGTGAGGTCATAGACCTGTCAGTGAACCTGGAAACTTGTATGCCTAAGAATTACATTCCAAAACTCTTAATGTATTTATTTATGTAGACAGTTTTCACTGAGCTATAATGTACATCCTCTACAGTGCACCCCAGTGAAGTGAACATTTCAAAAGTTTTCAGTATACGGGAGATTCAAGATGGCGGCATGAGAGGTGAGACAGACAACTCCCAAAACCACAGACAGTGCAAAAATATAGTTAGTACAACTAACCTTAAAACAGCAACAGGAAAGAAGGCTGCACCAGACTGCATACAGACCTCACGAACAGAGCAGACCTCATGAAACAGGGTAACATACCAAAGCCTTGATCCAGAGGGACGCAGGCCCTTCACGCACCCCAGCTCACCAGCAGAAGGAAGAGAAACAGAGTGGGAAGAGGGTGGAAGCCTAGGACTGCTGAACACCTAGCCCTGGAGATCTGCTTTGTGAGCAGAAACCTACACTGTGTGGTGCTCTGGAGGATGGGGAGCTGGGACAGGCAGAGTGCTTGAGATTCTGGCCATTTGTGGAGAACGGGATCCATACCTGGCCGCTCTGGGACAAAGGAAAGGCAGGCAGTCTGAGAGGCTTCCTAGCAGCAAGAGGGCTGCTGAAGGGGCGGGGGTGCACAGAGCTTGCTGCATGGGAGAAGGGATAGAGGGACAAGGTTGTCTGGGCGTGCTCTACCCAGCAGATTGGAAACTTTGAGGAGGTTAGGCACTCCATCCCCCTGGCTGGCTACTCAGCTTGAAGGCCCACCACTGTGATTCACAACCTGCTGCCCCTTCCTCTTGGACTGACGGCACAGGCTCACAAACCGGCAGTCACTGCACTGGCGTCAGGCCAGTCAGAGGGAGGCCCCGCCTACAACAGCTACAGACGTAAAGCACAGAGGCTTACACCTGTGTGCTTGGCCCACTGTCTCTGATACTGGGCACAGGTGAGGCAGAAGGGAATCAGGAAACAAATCTTTCCTCCCCCCAAGCACTAGCTCTGTTCCCTATGACACCAACCTCACTCTAGGGGCTGAGCAGTTCCAGAGGCTGGAGCTTCTGGGCACTAGAGGGCACCACACAGAAATATGAAACATCAAAAGAACATGGTTCAGACCAAAATCTCACACACCCCAGAAAAAGGGCCAAATGAACCTGAAGTCACCAATCTTCCTGAAAGAGAGTTAAAAATAAAAATCATAAGCATGCTTATGGAGAAACAGAAAAATATTCAGGAACTCAGGAACAAATGTAAGATGGAGAGATTCATTCATTAAGAAATTCCATATCTGAAATGAAACATACAATGGAGAGATTTAAAAGCAGATTAGATGTAGTAGAAGAGATGGTAAATGGAATAGAAATTAGAGAAGAGGAATACAAAGAAGCTGAGGCACTGAGAGAAAAAAGATTTTCTAAGAATGAAAGAATATTGAGAGAACTGGTGACCAATCCAAACGGAACAATATTTGTATAATAGGGGTACGAGAAGAAGAGAGAGGAAAACGGATAGAAAGTGTCATTGAGTAAGTAATTGCTGAAAACTTCCCCAATCTAGGGAAGGAGATAGTCTCCCAAGCAATGGAGGTGCACAGATCTCCCAACACAAGGGACCCAAGGAGGACAACATCAAGATATATAATTAAAATGGCAAAGATCAAGGATAAAGAAAGACTTTTAAAAGCAACTAGAGAGAGAAAAAAGATCACATACAAAGGAAAACCAATCAGGATAACATAAGATTTCTCAACAGAAACCTTACAGGCCAGAAGGGAATGGCATGATATATTTAATGCAATGAAGCAGAAGGGCCTTGAACCAAAAATACTCTACTCGTCAAGGTTATCATTTAAATTTGAAGGAGGAATTAAACAATTTTCAGATAAGCAAAAGCTGAGAGAATTTACCTCCCACAAACCACCTCTACACTGCATTTTGGAGGGACTCCTATAGATGGAAGTGTTCCTAAGGCTAAATAGATGTCACCCAAGGGATAGACAAAGAGTACAGAATATGATTCATAACATACAAAGAATGGACGAGGAAGAAAAAGGACGAAAAAAAAAATCTTTAGATTGTGTTTGCAATAGCATACGAAGTGAGTTAAATTAGACTGTTAGATAGTAAGGGAATTACCCTTGAACCTTTGGTAACCATGAATCTAAAGCCTGCAATGGCAATAAGTACATACCTATCAATAATCACCCTAAATGTAAATGGTCTGAATGCACCAATCAGAAGACACAGAGTCACTGAATGGATAAAAAAAATAAGACCCCTCTATATGCTGCCTACGAGAGACTCACTTCAAACCCAAAGACATACGCAGACTGAAAGTAAAGGGATGGAAAAAGATATTTCATGCAATAGGGAGAAAAAAGCAGGAGTTGCAGTACTTGTATCAGACAAAATAGATATCAAAACAAAGAACATAAAAAGAGACAAAGAAAGACATTACATAATCATAAATGGGTCAGTCAAACAAGAGAATATAACTATTATAAATATCTATGCACCCAACACAGGATCACCTATATTTGTGAAACAAATACTAACAGATTTAAAGCAGGAAATAGAATGCAATGCATTCATTTTAGGAAACTTCAACACTCCACTCACTCCAAAGGACAGGTCAACCATACAGAAAATAAATAAAGAGACAGAGACACTAAACAATGTATTAGAACAGATGGACCTAATGGACATCTACAGAACACTCCATCCAAAAGCAGCAGGATACACATTCTTCTCAAATGCACATGGAACGTTTTCAAGAATACATCATATACTAGGCCACAAAAGAGCCTCAGTAAATTCAAAAAGATTGAAATTGTACCAACCAGCTTCTCACATCACAAAGGCAAGAAACAAGAAATAAATTACTCAAAGAAAATGAAAAAGCCCACAAACACATGGAGGCGTAATAACATGTTCCTAAATAATCAATGAATCAATGACCAAATAAAAACAGAGATCAAGCAATATATGGAGACAAATGACAATAACTCAACACCACAAAATCTGTGGAACGCAGCAGAGGCCATGCTAAGAGGGAAATACATAGCAATACAGGCTTACCTCAGGAAACAAGAACAATCCCAAAGGAACAGTCCACACTCACAATTTATGAAACTAGAAAAGGAAGAACAAATGAGGCCCAAAGTCAGTAGAAGGAGAGACATAATAAAGATGAAGGCAGAAATAAATAAAATTCAGAAGAATGAAACAATAGAATCAATGAAAGCAGGAGCTGGTTCTTTGAGAAAATAAACAAAATAGATAAACCCCTGGCCAGACTTATCAGAAAAAAAGAGAGTCTACACACATAAACAGAATCAGAAATGAGAAAGGAAAAATCACTATGGACACCACAGAAATATAAAGAATTATGAAAGAATACTATGAAAAATTATATGGTAACAAACTGGATAACTTAGAAGACATGGACAACGTTCTAGAAAAATACAACCTTCCAAGGCTGACACAGGAAGAAACATAAAATCTGAATAGACCAATTACCAGCAAAGAAATTGAATTGGTAATCAAAAAACTATCTAAGAACAAAACCCGTGGACCAGATGATTTCACTGCTGAATTTTATCAAATGTTTAGTGAAGACCGAATACTCATCCTCCTTAAAGTTTTCCAAAAAGTAGAAGAGGAGGGAATACTCCCAAACTCATTCAACGATGCCAGCATCACTCTAATACCAAAACCATTCAAATATCCCATCAAAAAAGAAAATTACAGACCAATATCACTGATGAACATAAATGCAAAAATACTCAACAAAATATTAGCAAACCGAATTTAAAAATACATCAAAAAGATCATTCATCATGATCAAGTGGGATTCATCCCAGGGATGCAAGGATGGTACAACATTCGAAAATCCATCAACATCATCCACCACATCAACAAAAAGGACAAAAACCACATGATCATCTCCATAGATGCTGAAAAAGCATTCAACAAAATTGAACATCTATTGGTGATAAAAACTCTCAACAAAATGGGTATAGGGCAACTACCTCAACATAATACAGGCCATATATGACAAACCCACAGCTAACATTATACTCAATAGCCAGAAGCCGAAAGCTTTTCCTTTAAGATTGGGAACAAGACAAGGATGCCCACTCTCCCAACTTTTATTCAACACAGTATAGGAGGTCCTAGCCACGGCAATCAGACAACACAAAGAAGTAAAAGGCATCCAGATTGGTAAGTAAGAAGTCAAACCGTCACTGTTTGCAGATGACATGATATTGTACGTAAAAACCCTAAAGAATCCCCTCGAAAACTACTAGATCTAATATCTGAATTTGGCAAAGTTGTGGGATGCAAAATTAATACACAGAAATCTGTGGCATTCCTATACACTAACAATGAACTAGCAGAGAGAGAAATCAGGAAAACAAGTCCATTCACAACTGCATCAAAAAGAATAAAATACCTAGGAATAAACCTAAACAGGGAAGTGAAAGACTTATACTCTGAAAACTACAAGATCCTCATAAGAGAAATTAAAGAGGAC
This sequence comes from Smutsia gigantea, assembly GCA_032199065.1. NCBI lineage: Eukaryota > Metazoa > Chordata > Mammalia > Pholidota > Manidae > Smutsia > Smutsia gigantea. Next base: position 140,754 of record JAVSCE010012261.1, on the reverse strand, counting down.
ACTAACAAATGGAAATTCATTCCATGCTCTTGGCTAGGAAGAATAAATATTGCCAAAATGGCTAAACTACCTAAAGCAATCTACAGATTCAATGCAAACCCTATCAAAATACCAACAGCATTCTTCAGTGAACTGGAACAAATATTTCTAAAATTCATATGGAACCACAAAAGACGCCGAAAAGCCAAAACAATCCTGAGAAGGAAGAACAAAAGAGGGAATTACGCTCGCTGACTCCAAGCTCTAATACAAAGCCACAGTAATCAAGAAAATTTGGTACTGGTACAAGAACAGACCCATAGACGAGTGGAACAGAATACAGAGTCCAGACATTAACCCAAACATATATGGTCAATTCATATATGATAAAGGGGCCATGGATATACAATGGGGAAACGACAGCCTCTTCAACAGCTGGTGTTGGCAAAACTGGACAGCTACATGTAAGAGAATGAAACTGGATTACTGCCTAACCCCATACACGAAAGTAAACTCAAAATGGATCAAAGACCTGAATGTAAGTCATGAAACGATAAAACTCTTAGAAAAAAAACATAGGCAAAAATCTCTTGGACATACACATGAGCAACTTCTTCATGAACATATCTCCCGGGGCAAGGGAAGCAAAAGCAAAAATGAACAAGTGGGACTATACCAAGCTGAAAAGCTTTTCTACAGGAAAGGACTCCATCAGTAGAACAAAAATGGGAGAATATATTCATAAATGGGAGAATATATTAATAAATGACATATCCGATAAGGGGTTGACATCCAAAATATATAAAGGACTCATGCACCTCAACAAACAAAAAGCACAAAATTCAATTAAAAAATGGGCAGAGGATATGAATAGACACTTCTCCAAAGAAGAAATTCAGGTGGCCAACAGGCACATGAAAAGATGTTCCACATCACTTATCATCAAAGAAATGCAAATTAAAACCACAATGAGCTATCACCTCACACCAGTTAGGATGGCCAACATCCAAAACACAAACAACAACAAATGTTGGCGAGGATGTGGAGAAAGGGGAATCCTCCTACATTGATGGTGGGAATGCAAATTAGTTCAACCATTGTGGAAAGCAGTATGGAGGTTCCTCAAAAAACTCAAAATAGAAATACCATTTGACTCAGGAATTCCACTCTTAGGAATTTACCCTAAGAATGCAACAGCCCAATTTGAAAAAGACAGATGCACCCCTATGTTTATCGCCGCACTATTTACAATAGCCAAGAAATGGAAGAAACCTAAGTGTCCATCAGTAGATGAATGGATAAAGAAGACATGGTACATATACGCAATAGTATATTATTCATCCATAAGAAGAAAACAAATCCAGACATTTGCCAAACATGGATGGAGGTAGAGGGTATTATGCTCAGTGAAATAAGCCAGGCAGAGAAAGACAAGTATCAAATGATTTCACTTATGTGTGGAGCATAAGAACAAAGAAAAAAACTGAAGGAACAAAACAGCAGCAGACTCACAGAACCCAAGAATGACTGACAGTTACCAAAGGGAAAGGGACTGGGGAGGATGGGTGGGAAGGGAGGGATAAGGGGGAAAATGGGGCATTACGATTAGCAGACATAATGTAGGGGGGCCATGGGGAGGGCTGTACAACTCAGAGAAGACAAGTAGTGATCCTATAGTATCTCACTAAGCTGATGGACAGTGACTGTAATGGGGTATGTGGGGGCGGGACGTGATGATGTAGGAAGTCTAGTAACCATAATGTTGCACATGTAATTGTAGATTAGTGATGCAAAAAAAAAATGGGTAGAGGACCTGAACAGACATTTTTCCTAAGACCACATGCAGATGAACAACAGACAGGTGTAAAGGTGCTCACCATCACTAATCATCATGGAAATGCAACTCAAAACAACTATGAAATATCACCTCACACTAGTCAGAAAGGCCACTATGGACAGGACAAGAAACAGTAAGTGTTGGCGAGGATGTGGGGGAAGGGGAACCACTGAGCACTGTTCCTGGGAATGTAAATTGGTTGCAGCCACTGTGGAAAAATCAAAAAATTAAACTAAATTAAACACAGAACTACCATGTGATCCACCAATTCCACTTCTGGGTATTTACCTGAAGAAAACAAAAATATCAATTCAAAGAAAAATATATGTACCCCTATGTTCACAGCAGTATTATTTACAATAGCCAAGATATGGAAGCAACCTAACTGTCCATTGATAGATGAACAGATAAAGATGTGGTCCATATACACAATGGAATATCACTCAGCTATATAAAAGGATGGAATTTTGCCCTTTCATGACAAATGTGTAGACCTAGAGGGTATTACGCTAAGTGAAAAATAAGTCAGAGAAAGACAAATACCATATGATTTCACTTATATATGGAATCTAAAAAATAAAACAAATAAGCAAGCAAACAAACAGAAAGAGACTCAGAAATACGAAAACAAACTGGTGGTTGCCATCGTGGAGGGAGAAATGGGCAAAATTGGTGATGCGAATAAAGAGGTACAAAATTCCAATTATAAAATAGTTACAGGGATGAAAAGCATGGGGAATACAGTCGGTAATATTGTAATAACTTTGTTGGATGACAAATGATAACTAACTTACCGTGGTGAGCATTTCCTAATGTATATAGTATTGAATCGCTATGTCGTACACCTGAAAGTAATATAATATTGTATGTCAACTATACTTCAATAAAAGGAAAGAACTTGAAAAAAAAATTAAAAGCACCTGCATTTGTCCTGCTCAGAGTGCTACACTCGGTTGCTGAGTCTAAGAATTTACTATTGAGTAAATATTTGAATGAAAGAATAAATTAATTAGTAAATATTTATTGTATGAATGCATGAGTGATTCGGACAAATAATGAGTACCCAGTGCTGGGCACTGGGCTGCAGACACGAACAGGACAGTGTTTGCGGTATTGGGCGGATGTGTGCGTGGGAGAGAGAGGAGAAACGGGATGGATGGCTGGGTAGGTGCATGGGTGCATGGATGGGTGGGAGGGTGAGGGTCTGGATGGGCGGGTGGATGGTCTGGGATCTACCCCCATTAGCATTTGGGGGTGAAAAAGGAAAGTGAGGCTGAGCAGCTGTCCCATCCGTAGCTCCGCCCCACGCAGGCCCTGAAGCACCTTCTGCTCTGCCGACAGCGCCGTTCACCAGGCGGCCTCCCCTTTAAGACGCGCTCACCTGGCGGCTCACCTGCGCGCAGCGCTTCCGCAGGAAGAAGGAAGCCGCGCCGCCGTCGCCTCCCTGCGCTCGCTCCCCTCCTCCCAGGTCCGCCGGCCGCCACCATGTCCGCCTCGGCTGTCTTCATCCTAGACGTCAAGGGCAAGATAAGGCTGGGCCCAGGGATGGGGACCGACAGGTGGGGCTGCGGCACCCCGGACCCAGGGGCAGCCTCCGTTCGCGGGAGGCCCCAGAAAGCCCTGTGGGCGTGGGGAACCCCCTCCCCCGAGGCCTGGGAGTCCCGGGTTGAATCCCACTCCTACTGGTTCACCAGCGGCCAGCGCGTGGAAAGGGGCCTCGCATCTCCGAGCCGCAGTCTCCCTGTCCCTAAGAGTGGGAGTAGCACAGGTCCCCATCCGGTAAGAATTAAAAACCCAATCCGCATACACCCCTGGGCGCTGAAGCCCTGCAGCAACGTTAGGCGGTCAGTCAATTGAAATGGTTCTTTCTGTCCGCCATCAACCACAGGAGTAATACCTGCGGAAGACACCGCGGTGAGGGGGTAGGAGGCCCTCATTCCGCTTGGAGCTGCGCTGTCTCCTGAAGTCCCTTCTCATGTGTCTTGTCACTTAATATCGATAAACACAGTGGGTGGGGAAAGTAATATTCCTGAAAATAATAAGAGAGCTGAGGTTTTTGAGTACCTGTCCTGTGCCCTCCTGGTTCTAAACACCAGACTAAACAACTTTTTGAAGTAGGTACTATTATACTGACTGCTAACTGCCTGCCAGGCAGAGCTCTCTGAGCTAGAAGGAATCTTTCTTATTCTTTCTGAATGTTTGCTTCCTTCCCTTCTTTCCCCCCCTCCCTCCCTTCCCTGACTTCCTTCTGTCAACCCTAGCTCAGCAGTTTGGTGCGTATGAAGCCATGTCCAGAGCAGGAATTATGGAGCCAGGTTCCCTTTATTTGATTCCTCACTTACACGCAGGGTTCGCACCTGTTTCCCCATTTGTAAAATGGGAATAATTGTAACACCTACTTCCCAAGATTGCACTGAGAACACAAGCAGTTAGTAAACAACCAGTCTGTAGTGGAACTCGGCCTGGACCTCAGTGAGGGCTCTAGAGTGTGGGATTAATATATAAATCAAGTATAGAAATTAAATGTAACCAGTTACCAGCAAAGAAATTGAATTTCTAATCAAAAAACTACCTAAGAGCAAAATGCCTGGACCAGATGGTTTCATTGTTGAATTTTATCAAACATTTAGTGAAGACCTAATACCCATCCTCATTAACGTTTTCCAAAAACTAGAAGAGGAGGGAATACTCCTAACCTCATTCTACGAGGTCAACATCACTCTAATACCAAAACCAGGCAAAGACACCACAAAAAAGAAAATCACAGACCAATATTCCTGATGGACATAGATGCAAAATTACTCAACAAAATATTAGCAAACCGAATTCAAAAATACATCAAGAGGATCATACACCATGATCAAGTGGGATTCATCCCAGGGATGCAAGGATGGTACAATATTTGAAAATCCATCAACATCATCCACTATATCAACAAAAAGAAGGACCAAAACCACATGATCATCTGCATAGATGCTGAAAAAGCATTTCACAAAATTCAATATTCATTCATGATAAAACCTCTCAACAAAGTGGGTATAGAGGGCAAGTACCTCAACGTAATAAACGCCATATATAACAAACCCACAGCCAACATTATACTTAACAGCGAGAAGCTGAAAGTTTTTCCTTTAAGATTGGGAATAAGACAAGGATGCCCACTCTCCCACTTTATTCAACATAGTTCTGGAGGTCCTAGCCACGGCAATCAGAAAACACAGAGAAATAAAAGGCATCCAGATTGGCAAGGAAGAATTGAACCTGTCCCTGTTTGCAGATGACATGATATTGTACATAAAAAACCTTAAAGAATCCACTCCAAAACTATTAGATCTAATATCTAAATTCAGGAAAGTTGTGGGATACAAAATTAATACATAGAAATCTGTAGCATTCCTATACACTAACGATGAACAAGTAGAAAGAGAAATCAAAAAAACAATTCCATTCACAGTTGCATCCAAAAGAATAAAATACCTAGGAATAAACCTAACCAAGGAAGTGAAAGACCAATACCGTTAAAACTACAAGATACTCTTAAGAGAAATTAAACAGAACACTAATAAATGGAAATTTATCCCATGCTCTTGGCTAGGTAGAATTACCATTGTCAAAATGGCCATCCTGCCTAAAGCAATCTACAGATTCAGTGCAATCCCTATCAAAATATCTACAGCATTCTTCAATGAACTAGAGCAAATAGTTATAAAATTCATATGGAACCACAAAAGACCCCGAATAGCCAAAGCAATCCTGAGAAGGAAGAATAAAGCAGGGGAATCTCACTTCCCAACTTCAAGCTCTACTACAAAGCCACAGTAATCATGACAGTTTGGTACTGGCACAAGAACAGACCCACAGACCAGTGGAACAGAACAGAGAGCCCAGATATAAACCCAAGCATATATGGTCAATTAATATACAATAAAGGAGCCATGGATATACAATGGGGAAATGACAACCTCCACAACAGCTGGTGTTGGCAAAACAGGACAGCTCCATGTCAGAGAATGAAACTGTTTTACTGTCTAACCTCATACACAAAATTAACTCAAAATGGATTAAACCTGAATGTAAGTCATGAAACGATAAAACTCTTAGAAAAAAACATAGGCAAAAATCTCTTGGACATAAACATGAGCAACTTCTTCATGAACGTATCTCCCCGGGCAAGGGAAACAAAAGCAAAAATGAACAAATGGGACTATATCAAAATAAAAGCTTCTGTACAGCAAAGGACACCATCAGTAGAACAAAAAGACATCCTACAGTATGGGAGAATATATACATATCCGATAAGGGTTGACATCCAAATTATATAAAGAGCTGATGCACCTCAACAAACAAAAAGCAAATAAGCCAATTAAGAAATGGGCAGAGAAGCCAAACAGACACTTCTCCAAAGAAGAAATTCAGATGGCCAAGAGGCACATGAAAAGATGCTCCACATCAGTAATCATCAGAGAAATGCAAATTAAAACCACAATGAGATATCACCTCACACCAGTGAGGATGGCCAACATCCAAAAGACAAACAACAACAAATATTGGCGAGGATGTGGAGAAAGGGGAACCCTCCTACACTGCTGGTGGGAATGTAAATTAGTACAACCATTGTGGAAAGCAGTATGGAGGCTCCTCAAAAAACTCAAAATAGAAATACCATTTGACCCAGGAATTCCACTCCTAGGAATTTACCCTAAGAATGCAGCAGCCCAGTTTCAAAAAGACATATGCACCCCTATGTTTATCACAGCACTACTTACAATAGCCGAGAAATGGAAGCAACCTAAGTGTCCATCAGTGGATGAATGGATAAAGAAGATGTGGTACATATACACAATGGAATATTATTCAGCCATAAGAAGAAAAATCCTACCATTTGCAACAACATGGATGGAGCTAGAGGGTATTATGCTCAGTGAAATAAGCCAGGCGGAGAAAGACAAGTATCAAATGATTTCACTCATCTGTGGAGTATAAGAACAAAGAAAAAAACTGAGGAAAGAAAACAGCAGCAGACTCACAGAACCCAAGAATGGACTAAAAGTTACCAAAAGGAAAGGGACTGGGGAGGATTGGTGGGAAGGGAGGGATAAGGGGGAAAAAGGGCTATTAAATTAGCACACATAATGTAAGCAGGGGTGGGGGTGGGGTGAGATGGGGGGATATGGGGAAGACAGTATAACACAGAGAAGACAAGTATTGATTCTATAACATCCTACTACGCTGATGGACAGTGTCTGCAATGGCGTATGTCATGGGGACTTGATAATAGGGGTATCTAGTAACCATAATGTTGTTCATGTAATTGTATATTAATAAGAGCAAAATAAAAAATAGAAATCAAATGTATAATCATATATGACTTGATTATTTTTCCTCTAATTCCTAGTAAGTGATCAAGAACAGAACAAACAACACAAAACATTTTCTGTGACATAACTGCCCTTGCTATTGTTTCAATACCATGTAAGACGTCGCGCCCCAGGAGACTGGAGACTGCTGAGGATTAAGTTTCGAGTTAGTTAATAATTGTGTATTAAGTCCCCCACACAGAATTCAATGGTTTTCATTTTTACCATGTTTACATTTAATGATAATAACAATAGTTATAGTTTTTAAAAACATGAATACCTATTGTTGGTAAAGATGTCGGGAGATGGGCACCCTCAATCAGAAGAGAGCTGAGTACTGTTGAAACTTGGTTCAAGGTGCCCTTTAAAGCAGCCCTCCCAGGCTGCACAGAGAGGCTGGTGAGAGGGTGGGGTCCACCTGTGCCCCTATTTTATCCCTCAGAGGCCTGGTCATCGCCATGGGGATGAGCCTCCTGTTCATCGTCCTGCTCCGCTTCCTGGCTGGGATTATGGTCTGGGTGATGATCATCATGGTGATCCTGGTGCTGGGCTACGGTGCGTCTCCTCTTCCCTGTGCCCATCCCTCCTCACAGTCTGTAAAACCCACGCCCTTTGACCTAGCAGTGGCCCATTAGAAATTCTGTCCTAAGCTATAGACATCCTCCATCTTTTACTTGGCCTGTTTGTCAAGAAGATGGTGTTTCTAAGAGCAGATGCTTGGAAACAACCCCATCACCCAGTGCTGGGTTAAATCACAGCCTTCTAAACTGGACTTGGGTCTGTACTTTGTCAACATCAAAAGGCATTCTCAAGTAGATGACTTAGCATAGCACTAGGGAAGGATATACGCTCTGGCGCCAGAAACCCCGGGGTTAAATGCTGGTTTGGCCAATTCGTTGCTCTGTGACCTTGGGTAATCTTCCTGTGCACCCAATTCTTCCTGTATGAAATGGGAGTAATTAGTGTTTACTAGTTAGGAGGCTTAATGAAAAGAAGGTAGTGTGTGGATGAGATGGGTGGAGGGCCGTGTCCATCTCAGGCCTGTGGAACTGAAACCCAGTGCTTCATATTCTGCTCATTCATTTACATTTTCCAGGAGGAAAGATGCGTGCTATGCAACCCAATCTGAGGACACAGACTTTAAAATACTCATGCTAATGTGGTTTCTCGCTGGGTGCTGGCAGTTTAGGTGGCTTGTTATTTTTACTTTATCTGTATTTTACAATTTGATTCTACAAAGAGCTAAGGGAAATTCTGAAAAGTCCTAATGCTACCCTATTGGGTGTTAACACCTATGTCCTCTCTCCCAACCCATGAATCACTGTTGCAAGGGGGGAAGGGCGTCAGAGGAAAGCTTCAGGCCACACAGCATCCAGACACCCGTTCATCCATCTGTCCGTCCATCCATTTGTCAAACGTGTATGGAGTGTCTCCTGTGTACTGGTCAACTTTCTAGGTCCAGGGCTTATAGCAAGGAATAAAACAAGGCAAATCCTCACTCTTACAGAGCTTATATTCCTGGGGAGGGGGGAAGATGGAAAAGAAACACATAAACCAGAAAACCCTCTCCAATGGGAAAGATCCAGGTGGGGAGAGAATGTACCAGGGAGCAGGAATTGTAAGTACAGAGGTCTCGAGGCAGAAGCAAACAGAGGCAGCCTCTCTCAGCCTTGGGTTTTGCTTCTGTTCCATGAAGGTGGTTGGACCTGCTTTGTAATGTGGGGAGAGCAGCCAGTGGGCTAAAGTCAGCCTCTCTGGGCAGGAATATTTCACTGTTACATGGAATATGCTCGACTGCGTGGTGAGGCTGCCTCTGACATCTCCCTGGCGGACCTCGGCTTCCAGACGGACCTCCGTGTATACCTACACTTGCGGCAGACCTGGATGGCCTTCAGTGAGTCGCAGTTCCACCAGTGCTGCCCCCAGGGAGGCCTGGGAGGGAGTGGGGAGCCCAGGCAGCTGGAATACTCGCCACCCTCTGCACCCCCCACCCCGCCCCCACCCTTTAATGATAATTCTGAGCATCCTGGAGCTTATTATCATCTTGCTGCTCATCTTTCTACGCAAGAGAATTCTCATTGCCATTGCACTCATCAAAGAGGCCAGCAGGTGGGTGCAGGATGCCGAGGGGTCAGGCTGGGGCGGCCCGAGGGCTGCTCGGGCCCTGACGCTGTGCCTCTGCCCCTCCCCAGGGCTGTGGGATATGTGATGTGCTCCATGCTGTACCCGCTGGTCACTTTCTTCCTGCTGTGCCTTTGCATCGCCTACTGGGCTAGCACTGCTGTGTATCCACCGTCACACCCGGATCGCTGGCCTTGGGGGTGGTTAAGAGCCAGACTTGCCTGGAAGTGACCTGCAGCCGGGGGCAAGGCTGTAGGCAACCTGGTGGGGGAGTGGATCTTTCCCCACAAACGCCTGGGGTCCCTAATGCCAGACCAGACCTCGGGTTCCTTAACAAGCTTCCAGCTTCCTGTCCACTTCCAACGAAGCCGTCTATAAGATCTTCAGTGACGTCGCCTGCCCAGTTGCTGGGCAGACCTGCAACCCTGAGGTGGGTGACTGGAGGTGGGGGGCGTGGCTATTTCCCCAGCAGCCCACGGATAAGCTGAAACCTCTCTTCCCCACTTGCGGACCATTCAGCAAACACTTGATGCCTGCTTATACGGCCGGTGCTGGATGTGGTGGGCATGGAAGGGGAGAGCTCTGACTTGGCAGCCCCTTCACCCTCCATCTGGGGGCTGGACCACCCTCTTTTACCTCCTTAATTTCATTTCCTCTATGCCGGTTTTAACGCAGTGATGGTCAGTTCTTGCTTCTAAAACCCTTTCTTTGCCTTTCACAAGCCCCTGTCCTGACTTTGTCGTCCTCCTTATTGATCTCTGCTACTCCTGGCCTGCCCATGTGGCCACTACACTGATCTATGAATCCATCTGACCCCCAACATAGCTTCTCACTGACACCACTGAGTTAGTGATCCTAGTTTTGCCTTCAGAACTCCTTAAACAAGCCCCTATTCTGAACCCCCAATCCCCTGACTTAGCTCTGATGTCCATGACTGCTGTCCCACCTCATGGGCTACTGATCCGGACCCACCTGAGCACCCAGCCAAAGGCAGAGAAGAGCGGAAAGGCAGGCAGGTCCCCTGGTTTGTTCAGGGCCCAGTAGTAAGAAGCGAAGGCCCCGGCTAGCGTGACCTGGCCTAGCGCCAGCACGAAGTTGGCCAGCCAGAAGAACATGAAGACGTTGAAGATCTGCAGCGCCAGCAGGGCCCGGTGGTAGCTCGACTCACCACCATAGAAGGCGAACTGGCAGTGGGCACTAGGGCACAGACGGGATTCATTGGAGGAAGGGAAAGTCTGCAGGAGGGACAAAGAGCTTGGTCACAACACAGGGGTTGGGAGTTCAGTGTAGGCTATGGGTATCAGATCCAGCAAAGATTGGCTTCTGCCTGAGAGGCGGGGCCAAAACAAGTGGTTTTCATCCTAATTGGTTTCTGTTTTGGAGGCTGGGTTGCAATTGGGTCCCTCGTTGTGGGCGGGGCTGAGTGCTGGTTGGGTTGGTGCTTGCTTGTGTGGGTAGGGACCCCCCAGGCTCTTTGATCAAGTCTCCCTTCCCTCCTTGAGCAGGGGGGCTCTGGGAGCCCTGGACTGTGTCAAGTGCTTATAATGAGGAGGTGGGTGGGGTCCCCTATCAGGCTGTGCAGGATCTCCCTCACCTCCACATCGCTCTCTTCTCTCCCAGCTGCTGAGAACAAGTTTACCAGGTTTCTCATGACCTGTCTGAAATGCTGCTTCTGGTGCCTGGAGAAGTTCATCAGATTCCTCAACAGGAATGCCTACATCATGGTGAGTGGGCCTCGGATGCCAAACCAAGCTGGGTGAGACGGGCCCTCCTTCCCACCCAGGGGGCCTGATCCCTCCCTCCCGTGTCCAGATTGCCGTCTACGGCACCAACTTCTGCACCTCGGCGAGGAACGCCTTCTTCCTGCTCATGAGAAACATCATCAGGTCAGAGCAAACACCATCCCCGGTCGGCCTCCCTCCTCCCCCAGCGTCTGAGCCGGCTCTTCTCCATGCTCTTGGCTGTCCCCTGCAGGGTGGCCGTCTTAGACAAAGTCACCGACTTCCTCTTCCTGTTGGGCAAACTTCTGGTCGTGGGCAGTGTGGGTGAGTGTTGCTTGCCCAGCCCGTCGGGCTATGGGGGCCTGTTGGGGGCGGCTCTGGCCAGCTGTTCAGCCCCCACCTCTTCTGTGATGAGTGTCTTCTTGGGGGACCTGCTTCCTTTAGCCAGAACCCTCAGCCATCTTGGTTTCTTCGTCCTCTCCAGGGATCCTCGCTTTCTTTTTCTTCACCCACCGTATCAGGATTGTGCGGGACACGGCGCCGCCCCTCAATTACTACTGGGTCCCTATACTGGTATGGACCTTTGGTGAGTCTCCAAGCTGCTGGGGTCATAGCAGGAAAGGGGCAGACAAGCCTAGTGGGAATGTGGGCATTATGACTGTAATGCCTACATGTGCAGCAGACTGCAGCCAGACGAAGGCTTCAGAGGAGAAGCGAAAGTGCTAGGAGAGCATTAAACATGGTCTATGTGTCAGAGGTGGCTGCTTGGAGGAGGTGGTGCCTGAGTGAAGGAGGAGGCATAAACTCGTCTAGGTCAGGGCAACAGCATGTGCAGAGGCCCTGGGGTTGAAGAGAGCAAGGAGTGGGTGGCAGGAATCTGGATGCTCTTCTAAGGAGGACTTACCAGGGGAATGACTTGACCCCAGCCAGGGAGGGCCGGGTGGCTGAGGGTTGACCTTGGCAGGAGCTGGGGTGGAAAGAGCTTGGCTCTCCTCCCCTAGACAGTGATCGTTGGCTCCTACCTGATTGCCCACGGCTTCTTCAGTGTCTACGGCATGTGTGTGGACACGTTATTCCTCTGCTTCTGTGAGTCACCCCTCACCCCAACCCTTGCTGGGCCCTGACTCCCTTCTCCCCTGTGGCTATAACATCTCCCTGGGTGGGATTACATTTAGATGCCAGGTGGCCCCAGCTTCCGCAGGGAATGGCTGTCCTTTGCCCTAGGGCCCTGGCATGCCCTCTCAGCTTCCTCCCTGCGCTCAGATCTATCCTGTTGACCCCTGGTCCAGGCTGTGGCTAGAACGCTTTGCCCCTGGGCCCTTGGCTCTGGAGTTTCTGGCTTTGCTGGCGGGGGGAGGCGGTCTGTGGCTGCCACTAACTCTGGTCTCTGCATCTGTCTGGTTTTTGTTTTGTTTTTCTTTTCTCTTCCTCTCCTCCATGCCTGCCGGCTTCCCTGTTCTTCCCTGCCTCCCTTTTTCCCTTCCTTCCTGACCACCCCGTTTTCCCCCTGCCAGTTCCTGGGGGGAGCCCAGGTGAGGACCTGGAAAGAAATGACAGCTCTCAGGAGCGACCCTACTTCATGTCCCCCAGCCTCAAGAGAATCTTGAACAAGACCAACAAGAAGGCAGAGTCCTAAAGGCCCGGGCTGTGGCCATCTGCACCTCTCCCGAAGTGTCACACTGGGTTCTCGGCAGCTGGGTCCGAACCCGCAGCCCATTGGCGCTCCCCGAAGTCCGGTCACTGCCACCCTCCTACCATCCAGTTATCGCCTGTTTCTGGGGACCTGGAGCATTTGCAGCATCTCCTCCCTAAGCCAAAAGGCCATGGGAGTTTTCATGGCGGTTCCCCCGAGACCGGCCCTCACTGGCCTGGATGTGGGGAGGGCTGGTGAGGCCTCCCGATGCCTGGCGGGCGCTGGAGCTGCCTCATGCTTCCTGTCCCCTTATACCGGGAGCGCGTCTGCGTGTGGGAGCTCCAGCGTCTAAGGCCGCCTCGCACTGCAGCCAGGTCCAGGTCCCCTTCTCCATGGCTGGACAACTGACTCACAGGCTGCCATATGCATTTCTTTATTATTATTTTTAACTTGGACATGCATTAAAGGGTCTGTTAGCTTTTCTCTGTCTGTCTCACAGCTGCGATGAGGCTCGCTGAGCGTGCCTTCCACGTTCTCTCCCGGCCGGGTGTGGCTGGGGTGGGAGTCCATGTGCCCGGGCAGGGGTGTCGCCTGGCACGGGAGGCAGAGCAGCGGTGTTGATGGGAGGGGAGGCAGCAGGCCCTGGTGGACAGCAGAGCAGGGGGAGGGACAGCTAATAGCTGCTTAATGGAAACCTGCTGGCTGGCTGGCTGGCGGAGCTGGGCTGATTCCGTCCTTCCTCCACTGGTTACTGACACAGCTCTCTTTGTAAGAGAGAAAAGAAACTGAATCCACCCCGGGGGGACTTCAGGGTAAGGGGTAGGGGCAGGTGCCGTGGTAATCTGGGTCCCCCGTACCCAGCCACCTCACCTGAGGATCCTTTTGCCAAAATTGTTGACTGCAGGAGACCTGGTCTGCCAGTTCCTCCGTTGCCATTTTGTGGTCCCCGACTGCAACACAGGGAGGTCGGGCGACATGTCTAAAGGTTGCCCAGCCCGAAATAGGTCGAGAACTCATTTGAACCCAGGTCTCCTTGATCCCAAAGTCTTCACCCCCTACCCTGTACTTACTATGCCCTTTTTTCACCTTGACCCTGGCTCCTCTGAGCCCCACCTTCAAAACAGCTACTATACCTGCTCACCTCTCCCCTTTCTTCAGCCCCCAGCCTCCATTCTCACTCACCTGCACCAGAGCAGCCCCTCCTGCCATTCCCGGGCTCCTCCTATGTTCTCCCTGCAGGCACAGAATGGCGCCTGTGAACACCCCAGTGAGTTCCCGCCTCTTCTCCATTCACAACCTTCCCTGGCTCCAACCTTGGCTTCAGGTGAAAGCCACAGTCTTTATTGCTCCTACGACCCTGCCCCCGCTGCCCCTTGCTGACTCACCCAGCCACCCTGGCCCCAGGGCTCGTGTCTGAAATGCTCTCTACCTGGCTCTTTGTGTGGCTAACCCCTTATCTTGCATTCAGCTCAGGGATCACCTCCTCCAGAAAGCCTTCCCTGCTCATCCAAAATGGGCCCCTCTTGGTGATGACCGTATCGCCGTTTAATTTTTTCACGGCACTCGCCGCAATCTTCAATTATTTGTATTTTCACTTACTAATTGTCAGCCTCCCCATCTAGAATGTCAGATCAAGGGGACACAGAGCTTGACTCGTCTTTACCAACTTATTGCAGGGCACGGCAGAGGACCTAGCACACAGCAAGCCCCCAGTATGTAGGCACGGAACAGTTGAATGAATGTAAGGACTTAACACAGCGCCGACCCAGGGGAAGTGCACAGTGTTAGTGACTGTTGGCAGTTTATTAGTGCACACGGGCGTTTGAGTTCCTAGTCTTTTATCCATGTTCAAAAGACTCTGGTTACCATGTGCAGTGAGACTGTACAACGCAAAAGTAGAAACAGGGAGACAAATTGCACCAGTCTGGGATGGCAGGCTGGACTCAGGTGGTCTTAGCAAATGTAATGAAAAGTATGCAGATTTGGGATATAACTTGAAGATGGAGCTTGCCTGATTGGTGACATGTGCAGCATGAAAGAGAGGAGTCCCAAGAGTGGGAGGAAGCAGGGCTGTGAGGCGGCAAGCTTGGGCACCTGTCCTGGAGTCCTGGAGAGGGCACCTGCCGCCGGGTCTCATAGGGAGATCTGAAGGATGAGTTCTATCTCCAAGTTGTCCTACACTGGTAAGTCATTGACTAAAGGCAGCCTGGGGGAATCAAAGCTTCCAGGCACTACTGATTTTCTGAGGGTGTAGGCAAAGGTGTGTTGGCAATGCAGCCCAGAGCCCAGGGGTGGTTCTCTGGAGAACGGCTGCAGGTAGTTGTGCAAAAGCATACGAAGCTGTGGCAAGGGTGCAAAGAAACCATAAAGTGGACCCGGAGGGAGGATCGGGGCAAGTAGGTTTATTTTCGACCTGCTTTGCATATGAAATCTCCAAGGAGGAGCTGTCACAGAGATGGCTGGATGTGTGTCTGGACTCCAGGGGAGAATTCCAGGCTGGAGGTTTGTAGTTGGGAGTTGTGAGTGTTTTGATGGTCTCTCAAGTCCTGGGCCTGGCTGAGATCGCCTGGGGAGTGCCTGGGGAGAGAAGTGTCATTCCTGGAGAGGAGGAGAGTGGAAGCAGGGGAGAGCCAGGGAGTGGCATCCGGAGCTAAGTGGTAGACAGGAAATGTGGGCGCAAGTGCTCATGGCTTTAGTGGTGGGAGAACATGAATGGGAGGGACTGTTTTCTCATTAAATAAGGAAGGTCATCAGCTGAGTGCAGAGCGTGGGGAGATGTTGGGAGCCCTGAGAAGAAAGATGGTGTAAGAAGTTGCCTGTTTGCATGGGAGGGCAGCTCGTGAACAAGTAATGTAAGGGGGATTGTGCATTTGTTTCACCCCCAACTCAGAGGTGCAAGGTGCAGGCAGAGCTGGATTTAGCTGGAGTTGACAGACAGGCACAGGGGCTTGGGTGTGTGTTCACTGGGAAGATGCAGGAGGGTTCCTCTCTGCTGCTCAAACCTTCCCACACCTTCCAATGCCCTGTCTCCATGTGGGTCCCTACGGGACCTAACTGCTCTTTCTAGGGTGTCCCTTCCTCCCCTCCTCCCTCACCGGCCACATTTCAGCCCCTCAGGCCTCCTTGCTGCTTCTTCCACAAGCACAGTCCACCTCAGGACCTTTACACTGGCTGTACCTTCTGCCTGGAATGCTCTTCTCCCAATAATCTGCTTGGCCTTGGTCCCCTTGGCTCCCCATAAGAATTTTCCTGTGCACTGTCCATCCATTTTAAAATTGCACTGCCCCAGCCCTGACCCCCCAGCTATATTTTTGCCCATTGCACTTGTCACTATGGTATTTTATATACTTTGCTTATTGCCTGCCTTCCCGTCTCGGTGAGCTCCACCAGCGCAGGGCCTGTGATGCTTTGCTCGCTGTGTCCTCAGCAGCTGCCCCTGGCTGCACAGCCTTCTAGGCCAGCTTCTCCTGCCCTCCGGGATGGTTTGAGTTACCAGTGGGCTTTACTAAAGCCCTTTTCTGCTGGGGTTGGCCTGCGTTCATTTCCGTGGTTTGCAACTGAGAGGTCCCCTTTTAGAATGGAGGATGCAGGCACAGCTGTGGTGGCCAGTTACAGGCTGGCAGGAAACTCAGCGTGGTCCAGGCAACTAACAGACACAAAGATGCCTTCTGATTTTGTAATGTTCCAGAATAGGTAAAGTTGTTCTGGTGATGTGACAGGGCCAGGGATTGGCTGTGAAGGTCATGGGGTCCTTCCTGGGGCAGGAATAGTGTCATTCATCTTGACTGGGATGGTGCTTACAAAATGTATACTACATAAACATTGACCAAGCAGAACACTTATGATTGTATATACTACACCTTAATTAAAAAAAAAGTGGGGGGGGACTTAAGGAAAATGAGGAGTTCCCTTTTGGCTCCTATTTGTGAGGTTGGACGGACTGGGCAGAGTGGGGGGTGAGGGGGGTGAGGGACCCATGCATACGCCCACTCATCACTGCAAGTGTTCTAAGCCAGGAACTTACAGCAGCAGATAAACAGGAGTGAGACCGGGTTCCCTGGTCTCAGTTTACCCTCTAACCAGGGAGCCAGATAACAAATGACTAAATAACTAATAGGTGGTGATAAACACTTTTCAGAAAAGTAAAGCAGGGTAACTGGATAGTGCTCTTTAAGAAATGGCGGTCAGTGCAGGTGGACCTCTCTGAGGAGATGACACCAGAGTAGAAAGCTGAGGGACAGAATGCAGAATACCTGAGGGAAGAGTATTTCAGGCAGAGGCAAGAGCCAATGCAGAGGCCCTGAGATGAGAGGGTGCTGGAATGAATGAGTGAATGCAGTAATGTGTGAAAAGACACATCAAACTGCGTATCCTGGGCTGACATTCTCCCAGCCCAGGTGCCTATAGACAGATCATCTCTTGCTCAGGCGGTCAGAGGCAAGTCCTAGAACTGCCTCTCCTGTGGCTGGTTTTGGTGAGTCCCCCATCTAGGAACCTGTCATTGGACCAGGGGAGAAAACGCGGTTCTGACCAGCCAAGATCCAGGAAGAGGCTGGGAGGTAGGAGCAAAGTCGGGGAGAGGTGGTTTATGGAAGGCCTGTTTTGGTTCTCAGAAAGAAGTGAGAATGGAAGCCCCCAAACCAGGCTGGATGGGGCACCAGGCCAAAAGGTAACATTCACAGCCACAACTGTTTCTCCACGGCGTGCCCATGGGCAGCACTCTAGCAAACCCTGGAGGCTCATGAACTTTCCAAATCCTGAGCTCCTCTGTGGAGGCTGTGGCATAAGCTAAAGCCTTTGCGTTGTAATAGTGATCCTACCTCCCCCTTACTGTGTTTGGAGCCCCTTTGAAAGGGGCTTAGAAGAACGAGGTCCTCAAAATCAAGCTTTTCAGAAATGTAAACTTGTGCCCCTCCCAATAACATATGCACTTGGGAGTCGGAAAACTAGAACCCTTCCCTGTTCTGCCACTTGGTAGCGCTGTTAACTTAGCTTCGGAAGCTGTTCCCTCGTGTAGAGCAGTCATCGCGGTTCTCTACCTTAAGTCTTAAAGCCAGTTATCACTTTTCTCTTCGCGGTGACCTTGAGCAATCTAAACTTACTTTAACCCATTTTATCAGAATACACGTCCCATTAATTTTATCAAGCTTTTCTTTAATCTCAATCACTAAGATCTTTATGTGAACAACAAAAAAAGCAAGATGCAGAGTGTCTATTATTTAATGTGAAAACCAGCAATAAAAATATAATTAGGCATCTCTGAGAATAAAATATCTCTGTAGAGATACACAAAGAACTTGACACTAGCTGCCAAGGAGGAGGGAGGGCAGCTGGGGAGGCAGACTGAATTCGTCCTCTCATCTCTTACATCCTTTTGCACATTTACTATTTTGTATCATGAGAACAGATTCTCTTCAAAATCCTAAATAAAATGTAAATGAAAAAAAGAAAAGCAGTAGGTACAGCATGCACCCATTTCTGTAACCTTACCTTTTTAATAAGAGTTATCATTTTGGGGCAGAGAATTGTGCCTAGAGCTTTAAAAAGGTTCTTGGTTACATAGGGGAACGGAAACCTAGGACAGACACTAGATGTTGCATCCTTAGCAAAGAAGCTGCACCGTCCCTACTTTTGCAAGGAAGGCAAGAAGTCTCGAACGACTTCTCAGTATCAATAGGAAGGAAACCTTTCCAATGATTCCTCGCTCCGAATCTCGGCAGCGTCTGAACAACGATCTCGTTTAGGCACCGACTGTGCATCGGGGATCTCAGAGACGCCCAAGAGGATTCAAAGACCCTAGGCTCGTAAAGAGGGTGCTCGGCCCCCAGTGCCTTAACCTATGAACCCGGAACTGTGGCTGCCAACCGCGTGAGTCGCTGACCCCGCCCGGCTCTCCCACGAGCTGGCTGTAAATCCACTAGTTGGGGCTTTTTCTTGTCTGGGCTTCGGTTTCTCCATCTGTGAACGGAGGACTGGAAGATACCGACCAGCCCGGCACAACCCTTCGGAGGCCCAAACCTGGAAGGCCGGCCGATTGCTACACCTGAGGTTTGTGGGACCAAAGAACCGGAGCGCTCACCGGCGCCGGTCCCGGGGCAGTAACGGGACCAGGGAGCTCGGACCAGCCGTTTCTCACACACGCACCTCTGGTCCTCTCCGCCTCACGCGGCAAATGTGGGAAGAGGCCGAACCTCCAAGACCGAGATCCGGCCACCATGAGGACTTAAGCTCACGCGCCCAGCCTCTCACAACCATTTCCGCCAACACGGCGACAGACGTAAGATGGCGTAAGATGGCTGCCGCACTCGCAGCTGCAGGCAGGCTCAGCCCCTCGCCCGGTATCACGTGGTAATTGTCCCTAGAAAACCGCTATTGACAAAAAAGAAGGCGTCCTCATCACATGACACAGGCCTACCAATAAGGCAGTGCGCAGGGCAACAGTCCTTGTCACGTGGCCAAGGAGGCCTCGGAATTTTCCATCATCACATGATCACGCAAAGGTCTTCAAAGCGCTCCGATGCCACTTGACCTGCACGCAAAAGCTTTGCTCTTATCACGTGATCAGGCCCGCCTCTTCTCTTTTCGTTTCTTCCTCGCTCTCCGGCTGGGCCTGCGTCGAGCGGCAACGCAGCGGCGAAGGGGCAGGACTCTGGCCGGTCACGTGGCCCCGCACCTCCCCGGCGCGCGCCCGCCCGCCCGCTCGCCCCCGGCTCCTCCTCCTCCTGTTCTCGCCATTGCAGTTGGACTCAGCAGCCCGGTGCGCACCGCGTGGCTTTTGGGGGAAGACCCCGGCGGGCTGTGGCAGGAGGGCGGTGGCGGCGGTTGCGGTCGGGGAAGGGGACGCCGACAAGGTAAGCGTCAATGTGGCGGCGGCCAGGCCCGCTCCCTCTGCCCCTCCCCCCGCCAGTCCTCCCACTCAGCGCGGGCCCGGCTCAAGGGCCGCGGTGACAAGGCCTGGGGCGCTCCCCGCTCCCCGCCATCGCCCGGTCCTCTCGCCCCGGCGCCTAGCCCATTCCTCCCTCGCCAGCCTCGCTCCCGCGCTCGGCCGTTACTCTCCCCCATTGTGCCGAAGAAACAAAATGGCGACGGCGGCGAGGGCCCGGTGCGCGCGCATCCGCCCCCCCTCACGGCCCCTCGGCCCGCGGCGGCGCCTCAAGCGGGGGGTGCGCGCGCCCAGAGCCCCCGGCCGCCGTGGCCCCCGGGCCCGGCTTTGTCTGTTGCGGCGCCCCGCGCACACGCGCACGTGCCGGGAGCACACACCCCCTCAGGCCCGGAGCATCCTGGTCGGCCCGGCGAGGGCGATCCTCCTCCTTACCCCTTTTTTCTCTTTGTCCCTGTCCCGCTCCGGGTTTCTGGAGGGTCCCAGGTTCCCGAGGCGGGAAATGTCGCCTCCTTTGTCTTTACATGGCGCGGAGAGACGTACCCCTTTTTTGGCACCCCCATCTAGTCGGGGATGGCAGAGGAGGACTTCGTGGGTTCGTGGGGTACCTAAATCTCTGGTCAGCCAGCCCTTCCCCGATCAGGGTCTATATTTGTCAGAAGGGATACGCTTTCCCTTTCGTAACTTAAGGTCTTCGCGATGTTGATTTTTTTCTAGGTTGCTTAGGATTTGCATCCTCCCATAAAACGGCGATTTGAAGGTGCAATATTTGAGTACACTGTAATCTGTAAGATGGGTACCCAATATGAGAGTTTAGAATTCTTTCTACCGTCTTTCCTCAGGTAGTTGAACGACTCAGATTCTTCGGATTGCTCTTAAGGTCTACACCGGTTAGTCCTCTGTCTCGATGAACTACTTGGGGTGGACAATGATCATGCTGTCCCCCAGTTCAGTGTGTAAGCTTGGGGAGAGTAACCCCTGTCTTCTCAGTATTTCCAAGGTTGAAAGTTGCTTAGAGGACGTAGCCGATCAGCAAGGAAGCCTCAGTTTGCCTGAGAAGTCTCCCTTTTCTGAACTCAAGTATTTCAGTGATTCTGAATCTGTGTTTTTGATTGCCTAGGAGCTTGTTCTCTTTACAGTGAGTGGTCTGGTGGTATATTGGGTCCACAGGAAAACACAAGGTGCCACGTGAAGTTAGGACTCAAATCTAGGACTTTCAGCTCTTTTCTTCAGGTGTTTGTGGCTGGGAATCTCCACGGATTGCTCGAGTGCAGCCACAGTGCTTTGTGTGTGATTTCGTGGCATGTAGCTTCTGCAGGCTCTGAATGAAATATAGGAACAAGAGGCTCATTCACACCTGGGAAAGGGGGAAGAAAGGCCCCAGGGCACTGGCAGTTGCCACTGTTCTTGTCCCTAGTCTTGGGGTCTTTGCCCCAGAGCTGTCTCTTGGCCATGTGGGCAGCTCCTTGTCCCTGGGATTTGTGAATGGGATCTGTGCAGGCCCTTGTGTTGTCTGGAGTTGACTGGAGACTGGCAGTTACTGCCGGGCTTGGTCTTGCCAGCACTGGGCACTGATTTATCAGACTCTCCCTACCCTCCTGGAGCTTGAACAAGCCTGGGAATCAACGTCATTCTGAATCAGAATGGTGCCTAATCCTTTGTAGGTTTTGTTTTTCCTGATTGAACTTGATTAGTGCCTATAGGCGAAAATTCCTTCTGCTCCTTCAAGTACATTTAAGTTTTGAGGAAGCCCATATTCCTGGAAGAGAGGCATCTAGGGCTGTTTCATTTCATACTTTACACTCTTCCTGTCAGAACACCACATTGGCAAGAGCGGCTGCTAATACTTGATGTCACATGTATGGTGCCCATGTTCATGCTGCCTTGACTTAAGTTTGCCAGGTAGGGACAGGTGGAGTTACTGATGAGGAAAGAGCCTTCTGTAAGTCCGCAAGCCTCATCTCTTTAGGAAAACAGTAGGCAGGTCTTGTCTCTAGGCTTCAACAAAATGGGGGGTTGGAAGTGTTCTTACTTCTGAAGAGGCTTTAGAAGCTTTTGGGGACTGGAACAGCACCCTACCCTCTGAGAGACCCCTCTCACCGTCCTCCCAGTTCCAACTGATTCCACCTTTTACAGCTCAGAGGGATGACTCCTTTCCCATGAAACTTGGGCTTTCCCTGGAACTATGCCTCCTTGGACTTACCTCCTGCTACATTTTGTCTGTAAGTTGCTTAGCTTTGTGCAGTTTTGAAAGATGTGTAAATGTCACCATCTGTTATGAGCACATATGTGTCACAGTCATGCCATTTTATTTGAATATTGCATTGATTGAACCTTTGCAGGAATTTGGGTTTTCTAGGCTCTGTAAATTGGATGCTTTTCTTAGGAAAGGCTTGGGAGGGAAAAATTTGATTTCTGTTTCTGGCAGAAAAGTTTGAATTAGAGGCAGATAGTGGTTTGACTGAAGTCTACACACAGTGAGTGAAGCGGGGCGGAGCTCTGGAAGGATGAGGCCAACTTTGGATTCCTGCTGCAGCATTTGACAGTTTTGTCTGAAATCACGGGCTTCCCGCTCTGCTTTGTTATTCAGGGTGAGTCGGTGCTGCCTCTGGTGCTCACAGCATTACAGAAATCATAGCGAGGACAGAGTGTGCAGGTGTTTCTCAGGGAGCCTTGTCAGCGTACTGACTTTTAAAGTGTTTCTTGCTGTATTTATGTATGCTCTATTAAATACATATGAGATTTTGCCACGACAGCACTTCATAGGTGATCTCATTATAAATCGCAGTTGGAAAGTCATATGGACTTTTAGTAATCTGTTTTCCAGTGTTTTGTGGAAGGGATGTCCCATTGAAACAGTTCTTTTCTCTTCTCATTGAATGACCATATAATGAAGACATTGAAAATGTAGGCACTAGTTGTAACAGGAAACTGAGTTTCCTATCCAAGGACCATTTTCTTGTGGGCCGTACATGATCATCAAGTATCAATTAGTTAAAAAGTTGAATGTTCATCCTTCTATTAGAATGTGTAAATTTGCTCCAAATTATTTTTATAACGTAGGTGGCTGGTGAGAAGTGGTGCAGTTGGCAGTTTGAAGTCTGTGGTGATTTTTAACAATATTCTGAACAGCCATCTTTCTTACAGTTTTCATTAGGACTGTGGTTCAAGCTCAAGGGTAGTAAGTTCTCATTGGGATAATCTTCAGGCCATTTTGTCTTCTGCTGCTTGCCTTTGAACTATCTTCTTCCTCTTACCTGTGTGCGTGTGTGTGTGCGCGTGCATGCGCAAAGAATAAAACATTGCAGGTTAGGTTTCCGTCGCAGTACATTTAGATTTTTTTGAGGTTACTAATCCTTGTTATGTATTCATAATTCAAAGAAACAGGGTGAATGTCAACAATATGGAAATAACCAGCCTGGCCCCATGGCTCATAGCGGCACTTGCTAAAGGTCTGTCCTGTGGGTGACCTGTGCAGAAACCTCATGGAAGGAATAATAGCTGTACAGGACACGAGGTCTGCGGGTTGCCCACGGAGAGCTCACCAGGGACCCCAGCCTAGCAGAGCCACGTGCGAAGGAATGCGAGCAGGGAGGTGAATTGAGCCAACTTTGGTGAAGTTACTTGAGTTCGTTCTTTAAAATCTAGAGCTGAGGTTCCGAAAAAACACTTTGTTTCTTACAAAACTTAACAGGCAACCACCGTATGACCCAGCATTTCACTCTTGGGCATCTACCCCAAAGAAATGAAGTTTATACTCACACAAGAACCAATACAGTAATGCTCACAAAAAATACTGGTACTGTTCAGACCAGCTTTTTATTTATAATAGTCCAGAACTGGAGACCTCTCAGATGTCCTTCAGCAGGTGCAGGATTAAAGGAGTGGCAGTGTGATACATCCCTACCATGGAATACTTCCTAGCAGTCAAAAAGAACAAGCTGTTGCTACACACACACAAGTCGGATGAGTCTTGAGGCAGTGATGCTGCATGAAGCAAACCAATCCTGAAAGGTCACATACTCTACAATTCCATTTATAGAACATTGTCGGAATGCCGAAATTTTAGAAATGGTGAATGGATTGATGGTTCCACGGGTCAGGCTTGGGGGGTGGAGGTGGTTGAAGGTGCATGTGACTCTATAGGGCAACAGGAAGGGTCCTTGTGACAGCACTGGTCTGTACCTGACTGTGTCCATATTGGCTGTTGCGGTGATGGGACTGTCCTTTAGTGCACAGTGCAGTTTGTAGGTGTTGTCATTGGGGAACTGGTTAAAGCGTGCCCTTGATTGCGGTGATGCTCCTTACGGACAGGCATGTGCAGCTACAATTGTCCCCAGATAAGTTGCATTTTTAAAAGGTCCTCTTAGCCACTAAAATAATTTACATGTCTGCATGTTAATATTTAATGTTCCCTGGGAGGCAGTCTTTTTTTTTTTTTTTCCCCCTTAACTAGGGGAAAATAAACACTTCTGGGAGAAGTAAACAAATTAAGTTGCATAACTAAGTTAAAATCCATGGCTTCTACAGGGGAGGGTTGCCACCGTCCCCCACCAAATGTGGAAGATTTCCTAAGCTTGTTTCCCTCACCTCCTTGTTTCCTGGAAAGACAGTTTGATAATTTCCACTTGTGGTCATGGTAAGCGTCTTGTTATATTATACCATATCCTTTTGCAGGCAGATTTTAAAACATTTCTGTTGGTTCATCCAAGAGGAATTCAAATTACTCCTGTGATGCATCGCATTTGCAGTTTTGTGTTTGATAGAACATTTTTCCCCAAAGTCACCTTTGCTGCCTATTTGCAACTCTTAGACATAGTTTTCATCTCATTTTTTACCTAGCTCTGAATAGGTAGTAATTTAGTGGACATCCCACAGCTGCGAGGTAAAGAGGGTGGGTGCAGACTAAGGGGTTTCAATCTTCAGGTGGGTGCAGACCAGGGGCTTCGGTCTCTTAAGACCCATGGGTGCTCCACAACACCAGAAGGCCTGGAGTCCTGGGCCTCACAGACCACTTGGAGATCCAGAAACATTTGAGGGAGCAGTCTGTATTTGCCACCCTACTATTTATCAAGGAAAATATCCTTTTAATGATCATATACTGTCTCCATCTTTTCAAAAGAAAAAAGGACATTTTAACACTGAAAATGTGGGAAAGAAAATAAGGTTAAAGGAAAAGAAGCTTGCAATTTCTGAAAATTTTTATTCCAAACATCACACCTCCCTGTGAACTTGTCAAATCACTGTTGCAAATAAAACTGGGAACCACTGCAGTAGACTTCAGGTGTGTTGAATATGAAACTTTCTGAGTGTGGCACCCACACCAGACTTTACATTGGCGTCTTTTGGCGAGGTTGCTTTGTCTAAAATGACTTTCCATGTGTCCTACATTGATGACATCAACCTGTAAAAGTTTGAGGAGTCACGAAAAAGTGGCCTTCCCACTCCCAGATAGGCTGGCTCCAGAGGTCAGGAAGCCAGCAGGGTTGTGTCCTTGTGCATTTCAAGGCCTAACTCGGTCTCCTTAAGGTGAGCATTGGCCTCAGGACAATTCCCCAGTGTCGCTGGAATAGCTGTAGGGTTTTGTGAAACACCCCAGAGCGTGTATCCACTCTGGAAGATGGGTGGGGTGCTACCTGTTAGGGTGTTGTCACCACACCTGTTCGTTCATTCTGCAGACATTTGTCGATCCACACATGCTAACTTCGGCATGTTTCTTTTCCAACACCAAGTGCCAGGAACATCATGTTCTAATTAGCAAGAGGTCATAAAGATGTTCCTTGCACCCCAGGCATAATGTTTTGTGGCTTAAACTTCGGTAACTCTGCATGCTGTGGGTGGGCTGGTTTCAAGAACCAAAGAAAGAAACTGGATCCCTTCGCATTAAAACATCCCAAACCACACAGAGGTCATGTTTAAAATCCTGATCCTTCTCCACTCATTCCTTCCTTGGGTTTCTTTTCAGAGAGGCTGGGCTGGTAAAAACCAGTCTTTGCTTGTGTCCATGTTTGAGTCATAAACATGGTTGCAGGGGCAGCTTTGTGCGGCCCTTGACAGCTTTTGTTTCACGTTAGGTTGGTGGAGGCATCATTGGTCAGTGTTGTCCTCAGGAGGTGAGGGTTGAGGGCTTCCCTCGCAGTGTTCCTCACTAAAAATCTTGAAAAAGAGGTTTCTGCTCACCCAGAAGACCCTTGTGTCCACTAATAAAGTGGATTCCCTGGTATTGAGACCAGAGCAGGTGGCTGCTGAGAGGCTCGTGTGGATGACAGATGTGGGCTCTCCTAGATAGAAACAAGTGAGGCCTGTTATCTTGCCCCAAAAGGAAGCCTTGACTCCAGTTTCTTCGTCTTGGTTTCAGTTCAGATCATTAATCCTCTTATTCACTTTGCCCCCCTGAATTGGAGCCATCCGCCAAGGCCTGGTCTAAGGGAGCAGAGCCCAGGGCTGAGAGGACCGCAGGTGGCCAGGTGTGGTCAGAGCCAGCCAGAGCTCAGTGAGTCCCTTCCAGGGCTGCCTCTCAGAGCAGAGCAAGTTAACGAGGGGCCTGCTGCAGCAGAGGCACTCCCAACGGCCTGGGTTTTCACGGGGAGGGTAGCAGATGGAAGCCACATGCAGGATGGGTGCCGAAGACAGGTGCACCTGGGGGCGATGGCATGACCTTGAGGCACTTTGGTAGAAGAGGAACCTCTGCTGCTAACTTCTCTGTCAGGTGGTGGTCTCAGTAGAGTTCCCCGTATCAACCAGGGTGAACGTCAGTCCCTGTAATGATGTTCAGAGTATGGAGTTGGGGTGTTGTCTTCTGGTGTTGGTGAATTAGGGTTTTTCTTAAAGTATTGTTATGGACACGTGAATCTGTGTAAATTTAATGTGCTGAATCAGTTTTAGTTATTATATATTTATAACATTTTGTTACGAAAATTTTCAGACGTACACCAGAGGTAACAGTTCCGGAGTGTACACACTGTATATGCACCCGAGGTACTACGTTGCCATTTGACTGTACTTGGGTGTCTGTCGCCTGTCTCTCCGGTCCATTCTTCTGTCAGGCCACTTTTATTTATGTATGTTGTATTGAAATATCTTTGGCCTACAGTAGTTTTCTTTGTTTCTAGGATGCATTTCAAAGTAGCAGAAGGTTTCAGTCTTCTAAATATTGACTGGAGTACAGTATTTACAGTTCTTTTTTTCTTTTGAAGTCACTGCATATCTTGAGGGCACCACTCAGTGGGTTTTGACCACTGCATACACCCAACCTCTGCCAACATGTGGACCGTGAACATCACCCCAGAAAGCACACTTGCCATGTGCTCCCTGCCACCACTCCCTGGGGCCATACCGATTAGTTTTCCCTGGTCTAGAATTTCATGCAGGTGGGAGCATTTTTTTAATACTCATTTGCCCCAAATGTAGCCAGTGGGAGCCCTTACAAGCCAGCTGCTTGTCCTTAGACAAGCCCCTGTTAGTCTCTGAGTACTTTCTTGCTTTCTGAAGCTGCCCCGTGAGCCTGGCCCATGTACATAGTTCTTTTGTTAGGTGACAAATCTACCATTTCTCCAAGGAGCTCCTTTCAGTGGGTTTTAGGTGATATCAGTCCTACGGAGCCCTGAATAAAAAAAGCCTTAGCCACCTGGAGCCTTGGTTTAAGCTCTGTTATTTTAAAGTCTCTATGTTGGGTAAATGTGGAGGAGAAATGTAAGATGCAGAGGTGCTGAAAATACAGCGAGACGTTGGCACCTGGCTGGGCGTGGAGGGTAGGCGTTTCTCCTTTAGGGCCGGCCAGCCAGCCACAGCCACTGAAACGGTGCTTGCCTGCGGGTCCATCACTGTCCCAGCAGCTCGCCCAGGGCCTGGTGCCGAGGAGGTGCGTGCCGAATCCTCATTGAATTGATAAATACTGTTTTAAACATCAGCCGTCATTATCAGATTGATGAGGTTCCAGCATAGACGTGGTCGAGAGTGGTGGCGGTTTAACACGGGCTGCTCACCATTGGGCTGTGATTTCTGATGGCCTGCTCCTTGTCCATTTAGAACTTTCTGAGTTTTGGTTCAAGTTTAGAGGACCTGGCCTGGCTGTGGCTCTTTAAGAGTGCTTACATTTATTCTGCCATTAAAAAACTTGGGTGGGACTTCTCAAACATGCACAAATGAACCCCAGTATACCCGTGCCTCTGTTTCAGTAGCTACTGCCGTTTTGCAGTCTTGTTTCATCCTTGTCCCCTTCACTCCTTGCCTCCCTGGAGTATTTTAGAGCAAATACCAGACGTGTATTTGTCTTACTTATCTTACATGTGTATCTAACAGATAAATACATTCTTTTTGAACACAGCTATGATACCATTCATTTCCAGCTGGATGAATGATAATTCCTTAGGATGGATGTGTTTTGCTTGCCTCTCACCACTTAGCCCCCACAGCATCCTAGTAGATGGAGATCCTGTTGGCAGTAGAATTTGGTGGCATTTTTGAGGGTCTGTGGGATATGTGGTACATGTTCTCCATAGGCAGACTGGTTTAATTTTCAGTCCCCCTGCAAAGGTAGACAGACCACTTGCCTGTGGTCAGTGTGGAAGGAAGCTTCAGGGCCACTCAGCTAGTGATGGGTAGGCAGGGTCCCAAGGCCGTCTTGTGTGGAAGGTTCACCAAGGGCCCATGATGAGCAGGCAGCTGAGCCCAGGGACTGGTCCTCTGCTCCTCCCTTCTCGAGCCCTCCCTACCGTGAAGCCTTTGTCCCACCTGTCCTTGTCGCCTGGCTGTGCAGGGCTGTCGCCTCCCATTCCACCTCTAGAATTTAATGTTCTACTTTGGAGCCCTTACATTTGCAATAGGATGGGTAGGTGGCCCTGAAGCATTGTGGGAGTCTCATTCGGCCAGTCGTGCTAGCATGTGCCCTTCAGGTGGCGCTGCAGGGCTGGTAACCGGCTGGTAACCGGCTCTGGCTGAACGGGCTCATGGCTCAGTGATTGGACTCATATGTTGTCTGTTACGCTGATGGGGTGTTTTTTTGTTGTTTACTCATTTGGAAGATTTCAGTCAGGACCAGACTGTTTGCACAGAGTGGGAATTGAGTAGGTTGTAGTCAGCATGTTATTTAGAGTTCAGAATTGTAATTATAGCTACGTTTGTCCTGAAAACTTCTGTTGCGCACTTCAGTTGTCTCAGCCTCCCCAAAACTGAACTGGCAGGTGTGTCCACATGGTGCAGTGGTCACACCTACCCGGCCTTCAGAAGGCTCCTTCCTTTCCAGTTAGCAGGAGCCTGCTGGGGCCTCTGTCTCCTGCTTTCCTTCCATCTCTTTATTACCTTCACGGGCCAGAGTTCCTTTCCTCCCTCTGCCTTCTGCAAACACCACGATTTTGGTGAATATTTCTCTGCCAGTCCCATCGGTTGGAGGCTTGTTCATTTCTCATTTTTTTATATTTGTGAAAATGGGCATACTTTACACGTAAAGAAATTAGAAAAGGAAGCACAGATCATCTGAGTGTGGGCCTGAAGTCAGATTTGGCTTCTTGAAACCAGCCATTTTCATTTTTAGGGGATTTTATAATTAGTTGTCAGTATCTTGGCTTAGCTGTGGTTACTTGGAGATAAAGATGTGTCCTGCTGTGTTAGCAGGGCTCCTCCTTCTGAGGCAGGACTGCTGTCTTCTGTCCTGTTGAGTATCTGGCTGCTAAAATCCATCGATGAAATACTTGAAACTAAAAACATTTTCTGATCTTATAGATAGTTGAAGTATTGATAACACCAAGGAAATCTGTCACAATTTGAAAAGATAAGCAAAAATTTGATTTCCAGACACTACAGAAAAAGAAGTAAAAATGGTAAGAAAGTTTTCTTTTTGATCACAGATACTGTTTCTTCCTGTCATGTACAGAGGTGTTTGTAGCATTCCTCCAAAGCATTTGATTCTGTTGCCATTTTTCATTAGACTGTTTTGGGTGATAAAATACTAACTAGTGTAACAATAATCAAATGTGTAAAGTAGGATGCCCTCTTCCTCCCACTCCTGGAGAAAGAACACCGGTTGCATTTGGTGGTCCTGTTTCTCGGGCCCTCAGTCGTGTTCATATAGTCTTACTTTGCCACAAGTGATAAAGCATAATACCGAGTCATGCAGATTTAGAGAATAAGCAGTGGGCTGCTTGGCACCTTGCAATGTTTTTAACGAGTTTTCTCATTTCCAGCGCCCGATGCGAATTTTTGTGAATGATGATCGCCACGTGATGGCAAAGCATTCTTCCGTTTACCCAACCCAAGAGGAACTGGAGGCAGTCCAGAACATGGTGTCCCACACAGAGCGGGCCCTCAAAGCTGTGTCCGACTGGATAGATGAGCAGGAGAAAGGCAGTGGCGAGCATGCCGAGTCTGAGAACGTGGATGTGACCCCGGAGGATGAAACCAAAGAAGGGGCCGGGTAAGTCTGAAGTTCTGTGGGATTTTTTTGCTCTTTCTAGGGAGACTGGCCAGTGCAGCGGTGAGCATCTCCTTTTCTAAGAAAGTCCAGCCTTTCCAGGGCCTCTGGGTTCTGGCCATACTGGATCCCTCACTGAGCATGCGTTGGTCTGTCCCACAGGGAGCAGAAGACAGAGCACATGACCAGAACCTTGCGGGGCGTGATGCGTGTCGGCCTGGTGGCAAAGGGCCTGCTACTGAAGGGTGACTTGGACCTGGAGCTGGTGTTGCTATGCAAGGAGAAGCCTACAACTGTCCTCCTGGACAAAGTGGCTGACAACCTGGCCATCCAGCTCGCTGTGAGTGTGACCGCCTCCCCCGGGTGGGGTTTAGGATGTGCTTGAGGACATGGGGCAGAGGAGACACCCAGCCAAGAGGCACACTCCAAAGCCTTGTTCCTGGTGCACTCAGCCTTCCTGATAGGCAGTGGGCAGGAGGCCGCAGAGCCCCTGAGGTGTGACCGCAACGGCCCCCAAACGCTCTGAGGACCGAGTGCCTGCCATGCTCCAGG
The DNA here is from genome assembly GCA_032199065.1 of Smutsia gigantea. Classification (NCBI taxonomy): domain Eukaryota; kingdom Metazoa; phylum Chordata; class Mammalia; order Pholidota; family Manidae; genus Smutsia; species Smutsia gigantea. Next base: position 110,266 of record JAVSCE010012261.1, on the reverse strand, counting down.
CTGCACTGCCGTAAAGCTATGCGGGCACGAACTTCACATTGGGGCTCTTGGTGGATGGATAAACTGATAGTACAGAATTACTAACTTTTTCCTTCCTGATCCAAATCTGGGCATACAACCTTTTTTAAAAACGTATTTATGTGTCTGGTTATAAAAGTAATAGTACGTAAATAATAGACTGGCATTTCTTGATTATTTACTATCCCAGACCATAGGCCAGATGTCCTCCTCCCACATAACCCTCTCATCCTCTGAGATAGGGTTTTGTTGTCTGAGTCCTTTGGAAGATGTGAGTGGGGCGCAGGGAGCCGAGTAGCTGCCCCCTGCCTCCCAGCTGGTGAGTTCTGGGCCGTGAGAACCTCTGTGCCCACTGCCACTCTCTGCCTCGTCGGGGCCCCTTCCCCTACATGTAGTGACAGGATAAGCCAAAGACAAGTTAAAACCCTAGTAAGAAGTCTCATTCCTTAGCAGGAAGCACACACTGTTCTCTTTTGTATGTCACCACGCATTCTGTTGCCTGGTGCTAACAATTTGGGATTCAGGGCAGTGATTAGAAGTGAGATATGGCACTCATGCAGATACTTCTGGGAGATATCTCAGGTGATTGAAGCCCTATACAGTTCTGTTCTAGTGGTAAGTAATTTTTGTGTTAATTTTAATCCACGTCTATAAAAAGTAATTGATAACACTTAGGTTGATGTAAATGTTTCTAAAGGAAAGGTAGCTTTTGTAGAGTCAGTCTTTAAAGAAAATGTCAAATAAATTATCCTGCTTTATTAGATAGTGTTTTTTGACTAGGGAACTCTTGTTCCCTGGGAGACTTTTGGCAAGCGTGGAGACAGTTTGGGGCTTCACAGCAGGAGGAGTGGGCTGCTAGTGGCATCTACAAGGTGGAGGCTGGCAGCGCTGCTTAGCATCTTAGAGTGCACAGGCCCGCCCTACAGCTAAGAATGGCCGGGCTCAGACGATTCACAGTGCCTCTGGCGGGACCCCAGTTCGGTTCCCAGAGTGTAAGTGTCTTCCCCATGGTGGGATATTACTTTGCTTTCCTTAACAAAAATCATACAAACTTGAATTATCTTCATCAAAGCATATAAACCAGTGTGAGGAAGAAAACAGAAATCAGACTGTGGTGAATAGCTTTTTATAGAAACGTGCATCTGCAGCCAGTACATGCTTTTGTGTATGTGTGTCATGTGATAGTGTCTTACTCCAGAGCTTTTGCTCCACACTGACGGCTGCTTGCCTGGTGGAAGTTCCAGTGGCTGGATGCCCACCCTGGGCTGGCACTGTGCTTTCCATACGGCATCTGGTTTGAGCCTCCTGCTGCCTTGTGTAGGCCATGCCACTAAGGCCCTTTAACAAAGTAGAAATCACAGTCTTAATGGGAGTCAGTGGTTTGTCTCAAAGTTCAATAGCTACCACATGACAAAGAAGCATTCACACTCTTGTCTGCTTCCAGACCCTCAGCTCTTCTCACCCATTATAAAATATGAGGCTCACTCCTCTCTCTCTATACACAGTCTGTTTCCTGTCTGGAATCGCCAGAAAATGGCCCCCACATGAAGGCACTGCTGTCACCACACCCCGGGAAGCCGGCCTGTTCACCGCAGCAGCGGCCAGTGGAGCCACATAGAGCTGTTGGTTGCCTTGAGGAGAAAGTGTATTCGACAGTTGCCTTTTCTTTTGCAGGCTGTTACAGAAGACAAGTACGAAATACTCCAGTCTGTTGGTGACGCTGCAATTGTGATAAAAAACACGAAAGAACCTCCATTGTCCCTGACCATCCACCTGACGTCCCCCGTTGTCCGAGAAGAAATGGAGAAAGTGTTAGCTGGAGGTAGGCAGGCTGAGAAAGGCCGGCAGGACTTTGGAACTCGGTGTTCCTCGCCATCAAATGTGCTATTCAGTTTTAGACTGCTTTGCTAAACGGGTGTCAGCGTAGTGTGGCCTGCCTGTGCCCTGAGGTCACGTCTCCCACTCCGTTTCAGTACTTGGGAGTTCGATGAAACAGTGGTACTAAAAGTGAGTAGCACTTTTCATGGAGGATTGCACCTCGTGTTTTATCTCAACCTTTGAACGTGCTCATCACTGTCAAACTTGGTTTTTCTGTTGAGCCATTTCTGGCCTTGGAAAAGCGTGTCCCTGGTGATTGTGTGTGGCTTTCGCGTTGTGGAGGACAGCCAGATGGTTACCGCACAAACACTGCATGGGCTTTGTGCAGACAGCTTGTGTTGCGCAGAACCTAGTGCTTCTTTTGTCCTCCTCCATTGGTGGCTTTCTTCAGCTGCAGCAACTGAAATGCAAAGAGCCAAGACAGAATTTTGGATAAAATTTTGAAGAGTCGTGTGGTTTTCTGACAAACTCCTCAGTCACTGATAATGCTGTCAGGCTTCAGAGTCCACCCCGGGCCCCTCGGGTCCCCCTTCTGCGGGGCTGTTTTGGAACGCAGACCTCACAGAGTAAAGGGGCCAGGCCTCGTCCAAACCTCTGACCCACAGGTGGCGGGCACAACAAGGGCTCCGGTTCCGTTGCAACACAGGCTCGTGCTCACTGCCCTTATTGCCGTTCTTTGAGTACCTTCGGCTCTGATACTTGATTCTGACTACCAAAGCCCCTCCGGTTTATCAGTTTAGGGACGCTGGACCTTTGACCAACAGGACTCTCTCTGTCAAGGGCTGGGGCTGGGGCAGTCCTGCCTGGCGGGCGGAGGTGGTCTCTGCAGCCGCAGCACCTCGGGATGGCCCCTGTGGGAAGCAGAGAGGGAGTTCATTTCACTCCCCCCACCTTTTCTGTTTTTGTTCTTGTTTTTGTTTTTTGGCTACTGAAATTCTCAGCATAGTGAATTTATGGGCAGTCATGGGGAGGAAGCGAGGGAATAGTCTTGGAGAAGATAGGCTCCACCTATCTGTCCTCTTCCCCCATGGGATGGTTCCTTTTTGAGTAACTTCCCATGTCTGTGTTTTTCCCTTTGTTTTTTTTTGTTGGTGGTGGTTTTTTTGTTTTTTTGTTTTTTTTTTTAATTTTTTTTGGAGGGGCCTCCAATTTTACAATCTCCTCTTGGGGCAGTTAAACCCACTCTTATCTTCTCCTTCCCTGGTCAAGCAGGGAGATGACTTGAGATGCTGGGAACCTCAGCTGCCCTTTAGGAAGCTGCCACATCCCCTTTCCACCTGACAGAAACCCCTTGGTCAAACTGTACCTTGTCTTCTTATTCCATCCATGAATAGAAACGCTATCAGTCAACGATCCCCCGGACGTTCTGGACAGGCAGAAATGCCTTGCTGCCTTGGCGTCCCTCCGCCACGCCAAGTGGTTCCAGGTTTGCATTTTGTTCTTCTATTTGTCTTTTGGTAGAGAATTCCTAAGTTTTAACTTGGCTAACTTTTACCATAAAGTTTTGGTAACATTGAAGACCGACGTGCAGAACTTAGCACCTGCGGGCATGCAGCTGCTAAAGGAGCGCACATAACAAATTCAGCTCCCCCAAAGGAGGCCCATGACTGAGCAGGCGGGCTGCTGCTGCTTTGTGCCAAGAGTAACATTATTCACGTCCACGCGGTGAACTGGCCGCAGACCACACACTTGATGATCTTGAATGGTCACCGTTTGCCCTTGACACAGTAGCACCCTGAGACTTGTGTTTTTCATGTTTGCCTTGTGTTCCGGGAGGTGCCTTGAAGTAAAAAGCCTGTGCTTTGTTCCTCTAGGCCAGAGCCAATGGGCTGAAGTCATGTGTCATTGTCATCCGGGTCCTGAGGGACCTGTGCACGCGCGTGCCCACCTGGGGTCCCCTCAGAGGATGGGTAAGACACCTCATAGTAATGGCTACCCAGGGTTCAGGTGCATGGGGACCTTCTCCCATATCCCAGGAGTGCCTTGTGGTAGCTGGGCTGTAGTAGCCCTTCAGCTTGTGGCCCATAAATAGGTCCCTTTCAGAGCTGTTGGTTGAGCAGCTGCTGTGTGCCACACCCAAGGGGGGACATGAGAGCCAGACTAGGGCCCCACCAACCCCCATCCCTTGAGGGCACAACCTAGGGAGGGGCTGGCCTGGCAGCGTGCTCACTGTGACTTACTCCACTCAGAGGAGGAGCATTGGTAGCTGCTCTAGGGTAGACAGGGGTTAGCAAACTGAGGCCAACTCTCTGAGTAGCTGCCTGTTTTTCTACAGCCCATAAGATCAGTCTTTGTATTTTTTAATGGCCGCATTTTAATTGTAAGTACCTACGCAAAGACCTCAACTTTGCCTCTTGGCCCACACATCTTGAAAGATGTAACACTTGGCCCCATAAGGGGAAGTCAGCTGGGCCTGGCTCTGGGTGACCCGTCTTCGGTGTAGCCCAACTTGGGAAACTGACTTAGGAACTGGGGGGCTGTGACTCACCTCGACACACACACACACAACCTGTGGACCTTAGCGTCAGCTGGCACCGTCCCAGACACGGTGGCTAACTATTCCTCTTGCCTTGCAGCCACTCGAGCTTCTCTGTGAGAAGTCCATCGGCACAGCCAACCGACCCATGGGCGCCGGCGAGGCCCTGAGAAGAGTGCTGGAGTGCCTGGCCTCCGGCATCGTGATGCCAGGTTGGGGCCTTGTGCTTTGCAAGTTGCAGGGAAAGGACAGGGATCGAGGCCCTGAGACCACTTCCTGGAGGGTCCCCAGAGCGGGTTAGGGCAGCAGCATCCCGTGTCCCCCTAGGGCTGAAGCATGTGACTACCCTCTTGCACCATCATATCCAGCCCTGTGCCGGCTCCGCAGCTGTGACTCAGGGCGGATCCGGGGCAGTGGTGACCCACTCCCACGCGAGCTCCTTGCTCTGAGACACGTGGATTATTTCTCTCGTGGGCTGGACGCCGAGTGGGTCACCGAGCTCACTGTGTTTTCCAGAGCTGGGTGTGGATGGGGCGTGGGGGGTAACGCACCTGGTTCCCTCAGCCAGCACGACTCTTCCGACATGCTAAAAGATAATCCTCTGCATATCTTCCTTGTTTCCTGCCTTCAGATGGTTCTGGCATTTATGACCCTTGTGAAAAAGAAGCCACTGATGCCATTGGGCATCTAGACAGACAGCAACGGGAAGATATCACACAGAGTGCGCAGGTATAGTCGTCGGCATTGCCACCGTGAGCCCTTACCCAGTCTGCAGTCACGGGCTTCCAGTTCCGTCACTGGGTATCTCAGGGTAGCCACTGGACTCGTAGGCTCAGGTCCGGGGCTGAAGGCGAAGGGAATCGTGCCTGATACAGGGCGCCCCAATCTGGGCTGCTTCTTTCCCCTGGCGCCACGCGTGGTTGTCTCCTACCCCCTCTGCCTGCTCGAGTGCTGTTTTCGGACACCGAGTTCAGCGGGGAGATGTATTTAGTGGATGGACTGCACCAGGGGTCCTTCCCTTGCAGGCCCACCATCCACCACGTGGCTCCGTGTGGCAACTAGTCCCCAGGTTGGGGTCTCCTGTATTCCTCTCAAGGGGGGTGGTCACAGGCTGGCCTTCCCCCACAGCAAGGCTGGGCCCTGCCAGTCAGGCCCTCCCCTGGCTGTTGGGGGACCCCTTGCTGTTGTAGGGGAGACCGTTAGCAGCCCCCTCAGTTCCCGCCCCTTTCAGAAGGCATTAGGGAGCGCACACACTGGGCCAGGCGTGCAGGCCAGTTGAGTCATACTCCTCTTCCCCTTCTCCAGCACGCTCTGCGGCTCGCTGCGTTTGGCCAGCTCCATAAGGTCTTGGGAATGGATCCTCTGCCTTCGAAGATGCCCAAGAAACCAAAGAACGAGAACCCAGTGGACTACACAGGTATGCACGCCGCGGGGGCCCGGGGCTTGGGCTCCCAGCAGAACACTGGACGGAGTCTCAGCTGCGCTGTCCTCATGTCTCCCCTCAGTGCAAATCCCCCCAAGCACCACCTATGCCATCACGCCCATGAAACGCCCAATGGAGGAGGATGGGGAGGAAAAGTCTCCCAGCAAAAAGAAGAAGAAGATTCAGAAGAAAGGTACAAGCATCTAATTGTAGTGTTGTTTTGCTCTCCTGGTGCTGGTTAAGGGTCACCCCAGAGTGGCAAGGTGCCTGTGTGAGCCTTATTTTTCTTGGGTGTCATAGTTAAGTCCTTTTCAAAACGATTAAGTAAAGCCTTGGTAAGGACCACACGTGGGCGGGCCGAGCGACCTCACAGGTGACCACAGGGTGGGTGTGTGCCTGGAAGCAGCATGGATGAGGACCGGGCACGTGTGGCTGCCCAGTCCACCGGGCCACGTGACAGGAGGCCAGCAGAACAGCCCTCCCCGCTCAGCACTGCTTCTCCAGAGCGACACTGGTGTGTTTCTCTCTAGAGGAGAAGGCCGAGCCGCCCCAAGCTATGAATGCCCTGATGAGACTAAACCAGCTGAAGCCCGGGCTGCAGTATAAGCTGGTTTCCCAGACTGGGCCGGTCCACGCCCCCATCTTCACCATGTCTGTGGAGGTAGATGGCAACTCATTTGAGGCCTCTGGACCATCCAAGAAGACTGCTAAGCTCCATGTGGCCGTTAAGGTAAGTGTGGTGGGCAGCTTTGTATATCTTGGGCTTGTCCTCCAGGTGGCAAGTGCGCTTTCTTTTGTCTTGGGCTCCCTTGGAGCTGTTGTCTCGTGTTTGGACCCTTGGTGTGGGCAGCACAAAGCTTGGGAGGCGTGTGGGCGCTGAACTGGTTAGGCTTTGGAACGCTCACCAAGTCACATGTGTCAAGAATGCCTTCGTCACTGTGGCTGATAGGCAGAAGGTCCCCAAACATGGCTTGGCATCAGAGACCCCAGGGGAACTACACGGAAAACACCCCCCACAGTGCTGGATGCACTTCAGGAGCCTCTGATTGAGGGTCCCTGGGGAGGTGGGGACCCAGTGCCGAACCCTTCCTCCCTGAGGGTCCGGCGGATCTCCATTCCGCAGGTGTTACAGGATATGGGCTTGCCTACGGGCGCTGAAGGCAGAGACTCCAGTAAAGGGGAGGACTCGGCCGAAGAGACAGAAGCAAAGCCAGCTGTGGTGGCCCCGCCACCTGTGGTGGAAGCTGTTTCGACCCCCAGTGCCACCTTCCCCTCAGATCCCACTGCCGAGGTGAGCACGTGGTGGGTGCTGGAGTGCCTGCAGCGTGGTGCCCTGTGCCCTGCAAGCTGGCACAGTTACTGGTCCTTGATGTTGTCCCCCAAAGGGGTAACCTTGTAGCCCAGGAGCCTGTAGAGGGAGCTGGGTGTGAGCGTTTGTGCCAGAACCCAGAGGGGCTTGTTGAGGTTGACCCAGTACGCAGGGTGGCCCTTGTCAAGAGTGTACGGGTGGGGGTGGTCTCAGGGCTGGGATGCCCACAGATGGCCTCCTGAGGCTTGGAGGCCAGCGGGGTGAGAGCCAGCAGGGAAGCAGAGCAGAGACCTCTGTGCTGATGGGGGAGCTGCTGCCCTCCTCCCTGTGCCAAAACCCCTTAGCTGAGCTTGTCGGTTTTTTCTGTTTTCCCTGAGAACGTAAAACAGCAGGGGCCGATCCTGACCAAGCATGGCAAGAACCCTGTTATGGAACTTAACGAGAAGAGGCGTGGCCTCAAGTATGAGCTCATCTCAGAGACGGGGGGCAGCCATGACAAGCGCTTCGTCATGGAGGTGAGCAGCCCTAGGGCAGGTGGGGCCTTGGAGCGAGTCTCCCTGCCCTGGAGGGAGGGCCAGAGGGGGGCGCTGGCCCCCCTGACTGACACACGCCTGTTCTTCCCAGGTGGAGGTGGATGGACAGAAGTTTCAAGGTGCTGGCTCAAACAAAAAGGTGGCAAAGGCATATGCTGCCCTTGCTGCACTAGAAAAGCTCTTCCCTGACGCTCCTCTTGCCCTCGAAGCCAACAAGAAGAAGAGGGCCCCCGTGCCTGTCCGAGGTGGACCGAAATTTGCTGCTAAGGTAGCGGTCACCCCCGACCTCTAGTCTTGGTGTGTGTTCTCCCATGATCTGAGCGTGGGGTGAATCAAAGTGCCTCTCTGTTCTCTCCCATCCAGCCTCACAACCCTGGCTTTGGCATGGGAGGCCCCATGCACAACGAGGTGCCCCCACCCCCGAACCTTCGAGGGCGGGGCCGAGGAGGGAATATCCGCGGCCGAGGGAGAGGAAGAGGATTTGGTGGCACCAACCATGGAGGCTACATGAATGCTGGTAAGGACCCTTGTCTTGTGCTGTCCCTGTGGGCCGGGCTGGCTCCCTGGGGTCCGGCTGAGAGGCAGGGGCTGGGCTGCCCGCCTCCTCCTGGGTAACCCTGTTTGTTCCCTTCCAGGCGCGGGCTATGGCAGCTACGGATATGGAGGCAACTCGGCAACGGCTGGCTACAGTAAGTGTGTGTTTCTCTTTGTCTGAGCTTGGGAAGAAGCCGCAGCTTAGCTCCGGGCCTGAGTTAGAGCAGGGCGGCCCACCAGCAGCAGCCTCCTTGAGATTTTAAGAGTGGACGTACCTTTTCTTGGTGATTAGGTCAGACCGTCCTGAAGCCCCCATCCTGCCAAAGCATAATTTAACTCTAAATGTTAGCACACATGCTTGTGTGACTTGAAAGTTCCGTAAAAGTCAAAATTTTACATTTCTCTGCTTTAAGCCATGCGAAGCACCAATCCTGTGAATATGCTTTTCCTGACAGGGCACAGCTCTTGTCTTGAGAAGGAGCCTTCATTGGGGGGTTACAGGAGCAGAGAAATCTAAAACATGAATTTCAAATGTGGCGCTCTGTGCCATTTTTCAAAAGAATTCTAATTTTTTTTCTCTGCTCTGTCTCCCCCTTTTGTAGGTGACTTTTTCACAGACTGCTACGGCTATCATGATTTTGGGTCTTCCTAGAGCATCTAAAAGTATTGCACACAAAATCAACTTTTTACTCCAATTTTCTCGAACTCCAAAACCCAAAGTGTCCGTGCTGTGCCCCTGTGCTTCACTGGGTTTCTCAACCATGGCTTGTCACCGCAGCTTGTCTGAAACTCTTAGCCTGCAGAATTTAAGACAATGGCAGTTTTTATCGTGATTTGCCTTTGAACTTGGTCATATTGAAGTTCACAATAAGTGGAAAACAATTTTCAAAGAATGCATTTTTGTGCAGAATTGCACAGAATTCTAGAGCCAGCGCTGGTCAGCATCAAGGCAAAAGCCCACCTTTGCTTTTTATGGAAAGCATTACTTTATTTAAGAGACAGATAATGATGCATTTTAATCTACCTTTGTCTTAATTTACAGCAGGTTTTGTATGAATTTTTAACCTTTTAACAAATTCCCAAATGGGGTTGATGCCTTTGACAGTAATGAAAACGATTTCACCACATCTGAAGCCAGAGCAACCTGCTTTTTTTCATAAGCATGTAAAACATCAGGAACACTGGGAATTGTGCATTGTGCTAAGTTAACCTCTCCCTGTCTTTTGTAAATGCTGTGGTGGGTTCTTGTTTGGGAATGTGATGTTCTGTGGCTGGTTTAACTAGAGGTGAACTCTCAAAGGTATCAAAACTGTGCTTCCATCGTTAGTGCCAGAAACAGACAGGCTTTGAGAGAGAGAGAGAGAACACGGGATTTTGCAAGTCCTCATCACAGCTGCAAATGCGTGGGAGTTTTGTTTTTGTTTTAAATGGGTCTTTAAAAATAAGCAGAAAGATCCTACTATGTAGCCTGTGTAGCCCGCCTCCCCTTTGAAGGGCCAGCCTCATAGCCTGCTGCTGGGTATGGTGGCTGCAGCAGGTTCCAAAGGGCCTGGAAGCTTCTGCCTTCTCTGACAGTGCAGACTGAGTCTGTGGCTTCTCTCTGTGCAGAGGCCCACAGAGCGATTTAGGCTCTTCACCAAGACCCCTGTCTCCTGATAGGAGTCCACGGGAACCCGTCTGATGTTGGCCCTCAGCAGTTCATTCTCTCTGCAGCGAAGCCTGCCTCTGTGTTGACTTGCAAGATTCTGTGTTTCATTCAGGCAAAAACTGGTCAAAACAGTTACTGCAGAATTTGTTCCCAGAGGTTTGAAACATTCAGTGAAACTTTTTAAAACTTTGATTGCATGATGTATTTTTTTTTAGAAGGTTATTGTTTTAGAACAATGTCTTTTGATACCAGGAAATAGTTATCCTGAGATGACGTTGAAAACTTCCCCTCCCCTTTATTTTTTTTTAATCAATACATGTGAAAGTAACAAGCCCTCAGTCCTTGGCGTCTTCATTCATCCCCGGGCTTGAGGAGGGTCAAGATGGTGCTCAGGGCAGCTGGGGTGGTGGCACTGAGGGGTCTGCGAGGGGCCTCCTGCGCCCCAGCTGCCCCGCCGAGCCTGTGCATGTTGGCTGTCTTGCATTGTGGGCCACGGCCTTCCCCTTGCTTTGGCTTTGTGATGGGGGTGGGTGGGGGAGAATGCCCGAAGGAAGTGAACTCATGTCTCTGATCAGTTCAGTCCCAGTTATGGTTCAGAAGAACCAGGACCCAGCAGTTGTGGGGTGCCCGGCTCCTGGCGGGTGGAGGGCACACAAGGACCCCCAAATTAACCCCACAGAAAAGGTTAGGGACGCTCGGGGAGGAAGGACAGGCTGTGTGGGAGCATCCCTTTCCCGTCCTATCTACCCTAAGGTCTAGCCCGCTGTCTGTGAGCTGAGATATGCCAGGCCCACCTGCTGTGGGAGCCCAGGCTCTCCACTGCCCCGCGTTGAATGCTCAGCGGCGCCAGGCTGGGCTGGGGGGCCTCCCGCAGGACCTGTCCTCCCCTCCCCCACCTGACCATAGCTGACCCATCCCCATCGGCCCACCCGAGTGTCTGGTGGGGCAGTGTGTTGACCAACCCATCTTCTGGGGCCCATACTTAGTGACCAGAATGGGGCCCTTACTGTGGCATTCTCAGCTTCAGGGCCTGAGGATGCGGGCCCCTTGCTGCCCGCTTGTCAGTCTGCTGCTCTGTCCTGCCTGTGCCTGGCAGCTGTGCTGGGAACAAGGAGGCTCCCTCTTGGGGCCGCCTGAGGCCCTGCCTGGATGTTCTGGTCCCAACCTTAGCCTCCTTTCCCCAGAGGCCGTGGGGTCACTCCTTAAGTCATGTGTTTGCCCAAGTCACACCAGTAAACACCCCAGGTCATTTGGCTAAGTCTCATTCACACCTCCGAGAACCAGGTCAGACTAGTTGGTCTTCCAGGAATGACATCAGTTAAAGAATGTCTCCTGGGGTGACCCAGACCCATGACTGCAGAGCCTCTGTCAGCACAGCTGGGGGGAGGTGGGGGTGGCCAGCTGCTTCTCTGGGGCTTTGCTTTTCCTGTCATCATTGGGGACATCTGGGTAGCAGTCAGCTGGTCATGAATGTCATCCCGTGCTCGGATCCCATCTCATTGTAACGTTGACACCTGCTGAAAAGGCTGCTGTCGTACGCTGCTTGGCAGAGATCGTTGTTGTCATCAGCTGACGGGTGAGTGGAGCTGAAGGCTGGGCCAGCCCAAACCAGGCTGCGTTGAGAACTGGAGCCACTGCTCCTCTCTGTTTCTCCTTTTCCCCGTGCCCTGGCCTGGGCAGTGGACTTAACTGGTCAGCCTTCAGGGCCCACAGCTGCAGCCGCCCCTCTGTCCTTCCCCCGTCTCCCTGTTCTCCACCTGACCTGCTGCCTTCCTGTTTAGGTCAGTTCTACAGTAACGGAGGGCATTCTGGGAGTGCCGGTGGTGGCGGCGGGGGCGGTGGTGGCTCCTCAGGCTACGGCTCTTACTACCAAGGCGACAACTACAACTCCTCAGTGCCCCCGAAGCATGCCAGCAAGAAGCAGCCTCACGGGGGCCAGCAGAAGCCCTCCTATGGCTCGGGGTACCCATCCCACCAAGGCCAGCAGCCGTCCTACAACCAGGGCCAGTACAGCAGCTACGGCCCGCCGCAGGGCAAGCCAAAAGGCTACAACCATGGCCAAGGCAACTACTCCTACTCCAACTCGTACAGCTCCCCCGGGGGCGGGGGCGGATCAGACTACAGCTACGAGAGCAAATTCAGTGAGTTGGCTTCAGGGCCCGCGGCAGCCCGGCTGGGGTCCCCTGAGGTGGCAGAAGCCCAGGCCTGCTCCGACCTGGCCGAGGGACTGGCACAAAGCCGACTGGTGCTGGTGCAGGGCGGGCATTAGGAAGTCCCTCTGGTCCAGGTCCTGGCCGTTCCTTCTTGTCACCTTCCCCAAAGGCTGGTCTAGGGGAGGCTCGGGTTGAGGCTGGCAGGGGTGGAGGCAGAGCTGGGCCAGTTGCTGTGAGGTGATCTGCAGGCATCAGCCTGGGGAGTTGCATACAGTCTCTAAGAGAGCCTGATTACTTCTCCAGCTGCCTCTGGCACAGGCCCACGGCAGTGGTGACCCAGCCAGGACACATAGGTGAGCACCCGCTCTGTGGCAGGACAGTGGTCAGTGTGGCTGGGGACTGCAGGAGCTGTGCCGCCTTGCTGGGAGTCAGACTACTGTGCAGCTCCCGAACAGCTGGGAAGCTTGGGCTGGAGGAGCAGGTGGGAAGGCAGGTCAGAACTTGGTGATCCAGCTGACCCAGGGCTCGGTGGCCTTGCAGGGTTCCAGCCGGATTCTGGCACTCCATGATCAGGCTGACAAGTGCCAAGTTTAAGTGGTCAGGACAGGGAGAGCTGCGGAGGCCTAGGGTGTAAACAAGGGCCCACCACATTGAGGGCCCCAGCATAAGGAACCACGGCCACCCCAGCCATGTCTGCCTCAGGCCTGTAACACACTGTCTTCTCTCCCTAGACTACAGTGGTAGTGGAGGCCGAAGCAGCGGGAGCAGCTATGGCTCAGGAGGGTCATCCTACAACCCAGGGTCACACGGGGGCTACGGTGGAGGTTCTGGGGGCGGCGGCTCCTACCAAGGCAAACAAGGTGGGCCTGGAGTGGCAGGTGGCCCACATGGGGGGTCGTGAACTCAGAGCCATTGGGGATGAACGCAGATGCGAGGAGGGGCGGGGCTGCCACGGCAGCGGCTGCCCGCCTTCCACATGGGGCAAAACAGTGGACGATGGGGGCACCCAGCCTGTGAAGAACATGGGCTTAGGCACCCCTCCAGCTTCTTGGCTTTTCAGAAGCTAGACACCTAGGAGTTGGGCTACTCTTAAATGTTGGCACCTCTGTGGAAAAATGCTGATGGCACTGAGGGTTAGCCCGACGTGTAGCCCCTGGTTCAGGACGGTAGGCCCAGCCCATGACAGCCCATTTCAGATACTTCTGCTCCTTGGCAGATTCCCCCCCTCGCCCCCGCCGTAAACCCAGGTCTGATGGTCCCACCTCACAGGGCACAGGGTGCTGGTGACAGGCAGACTCGGTGACTCAGGAGCAGCAGTTAGAGCAAGCAGAGCCACCTGTTGCCATCTTGCCGGTGGACGCAGCTGGGTTGGCCGATGTCCTAAGCTGTGGTCCCAGGTGGGCCGTGCCCCTCCCCTCTAACCTGTCCTCTCTCCCTTAGGAGGCTACTCGTCACAGTCGAACTACAACTCCCCAGGGTCCGGGCAGAGTTACAGCGGCCCTCCCAGCTCCTACCAGTCCTCACAGGGCGGCTACGGCAGAAACGCAGACCACAGCATGAACTACCAGTACAGATAAAGCCCCGAGGGGTGAAGCTTTGTACCTTCTGCACTTACCCCACCCTGTTGAAAGATTCAGTTTTATGCATCACAGTTAACATGTCAGCCGGCCCCTCCAGGCCCCCTCCGCCCTGCCCTGTCCACGTTGCCGTGTTGTGAGGTGCAGCTGGTCACTCCCATGACCCGTCCTGTGACCCATATTTAGCTGTGTTTGGGACTCCGTGTCTTCAGTGGTTTGTTAGTTGCCATTACAACTTTGTCCGAGTAGTTTTTTGAGTTTTTACAGTTAAGTATCCCTCTGTCTATTTACAATTGGTGTTAGTGTTAACTCAGTTTGTCTTCAAATAGTTACGGAAGGGATACGTCATTTGTTAATGCTTTTGTGAAGTGAGTTAAATGAGCTTTCTGTATTTTAATGCTTTAGTGTTTCAGTTTTATAAGTGAAGATTTTATTTTAAAAACCAGTGGGAAAGAGTGGGGTTTTTTTTGTATGTCTGGATCATACAGGCAGCACATCTGAATTAAGCTGAATGTAGACAAATAAAGAAAAAGAAAACTGTGCCCGTCGTAGGCCTGGGTGTCTGACCCACCAGCAGTGCAATGGGTAGGTTCCTTGACTGTTCCCAGCAACAGGAAAGCAGGGCGGGGGCGGCAGGGCAGTCCCTGGCCACCAGAGGGGGTCCAGCTCCAGGCCTCTAGATGCCTTCACTCCGAGGTTGGCTGGGTCCAGTACCTCATTACCTGGGATCTTGTAGACAGGTGTCCCTGCAGGGTCCACCGCCTACTCCTGGCAGCCCGCAGAGCGGCTTACAGCAGCCCCTGCTGGGGTTTGGGCACGTAATTCAGCATGCTTTGTTTTCTGCTCTGTGAATTCTGGTTATAGTGTGAAGGGCAGTTTGGCGTCACCATGGAGTAAAATGTCCTTGTAGATGTGGTACGTGTAACCTCATCTGAAAAAGGCTGATTGAGTCTGGCTGAACCATGAAGCACCTTGGGGTCTTGGAAACCCAACCACAGAACCGACTGTGCTGGAAGGACAATTTGTGTCTGTGGCTGCAGCCTTTGCCTCCCTGGTGCCAACCCCTATCCAGAGGCTCCGAGTACATAGTGGGGGTTCTTTTCAGTGGCCCACCCTGTTCCTGCAAGATTCCTTAGAGCAGTGGTTCTCAGTCCTGGGCAATTTTGGAGTGTTTGGGGGACATTTGTTAACCTTGGCAGAGGCCAAGGCCGCTGCTGAACGTCAGCTCCAGTTGTCTTTACCCAGGCTCCAACGGGGCCTCCGGGAAGAGCCCCAGGGGCAGGGCCTGAGACCACACCTCTACAGGCGTCCTTCTCATCTTGCTGCCTCTCCATCCTCAGACCAGGCGCTATTCACTGCCTCACCCCCAGGCGCCTCCTGTGCTTGGTTAACCAGGGCCTTTGAGAAAAGCTCAAAACCATTCTTGACTTAGAATCACTCAACTGATGCAGAAAATCCAGTGTGCCTTCAAAGGATGAAGAGTTGCCTTCTTTGAGAGGCAAAAGAAAGGTGTTCTGTACTAAAAAAAAAAGACATTGGAAGAAGTTGGCTTTCTGCTGGAGCACTAGACGCCCCGGGGCCCAAGTGATCCAGCCGAGGGAGAAGGTCCCATGTGAAGCCAGGCTGAGAGGTGGCCTGCAGTGCCCTGGGACCCTCAAGGGTGTGCACCAGTGGTGACAAGACAGATCTGAGGGATGGGTCCCCACCCCAACTTTGATGGGAAGCGTCCATGGCCTATCTCTTTTCTCCCAGATGCACCCAGGAGCTATAGGACAGAGACCCATGCGAGATCATCGGGGCCTTGTGTTTGAGGTGAAGAGGGTTCAGGTTTTGGATGGAACCTCCGTCACTCAGAAATCGCAGGGGTGGACCACCAAGGCCACCTGCCTAAGGCCTTCACCCTGGGCCTGCATCCTGAACAGTGTCGGCCTATGACCAGTTTCCAAGCAGCCACCGGCACCACTACGGTCAGTATCTGAATGCAGATCTACCAAGAACAGGAATCCCGACAAAGGCAGTGGAGAAAGCTGTTCCAGGCTGTCTTGATGCGGAGACAAGTCCTTAGGGAGCTGGAACTTGGTGCTGTGGTCCTCCTCTGTGAGGGAGGGCAGGGCCCCCAGTGGCTTGTCTGAGTGGGTGCCTGTCTTGAGTCCCTGGGTCTGGCCAGAGTCGCTCCCAGGGCCAGGATGAGTTTTGTTGATCTGAAAGAAGTTCTTTGCCAAGAATGTGGAGCACATCTGAGCGGCAGGATCGTGGCTCATCTCTCCCAGCTTCTTTTGGCTTCAGGCGTTCCCTGGCTTGCGACAGCATCACTCCAGTCTGCCTGCATCTCCACACGATCTTCTCCCTGTGAGTCTCTGTCTCAGATCTACTTCCTCTTGTTTTGTGAGGACACCAGTCATTGGATTTAGGGTCCACCCTAATCTAGGAGAAGCTCATTTCAAGATCCTTCATTAGATCTACAAAGACTCTCTCCAAGTAGGTCACGTTCACAGGTATTAGCTGTTAGGACTTGGACATACTCTCTGGGGGGATACCATTCAACCCACTAGCAGGGCTGGGTGAAGGTTTCACCCTCAGCGCTGCTGGGACGGCTCTGGGAGTTTGTTGGCCATGGCCAGGATCACTGTGGTCAGGTCTGGACGGCAGCCCAGATCTCTTGGCACCCTAACTGTGCTGGGGGACCTCATTGGTGCTGACGGCCAGCAGCAGTGTCCCAGCCCTCAGGACCTGCCGTCCCAGAAAGCTGGATTCAGGAAAATGTGGCTGACAGGTTGAGCACTGGAGAAGGCCTGGGTGCTCATGTGTCGCCTATTTAGCGCTAACCAAGGTTTTCCCAGGCCCGTTACCCTCCAAGCCCAGCAAGTCCGCATGGAGGAGGTTCTCACTGAGCTGCTGCTCCAGCGAATCCTTGGCCCACGTGCTGCTGGAGGAAGGTGTCATGCATTTTGTCACCGACAGAGATGAGGAGCATCAGCAGAAGGGACTCGTGGTGCGCACCCTTGATCAGCAGGTTGATCGGGATGGGGTGTCCTGGTGGATAGGCCAAGGGATCAGTGACCCAGGACTGGACACACTACCCCAGAAGGCCCAGGATGCCTCTGGAAGGAAGGGAGGACCTCATGACAGAACAGCTGGACATGTGCGTGGTGGGCTGAGATTGACCTCAGAGGGTGCGGGGTGGGGAGTGCTTGCAGGCCGTTTGGACTGACTCCAGGGGGAGGCATTGGAAGTTGGTGACCAAAGGGGGTCTCTGGGCAGTAATGGGGGCACAGACCCAGGATTTCTCTCTCTATATAGGAGAGTCACTGTGGCCCTGATTGTCCTTCTGGGCTGGGGCCCAGTCTGACCTGGAAGTCACCATCCAGCTGCCCCACTATTTTCCTCCCTAGCAGGGAAACATTCACTCTCCTCCTGACCACTAACCATTCTTGTGTAGTCATCAGGGCCTGCCCTGCCCCTAAGGACTCAGATATGGTCACCTAGGCCTGGCCCTCTGCAGCTGGGCAGTGGGCCTCAGGGTGAACCCTATACTGGCTGTGCCCTGAGACCTCTGGAAACAATTTTGGGCAACAGTGCAGCAAGCCTTGGGCCAAATGGTCATTTTCACCCATGGCAGAATAAATGAAAACTTCACATGTTCATTGTTTCATTCCCTCCACATGTATTTATTGTGTGTTGTTTATGTATCAGTCTTGTACTGGACCCTAGGAATATGGCAGTGAATCTGCTCCTTGCCCTCTTGGAACTTCCAGGCACCAAGAGGTCCCTGTCCCTGCTCAGGCAGGGAGTGTCAAAAGAAAGCTTCCATGTTCCAAGCAAGATTGGGTGGTTGAGTTGGGACCAGATGTGTTAGGGTGAGTGAAGTCTATACCATGAGAGGGAACAACTTGTGCAAAAATAGCTGGGTGGTGGGAACTGACAACAAGGAGCTGAAGTTAGGCACGTGGGGGGAAAGGTGTGACTGGATGTCAGCAGGGCCACCCCATCCAGGGCCTTGACAGCCAAGCAGAGGAGTTCCAACCTTTGTTTAGGGCAGTGGGGAGCCATGGAAGGGTTCTGAGCTGGGAAGAACCCAGGCTGAGTCATGCTTCAGAACAGTCCTTGCGGCTGTTGGGCAGGCAGTAGATGTGTGGGAGAGGTTGGAATGGAGGCCAGGTGGCCAGCAAAAAGCTTTGAGTTCTGGAACATCCGAATTGAGGTTCGGAGTGACTTAGGCAGCAGAGTCCACTGAATGAGGAAACAGCTCCTACCTAGGAGGGATGAAAACTGCAAGTCCCAGCCAGATCCAGAGGGGCCTGGCCTTGCCGCAGGATCCAGGAAGGCGAGGGCCCAGGATCAGCACCTTCCGCTGCGCTGTGGGGAGGTGAGCAGAAATGTCAAGGAATTGGCCACAGAGGTCATTACCCCGAAGTCAACCCTGGGCCCATGGACTTCCCGGTGTTTCCCAAGAAGCTGGTACCTAAGCTCAGCCTGCTGGGCACCCTCGCCAGATTATCACCGGCAGCCCCAAC
Organism: Smutsia gigantea; assembly: GCA_032199065.1. Classification (NCBI taxonomy): domain Eukaryota; kingdom Metazoa; phylum Chordata; class Mammalia; order Pholidota; family Manidae; genus Smutsia; species Smutsia gigantea. The sequence goes on along the minus strand of JAVSCE010012261.1, from coordinate 92,203 downwards.
TCCCGCCTGGATAAACCAGAGAAAACAACCTCTAGGGACAACCACCAAACTCCTGGGCTCCAGGGCTCTTACTTAAGCATAAAAGCTATTTGAAGTCTCCAAGTCTCTTGCAGAGGTTCTGGATTGCCCACCCTGAGCCCAGAAAAACGGCTCCTGCCTTTCTGGGTCCCAGGTCCCCAGCTCTGAAGGCCAACCACTCACTCAGTTTGGGGGAAACCCTTGGGTAGCTGCAGCAATCCCAGGGGAAGGGGAGGTGGGGATCTGCTGAAAACTTCTCTTAAATCTAATCTGCAGATGCGCGGTCCTCCACGTGAGGCGCGGAAACCGGCCCAGGTCCCGCTTCTGCGAACACCTCCAAGCCACCACCAGTTCGCCCCCAGGCCCGCCCAGCGCTCCCAGCTCCCCCTTCCTTGCCCAAATAAGGTGCCCTCTTCCAAATAGGCGCTTTTCACGGGCTTCGCCCCAGGCAGTCTCCGCCCGGTGACCGGCCCGCAGCATCCCTGGGGTCAGCAAACTGGCAATTGGACCCTGTCGTAAGCTCCGCCTCCGGACACGCCCCTACAGCCTCGGCCTTGTACGCACAGCTCACCGCTTCTAATAGGACTCTTTCTCAGGCTCCGCCCCCGGGGCGCTTCCCTGGTCACCAGGCAACGCGCGCGGCGCTGTCCAGCGTTCTGAAAGCCACGATCTCCGCTCCCTGCCTAGCGGCGCCCAAACCTGAAAGCAGATGCCACCGAACCTCGGCTGCACACCACCTCCACCCACGACTTTACTTCTTGGTGACAGCTCGCTTCACTCCACGTGCCGCCAAGAAACCCCCACCCTCCCATCTGGCTCAGAGGAAAGCCTGAGTCCTCACCTCAAACCAGACGTCTTGAAGGACCTGGCGCCCTGACCTTCCCACCCTCATCTTTAGCTCCTTCCCACACACCTTGAGCCGTACGGACCTCCGCGCTGCACCGCAAACACTCCAGGCGTATTCACACCACAGGGCCTTTGCTCTCATTGTTCCCACGGCCTGAAATGCTCTCAGATCTCATGGCTCCTCCCTCTTCTTCAGGCCTTAACTTATATCTCACCTCAGTGAGTCTGGTCCTGACCATCTCACTTAAAATAGTCACCTTCAACTCCTTCTCGGGTTCCTTGCCCTCTGTATTCCCCAGCACTCATCACCATCTGAGATATGATATGTTTTGCTTATTTTTCTTGATCACTCTTCCAGGGAATGGATTTTTGCTTGCTGTTCACCGCTGTGTTGCCAGCAATGAGAATACAGCCTGACACAGAGTGGTTGCCCCAAAATGCTTATTGGATGTATATTCCTGCATGTATTTGGGCACTTACTGTGTCCCAGGTCCTGTGTACCTCTGCCCCGATTTAAAGGTGAAGAAGCTGAGACTCAAAGAGTAGCCATCATCTGATCAAAGTCCTATGTAGCTTCTGAGTGGAGCCTGAATCTTTCCTTACAGATCCCTCTGGCTGCAACCTTTTCACCCCTGCTCTGTACCATAGTCCTTAATACTGCCTTCTCCTTCAGGAAAAGAAACTGAATAAGAGGGAGGCTTCATAGACCTCAGAGAGGAGTAGATTTCAATTCCTGTTACAAGACATGTGACTGTAAGCAAGTGAGTAAACATCTCTGCTTCAGTTTCTTCATTCGTAAAATGGGATGGTAATAGTAACAGCCGAGCAACTGGACGCGCTGAGCTGCCGCATCTCCTTGTATGGTGAGTGTCAAATGAAGCAATAATAGTGTAGGGTTTACTGGGCACACATGAGCACCGCTCCATTAGTGTTGGCAGTGTTGGCTCTTAATCATTATATTATTGAGTAAACGAAGGAAAAAACAAACTAAAAAACAAAGCAAAATGTGAGAATGAGGCCAGGAAAGTTATACAGGAAGACAGTGTTTCAAAAAGGTGGGCATTAAGTATAGATGCCAAACCTCACCGGGAATAAGAAAAATGCACATTAAAAATGACACGGAGTTCCACAGCCCTATCAAGTGGGCAGGTGAAATTGTATTGGAGAAGTTGTGGGGAAACAGGCACTTCCACATACTGCTTGCTGATCCAGGTGCAAATATCAAAACCCTGTAGAAGGCATTTAGTCAGATCTTATATCATGCTCTTTGACCCAGTCATCTAGGTGCTGGGAATTTTTCCTAAAGATATACTTGCTGCTATGTGAAATGACCTAAATGGAAGGTTTCTCATTGCAGCCTTGCCTGTAGAAGCAGATTACTCACAATTCAGGTGAGAATCAACATGAGACCTGGTAAGCGACTGACAGATTTTGAAAGCAGAGCAGCCTTATTTTTGATAAATCAGATATAGGGAGTGAGACAGTGACAGCTCAAGGGGCAATCCTTCAGTTTTTGATCTGAACTTCTGGAAGGACTGAGCTGCTTTTACTCAGAAGGGGAACATTGAACGAGAGAAGGAAAGCTTAAATCTTGCTTTGGACATACAGTTTTGGTGCCTATAGACACCCAGTGGAGATGTCAAGGAGGGATCTGTAAAGAGGGGATGGGAATTCAGGGGAGAGGACTAAAATGGGAGTAAAAAGGCACACATTGTCAAGGGGTGGTGGAGATTCTAAAAAGCATAATATGAGTTACAGGCGTGTAGAATGATGGCGTGCAGCGTTCTTAAGGTTGTGGGAGTCAGAAGCAACTGATGGTGAAAATGTGAGCTAACCATGGAAAAAGAGTTGACAGGAAGGAAAAGTGTTGCAAAGGGGAGAGCAAGTGCAAAGGCCCTGAGGTGGTCGTCCTGGGTAGGTGTTCTCCAGACGTAGGGACTCTCCATCACCCTGAGAAATGGGCATTAAAGGTTTGTAGACGGTCGGAGCTGCTCAGATCAGCCCAGTTTTAGTCCAGTGGGCCTCTGAGAGGAAGTATTCTGGGGCAATGGCGCCCTCTGCTGGCCATGACAGATACCAGCTCATTTTTCAACAACGATAGCGATTATTTTATATTTTATATTATTATTAGTGGAACATAGCAAGCACTCAATAAATCCGTAGCTTAGCCTCTCTCATCCCTGTGTAGCATGGAGGCTGGCATTATTGAGGATGTATATGTAGGTGTACACTGCATGAATGAACGAATAAATGTGGCCAGACTCTGGGCCTCTGTCTCCTCTTCTGTAAGTCTGGGATTCCTTCTTTCATCGAATAAACGTTTATTGAGCACGTACTATGTGCTAGGTCCTGTCCTAAGCTTTTGGGACAAATCAATGGACAAGACAGACAAAAGCCTGTGCTAGGCGCCTTATTAAGATGTCTATACATCCATCAGTCTTATTCAATCTTCACAACATTTTTATGCCGAGGTACTATATTTATTCATTCCATTTTATGGAGGAAAAAAAATATGGCTTAGACAGGCTTTGGCTGTAGAGCGAGGAAGTGTCCGGGATGGGATTGAAACCAATACAGTTTTGATTACTCGTGGCAGCGCGCTGCTCCGGGGAGCGGACTGGGCGCTCCGCAGGGAAGAGAGCGTCGGCGTCCGTTGCCATGGCCTCCGTGACGCTCTCAGAGCTTTAGTGCGCGTCGCGCACCACGTGACCCAAGCCAATATGGCACCGCCCAAAGTGTTCCAATACCCACGTGGTTCCGGCAGTCAAGATGGCGGCAGCGGCCAACCCAACTTCCCTGGAGTCCGGCCCACGGATCATGCGGTTGGTGGCCGAGTGTAGCCGCTCCAGGGCCCGGGCAGGCGAGCTGCGGCTGCAGCATGGGCCGGTGGCCACTCCAGTGTTCATGCCAGTGGGCACGCAGGCCACCATGAAGGGCATCACGGCCGAGCAACTGGACGCGCTGGGCTGCCGTATCTGCCTGGGCAACACTTACCATCTGGGTCAGAGGCCGGTGGGTAAACTCCGCCCGGGCGGGGCGGCGGCGGGGCGTGGGGAGCCCTGGGGCATTCCCACGGCCCGGGCACGCCTCCAAATGTCAATCGCGTACCGAGCGCCCGGGGCGGCCCGGGCCTTGTACTGGGCGTGAGGGAGTCACGGGGATCGAAGCTGGCCAGCCCTGTCCCTCCCAACAGGAGCCTCCACAGTCGCGCTCATCACCGAACTGACCCTTTCTTCCACCAACCCAGGGCCCAGAGCTGATCCAGAAAGCCCACGGTCTCCACGGCTTCATGAACTGGCCCCACAATCTGCTGACGGTGAGGTGGGGTCGGAGCCGGGATCCGTGGGCCCTCCTTGGGGGTGGATATCCTCTATTACCCCCGCCCCTGACAGCGCCGCGGTGGGGTTTCCTCCAGGACAGCGGCGGCTTCCAGATGGTGTCCCTGGTGTCCCTGTCGGAGGTGACGGAGGAAGGCGTCCGCTTCCGCTCCCCCTACGACGGCGACGAGACCCTTCTGAGCCCGGAGAGGTCGGTGGAGATACAGAACGCGCTGGGTGAGCGGATCCCGGGGACCATCCCCTTCCCCTGCCTTCCGCTAGTGGAGGTGAGGAGGGTCAGTTCCTTAAGTGCTGCGTGGCTTCGGGCAAGTCATTCCTCCTCTCTGAGCTTCAGGTGAGCCAACTCAAATGAGGCTAGTTCACAAGAATAGTGATGTAATGTCTGTAAAATCTCATTGGTGCACTGCCTGGCGTATAGTAGCTTTTATTATTTTATTTTATTGTTATTTTCATTGCTATTTTTTCTTTTGGGGGCTTTTTAGTATTTTCAGTGTTGTATAACCATCACCACAATCTAATTTCAGAACATTTTTATCATCCTAAAAAGAAATCCTGTACCCATTATCAATCATTTCCCATTCCTCTCTCCTCCTGGTCCTAACTAATCTACTTCCTGTCTCTAGATTTCTATATTCTAGACATATCATGTAAATGAAATCATGCAATATATGTTCTGTGAATGGCCTCTTTTACTCAGCATAATGTTTTTGAGGTTCATCTGTATTGTAAGTTTGTATCGTATATTATATTTTAGCCAAATAATAGTCCATTGAATGGATATGCTTCATTTATTTTTTATAGTTGCAACCCCATACATTGTTTAATTTCTTTGTTGCCATGTTTCTACCTTCTTAATCTCCTTAGGTCATCTGTATTGTATCAAACCAAATCCCAGACATCCTATATAGCTGTATTTTCATTTTATCGCTAAAACACTGGGGCTGGGTTTTTTTGTTTTGTTTTGTTTTGTTTGTTTGTTTATTTTGGTATCATTAATGTACAATTACATGAGCAACATTGTGGTTACTAGATTCCCCACTACATACCCCATTACAGTCACTGTCCATCAGCGCAGTAAGATGCTGTAGAGTCACTACTTGTCTTCTCTGTGTTATACTGCCTTCCCTGTGCCCCCCCCACATTATGTCTGCTAATCATAATGCTCCTTTTTCCCCCTTATCCGTCCCTTCCCACCCCTCTTCCCCAATCCCTTTCCCTTTGGTAACTGTCAGTCCATTCTTGGGTTCTGTGAGTCTGCTGCTGTTTTCTTCCTTCAGTTTTTTCTTTGTTCTTATGCTCCACATGTGAGTGAAATCATTTGATACTTGTCTTTTTCGGCTTGGCTTATTTCACTGAGCATAATACCCTCTAGCTCCATCCATGTTGTTGCAAATGGTAGGATTTGTTTTCTTCTTATGGCTGAATAATATTCCATTGTGTATATGTACCACATCTTCTTTATCCATTCATCTACTGATGGACACTTAGGTTGCTTCCATTTCTTGGCTATTGAAAATAGTGCTGCGATAAACATAGGGGTGCATATGTCTTTTTCAAACTGGGCTGCTGCATTCTTAGGGTAAATTCCTAGGAGTGGAATTCCTGGGTCAAATGGTATTTCTATTTTGAGTTTTTTGAGGAGCCTCCATACTGCTTTCCACAATGGTTGTACTAATTTGCAGTCCCACCAGCAGGGTAGGAGGGTTCTCCTTTCTCCACATCCTCACCAGCATTTGTTGTTGTTTGTCTTTGGATGGTGGCCATCCTCACTGGTGTGAAGTGATATCTCATTGTGGTTTTAATTTGCATTTCTCTGATGATTAGCCATGTGGAGCATCTTTTCATGTACCTGTTGGCCATCTGAATTTCTTCTTTGGAGAAGTGTCTTTTCAGCTCCTCTGCCCATTTTTTAATTGGATTATTTGCTTTTTGTTTGTTGAGGTGTGTGAGCCCTTTATATATTTTAGATGTCAACCCACAGGGGCTGGTTTTTAAAACACCCATAATACCATCATCCCAACTAAAAATGATTAACAATAATTCAGTAACATCATCCAATATCTAGCCAGTGTTTAAAGTTCCAGTTGTTTATTAAATGCCACAATCCTGTTGGTTTGGGGCTCCAAATAATGTGCGGACACTGCAATGGTTTGAAAGGCCTCTTAACTTTCTTAATATATATTACATATATTACGTATTATGTACAGTTTACATGTATATTACATATTACAAAGTTTCTCCTCCCGGCTCCTTTTTTTTGAACAATTTACTTCTTGACGAAACTGGTTCCTTTCTCCTTTAGTGTATCTGCCCTACAGTCTGAATTTTGTGGATCACATCCCTCTGGTGTCATTAGCAGTTTTCTTCTGCCCTCTAGATTTCCTGTAACTTTACAGTTAGAGCTGGAGTTTGAGCCAGGTTCAAGTTCTTGTTCCTTTTGGCAAGGTGGCTTCACTGTGTGTATTGCAATCAGGGGTCACCTTATGTCATCCCATCTCTCCTGGGTACCATCAGTGCTCCTTGCCTGGAACCATTGTGCTATTAGAAGTTTTGCAAAATGGTGATGAAATTCTGTCATGCTTCCTTCATTTATTAGCCAGCTTGCTTCTGTCCGTAGAAACATCTCTTACCAACTCCTAGGAGACCCGAGTAGTTCAGTTCATTTAGGAAAAGTGGGACTGATTCTCTCCCTTATTTATCAGTTTGCACGGATGGATTACTCAGCACCCTGTAGCAATGATGAGCTAATGTGTAGTTTTTTAGGATCACCATGAACTCATGGGTTTAAATGTATTCGACGTGTCTCAGTCCATTGCAGTCAGATCAATCCCTATCGATTCTCAAGCTGCCCCATCTTTAGGTTAGGGTGGGACACTTTTTTCCTATAAGGATACATCTTGGCAATATTTCCTTGAGCTTTTTGAACATGTGACATATTAGGCCACAGTCTCTAATCTGAAATTCTTGGGGTCAGAATTTTACACTTCAGGAAGATAATACAGGGCTCATACCATATATAACACAGCATGAGGTCGGGGTAGCCTACTCTGACACTTTTTTTTTCTTAACTTTTAAAAAGTTGTGGCAAAATGCATATAACATAAAATTGACCACGGTAACCATTTTTAAGTGTTCAGTTCAGTGGCATTAAGTCTATTTGCGTTGTTGTGAAACCATCCCCACCATGCATCTCCAGAACTCTATTCGTATTGCAAAACTGAGTCTGTCCCCATTAAACAGTAACCCCATGCCCCTCCCCTGGCCTCTGGCCCCCACCATGCACTTTCTGTCTCTGTGGATGTGTCTCCTCTAAGGACCTCTTAGGAGTGGCATCAGACAGAATTTGTCCTGTGTTGGGCTTGTTTCATTGAACACAGTGTCCTCAAGGTCCATCCATATTGTGCAGTTGTCAGGATGTCCTTCCATTTTAAGGGTGAGTAATATTCCATTTTATGGATGGACCACATTTTGTGTATCCATTCGTCTGTCTGTGGACACTTGGCTTGCTTCCACCTTTTGGCTGTTGTGAATCATGCTGCTGTGAACTTGGGGGTGTAAGTATCTCATTGAGACCCTGCTTCCGGTTCTTTTGGGGTATATACTGGATCCTGTGGTAGGCGCTGCACTTCTATTGCATTAACATTTATGAATTTTCATCCACAAATTGGATTTTAGAAAACCCCAGGTCTCGGGTTTTGTTGCCAAGTGAGTATGCCATAGCATAAGAAAAAGATGTGGCCTAGAGAAGTTTCTTGATTTTGAAATTGTCGGAAAGGAACCTTCTGTTAAGGGCTAGACCACGGTTTATTTAACCAGACCGCTGTTGACAGGTGGCTGGGCTCCCACTGTGCTGTTGCCCTCTATGGCGAGATGAGTCACTTTATATGCACGATATCTTGTTGTTGAAGGATAAACTCACAGAAGTGCCATTTTATTCTGTGTCAGCACAGGGTTTTATCTGGGGCGGGGCAAGATCAGATGTACCTTTTGGAAAGCTCTCTCTGGCTCCTGTATAAACAGAGTAGGAGGCTGAGTGGGGGTCGGGAAGACACGAGAAAGGACCTCTGGGATCCAGCTTGTCCCCAGCAGGAGGTGGGCTTTCTCAGTGACAGTGTCCCTGTCTGACCCCCAGGCTCAGACATCATCATGCAGCTGGATGATGTGGTCAGCAGCACCGTGACGGGGCCGCGCGTGGAGGAGGCCATGCACAGGTGTGTGTGTGTCAGGGGGAGGGGAATCCTGGACCTGCAGCCTGTCTCCCTACTCCCTTTGGGCTCGTGACTGGGGACCTCTTACAGGTCAATCCGCTGGCTGGACCGGTGCATTGCAGCCCATCGGCGACCAGACAAGCAAAACCTCTTCGCCATCATCCAGGGTGGGCTGGATGCAAATCTCCGGGCCACCTGCCTTGAAGGTAGAGCCATGTACCCGCAGTACCAGGGCTTGTGCATCACTGAGGGTCCCACATGGGCCTGGCCTGTGATGGTGCTCAGACAGTGGGCACTCCAGGCAGAGGGAACAGCTGAAGCAAAGGCCCAGAGTGGAGTAGAATGTTTGCAGAATAATAGAAATTCCAATAGCTCCCAATTTTTAGTTGTTAACCAGATACTATGCCAAATGCTGGTCATATACCGGATTGACCCATTGAGTTTTCATAGCCTTCCTCATTTTAGGTGGGGACAACAAGGTTCCCCAGGTCATGGAAGGGGAAAGTGGGCACAGGGCTGTGAGGTCACTTAACAGCCATACATCTTAGATGTTGCAGAACTGGGGTTAGAACCCAGGCCTTGAGCTCTAGAACTTACAGCCTTAACCGATACACTGTTCTCCTCCCTCCCTGGGGAGCAAGACACACAGGGTCTGGTGGGCTCAGGGCATATGCTAACCCTGTAGGCCCTGGGACAGCACACTGTGGTGCTGGGAGCCATAGAGGGCTGTTGAATGGGAGAGGGACAGCAACCAAGGGGCATCGTAGGAAAATCCCAGTAGGACAGGAAGCAGAAGGCCCATAAGGAGGCTTGGGGAGTTGCCCAGGGGGAAGGGTCACAGTAAGGCCTGAACCATAGCCATGGCCGTGGAGACAAAGTTGAGGCACAGATGGGGACCCAAAAGCAGTGAGGTGTCATGGGCAAGACTCTGGAGTCCATCAGGCTACATACAAACCCCTGATCTTCTGCCTCCTGGATGTGCACCCTTGGGATAGCGGCTTATCCTCTCTGAGCCTCACTTTCTTCCTCTGTAAAATGGGAACATACTCCAGTGTCATGAGGTCAGAGTAAAGAAAAAATGGGAAAATTTGCAAGGTATCCCTCCTGTATCTTGCATCAGTGTGTGCTGTTAGCAAGACTGTCCTCAAACTGTGCTCCCCTCACCCCAACCCCTGTCCTGCTCCATAAGCTTTTTTAATGGATAGAAACCTACAGATTCATTTCATGTCAGGGCTCAGTACACATGGATATGCATGAGAGCAGAAACCAAGGCTTTGTGAAGTGTTACTCTTATATGTGAGATACCTTCTGGTATTTTCTGTTCTCTTTCATTAAAAAAAAACCCCCACCAGCCTGGTCTCTACTCATCAGATTCATTGCTCAGCTACTTGCAGTTTGACAAGCTCCACCACCTGGTGGCGCTTCTGAATGTGCTCGGAAGCTCGCCTGCACCAGGACCACCTGGGTGCTCCCCCATGACAGGATAGGTGTCCGGGGCAAGGGGGGCCTGGGAAGCTGCATTTGAACAACCCGCCCCTGCTTGTTCTTGATGCTGTGGGTTGCACTGGGTTGAACTGGGCAGCTGGGGCCCGACACAAGCCTGGGCTTTGAGGCCAAACCCGGGTTCAAACCCAGCCTCTGGCCTGTGTGGCCCAGAGCTCATGTTAAGCTACCCACACGTCAGCAACAGTGCAGACCTGCAGCTCCTTCTCTGCAGGTCTCCAGCCTAATTACTCTCTTCTAGACTCCAACAAACTCAGGCAGAGGCAGTTCATTTGGTGGTAAGACCTGAACTGGGTGGTTACTTACCCCCCAGTTGTGAGGGAATCTTATGCGTCTCGCTGCGGAAATGTTACAGTGTTCGATAGTGGGGCTGTTATCAGCATATAGGGTGTTCACTGTTGTAGAATTGAGAAAAATTTGGGAACACATTTGGCTTCATTTTAGGTTTCTGCTAAGGGAGCATGGGCTGTGGGCCTCTCCTGAGTTTGGAGGGAAAGGATTGCGCATGCAGCAGGCCCATGAGATTGCCAGTGGCCACACACACACACACACACACACACACACACACACACACACACACACACACACACACATACACACACACGTGCGCGTGTGCACACACACACACTCTTCCTGTGGGAGATGAGGATCTGGGCAAAGTCGGCCCTGGGGGCAAGAAGGAGGAGGAGCATTTCCTTAAGCCTGGTCGCCCCTCACCTTGCCCCTTATGCGCAGAGATGACCAAGAGGGACGTGCCTGGCTTTGCCATCGGGGGCCTGAGTGGGGGCGAGAGCAAGGGCCAGTTCTGGAAAATGGTGGCTCTGAGCACCTCAAAGCTGCCTAAGGACAAGCCCCGATACCTGATGGGGGTCGGGTATGTGGAGGAGATGGGAGACTGTACCACCTATGGGAAGCAGATTCCCGGGGACCCTGGCCAGGGCGGTATGGGGTGGGTGGGGAAGACATAGCCCTGCCTGGGAGGGGACTCAGGAGGACACGGCCTTCCCTTGGGGCGGTTGTGGGTAATGTGGCCCAATCCCGGAGGAGTCTGAGGGTGGAGGTGGGGTGGGGCACAGACCTGGGTGTGTGTGCAGGCCATGAAGTTCTCTGCACCCCTATCCCTGTGACCCCCAACCTCAGCTATGCTACTGATCTGGTGGTCTGTGTGGCTCTCGGATGCGACATGTTCGACTGTGTCTTCCCCACGCGGACAGCGGTGAGGCCCTGGGCAGGGGGAAGATGGGGAAGCCTGGTGGGGGCAAAGAGGATGTGGGATTGGGGGGAAGACCTGGTTGACCCGCCTTCGTCTGCCTCCTTCCCCAGCGCTTTGGCTCCGCCCTGGTACCCACGGGGAACCTCCAGCTGAAGAAGAAGCAGTATGAGAAGGACTTCCGCCCCATAGACCCTGCGTGTGCCTGTCCCACCTGCCAGAAGTAGGGGAGGGCGGGGGCCTGGGGGCCAGGGGGGGGTGCAGAGGGGGCAGGACCCGGCACTGCTAAGCGCAAACCTGCCCACAGGCACAGCCGGGCCTTCCTGCACGCGCTGCTCCACAGTGACAACACGGCCTCCCTGCACCACCTCACTGTTCACAACATCGCCTACCAGGTGCTCCGGTGCCCAAGGCGCACGGGCATTGCAAGGGGGCAGTGGGGGTCCTCCGGGTGTCCACAGCTGGCTGACGGCCGACATCTCCCCACAGCTGCGGCTGATGAGCGCCGTGCGCACCAGTATCGTGGAGAAGCGCTTCCCCGACTTCGTGCAGGACTTCATGGGTACCATGTATGGGGACCCCGCCCTCTGTCCTGCCTGGGCCACTGAAGCCCTGGCTTCTGTGGGAATCACACTCCATTGACCTGGCTTGGGGGAGAGAGGGAGGGAGGAGGGAGGTAAGATACTGAAGGATTTTTATAAAACATTCAAACTTTGACTGTGTCTGTGCCTTCTTGGGGAGGAGGCCTGTGTCTTGGTCCCCTTCCTTGTCTGGGTGTCACTGCAGTCCGTGACCCCAACTGATGCTAACACAAGTCACCATAGCAGCAGGTGGAAATCTGGAAACCACGTGGTAACAGCCCAGCCTATAGGAAGAGTGGGAGCTGCAGTCTTTTTCCTGTGACTCAGGCCCCCCCAGCCATCGTGGGGTGGGCACTCTTGTCCTCCACATTTTTACAGGTGAGGAAACAGGCCAAGGCCTCCACTGAGGAAGTAGCCTGGCTCCAGAGCTCGTGGTCTTAGCTTTGACTTTTTGGACACATGGCTTATCTTGCTGTCAGTAAACATAGCAATGACAACAATATATGTGATTTCGTGGGCGCTTACACTATGCCTGGCACTGTTCTGGATGGTTGTCCTATGGATTTAATCCTTGCAATTTTATGGCACCTGTAGAGATATGTCCCCCATTTTACAGATGGGGAAACTGAGGTTCATAGGAATGAAGTCATTTGGTCATTATCACCCAGCAGACAGAACTGCGATCTAACCCACATATGGCCAAACTACAGAGTTCCTGCTCTTACAAAATAAGGGCTTTTAAATTGATACATACATGTGTAAGATCTATTCTAATAACATACAAAAAAAAATGCAACTGCTTTGATCATCCTGTGTATTCTTTCAGGAATTTTCCATGTGTATGTGTTTTTCATGAGTGTCAGCATTCTTTATAGGATGTTCTGTATCTTGTTTTGTATTTTCTTTCTATTAGTCCATTTAAAATTGTTACATGTCAGTAGTGAGGACCTTCTTAATCTGTTTTACAGCTGCTCCATAGTATTTATTTAACCAGCTCTGTAACCAGCTCCGTAGATGGGCAGTTTAGGGTGTTGCCAGGTCTCTGCAATCATGGGCAAGTCTGCAGTGCCAAACCTTGGTCCTCCTTTTTGCCCATCTCTCTGTGACCTGGAATTTTGTGTTTTAGAGCAGACACATGCCACTGGCCACTCTGCCATCCTCCTCCCCACTCTTCTCCATTACCGTTACCGCCTCATCAGCCCACTTCCCCACCTCCATTGCTCCTGATTCCTTACTGGGTTGCTTCTCTCTGTCCCATCCGTGCCCAGAGCAATCAGTCGTTGCCAGGCCACTGCATCTGGGGATGTCTCTCCGTGGACACTAGGTGAAACCTTAACCCAGACTGGGGAGGGTCCCTGACTCTGATCAGGTCAAACAAGTGCCAGCAAAAAAGGAATTCATTAAATCAAGAGTAGGAGCGAATGTCAGCAGCTATGCAGGCAGTAGAGAGAAAGGAAAAACAAAGGGAGGAAAGGGAGGTTTATAGAAATCCTGCTTGGTGTAGGGCAAATCCCACAGCAATAGTCCTTGAAGCCAGGGTCACCTGGCGTCCAGTGTCCACTTGAATATGCATGGCATACCCCAGGATTTGGGGGAGCTACAGAGCACTGGATGGAGTGAGATTATGTTCTAAGAACTTCCCAAAGCAGAGAGAGGACGTATTCGGTCAGGCTACTAAAAAGCATGATTATGCAGCTGCAGTCCTGTCTGGGTCACCAAGGCAATGGGAATTTGCAAGCCCAGATCAGAGATCTCAGTAGCCCTTCCCTACTTGTTTGGAGTAGAACAGAGAGAGGGAGAAGAGTTGCACTTAAATCTGGAAAATTGAAGATAGTAGCAAAGTAACAAAGACACTCACCATTGGGAAAGAGTTCTCTTATTAACCTGCTGACAGGCTTGGAAGAGTGCAGAGTGAAAACGCAGTAAGTTGAGCAGCAAGAAGACTTTATTTAAGGCAAGGCACACACTTGAAGAAAGGGCAAAAGGTTTAGGATTCATGTTTTTTAAGGATTTCAAGAATGGGGTGGGGAGAGGGGTGTAGCCTTAACATGTGGTCTCCTGATGTCTATCTCTGGTGAGAGAAGTTATGTCACCATCCATCTAGATATTCTGTAAGATAAACTTAAGAGGAATTTATTGATACTGTTCTTTTCCAAAATAATGGTTACCCTCGAGCAGTGGAAACATACCATTTAGAACTGCTTGCCCTGACTTAAGGTAGGGTCAGTTGTTGGGTAATTACCATAAAATGTTAAGAATCTTACTTCCTAACTCCCTGGTTGTTAAAATGGAGTCTTAGCCTTAAGGTGCAGTCCCTCCTGTCCCTACTAAACTGTTTATATCTTGGCATTTTTCATCATAGGCAGGAAAAAATTATCATCATGCTTGTCACATGTCCCTGCGCTACCTCAAAATCACTAATTTTCTTAGAATCCTTCCACCTATCTCTGGCTTGTTTTCCAAGAGATCAAGAGCTCCAGTTCCCAGAACCCTCAATGTTGTCTGCAAGATAACGTGTCTTTCAATGGGGGAGAGGATCTGTTGAGCTTCATTGGGCACTCAAAACGGTCATGATGCGCGCCCGTTGGAAAGGCAGGGGAACAACTTTGGAGGCGTCAGCAGCATCAAGATGAGGCCTGAGAGGAGGTGTTTCTAGGAGAGGGCATGACATTTGTAAAGGTGGAGAGGTGTGACTTAGTAGGAATGAAAGTGGGAGACCATGAGGCAGTGCTGGACAGCCTCTCCCAAGAAACGCTAACAACTTATGGCTCTCACCTTCAAAGTGCTTTGCGACTCAGCGCAGAGAGGTGGTATAAGCTTGGAGCCTAACAGCATTCTGGGACTTGTAGTTTCCTTAGCCCGGAAATTCCCAAGTGACGCTCACCATTGGGTCCACCAGGAGGTGTCGCCCTTTGGAGTACGGTGGGCCTTATCCTCTATCCCAAGGCTCTCTAATAAACATAACAACGGTCACAAGAACGGGAAATTCTTTGACAGCTACAGTTCTCAATCAGAGTCAAGGCTAGGAGGCTAGAGCCCGTCCTCCTTCGCTTTAATGGCTGGAGGGACGGAATGATATTTATATAAACCAATGGCAAATTTATAGAGAACTAGGTAGCGTCTAGTAAAAAACCAATGTCTAAGTAATCAGTCTCTGACATCATGGGCCAGCGTTACTGAGTGGCGAGTCTTACTACCAATAAGACTGGCGGATTTTCTCGCCTTCTGGGAACTCTCCCAATAGGAGGAGCCAACATGCCTTTTCCCGAAACACCGCCTCCTGGCCTTGACAACTCGCTTCTCGCCGCCAGTGGCTCTTGCATAAAAGTGACGGTTCTTTTGTCCAATGAATCCGAGAGAAGGTCCCCAGGGGGAAGGATCACCCAGCCGTAGGCCCGTGCCTCGCCCTCATTGGCTTGTGTGCAAGAGTGGCAGCTTGGCTGGCCAATCGAGGGCTGCTCTAGGGTTTGAGAGCAGCCCCCGCCGGGCGGGAGGTCGCTCAGGTCGGGTGCCGCCTGAGAACCGGATGAGGCGGCGACCGTGAGGCCAAACCGGGAGCGGGCCTCGCGCCGAGGCCCGGGCGGGCGGGGAGCAAAGGCCGCGGACGCCGTGGGGCCGCGTCATTGAGGGCCGGGGGCGGGCGGAGAGCGCGGGCCGCTCGGGCCTGGGCCGCCGGCGCCATGGGCAACCGCGGGATGGAAGAGTTGATCCCGCTGGTTAACAAGCTGCAAGACGCCTTCAGCTCTATCGGCCAGAGCTGCCACCTGGACCTGCCGCAGATCTCCGTGGTGGGCGGCCAGAGCGCCGGCAAGAGCTCGGTGCTCGAGAACTTCGTGGGCCGGTGAGCGAGCGCGGCGGCGACGGCTGACGGGCGGTGGCCTAGGGCGCGGAGGGCGGACCGGGAATGGCGCGCCCTGCGCCGCCGGCGTAACCGCGGCGCTTGCGTGCCCGCGACGGGGACGGGGACCGGGAGGCGGGCCCTGTGGGACGCCTTGGGCTGCAGGGGCAGAGAGCCGTCTCAGGCCCTTGCGGCTGCTAGCGAACTGGGGGGCGTGGGCTGGGTGGTGCGGTGGATCCCCGCCAACTCTCTGGTCCCCAGCTTTAGTGGGTGAATTCTACCATCTGGTTGCCTATAGGTCAAGGGTAGGTCCCCCTTTCCTGTCCGTCTGTCCAAAACCTGCCCCCTAGATATCTATTGGGCCGACCCCTACCGTCTGGCTGGCTGCTCATTTGTCTGGAGCAGCCCCTGCCGTCTGGTTGGCTGTCTCCGTGTCCTGGATAGGCCTCCCTGTCACCACCACTTGGCTGTCCATCTGTCCTGTCCCGCAGGGCAGCGTCCTGCTGCTTGGCTAGCTGTCCAGGATGACCTGTGCTGTTTGGCTACCCATCCGTGCCCCTTTCAGACTGACGGTTAGCCATCCTTGTGTTGGGATGGCCTCTGCTGTCTGGCTGGTTCCTAGGGGTCCCTTGTTGCCTGGTTCTCCTGGCTGACTCTTAAGCTTGGTTTTTGACAAACGCTGGCTCCTCGCTTCTAAGTGGATCCTTTTGTCTGCCAGTCCTGGTGTCTGTCCTTTTAGTCTGCCTATCAGTGCCCTGGCAGCCTGCTACTGTCCAGCCCCATCTCTTTGGCAAGGGGTGGTGGGAACGTGCAGAGGAGAAGGAAGATGATGAATGAGACTTGAACTTGTCCCTTCTCAGTTGAAAGTAGGACCTCGGGGGGGAATCTTTCAGCAGGATTCTTTCCTGGCCCACATCAGGGTTCTCCAGTCCCCAAGCTAAAGCCTACAAATTGGGGGCCCACCTTGGAGCCTAGGAAGAGACTTCTTGCCTGATTGGGCCTCAGTGGCAAAAGCTGGGACACAGCCTTCCCTGGGAAGCCCTGAGAAATTTCAGCTCTCCCATCTGTCCAGTGGGCCAATTCTATCCTTTGGGTTGTTTCCAGGATTCAGGAAGCTAATGAATGAGAACAGGCCCTGTGGCTACCGCGTTGGCTCTGCTCTCCCTTCCCTGCTTCTTGCCCTTCTGTTTCCCAGATGGGCAGCCACTTCTCCATTCTGGGAAGGACTCCATTTGTGACTATGGCTGCTGCCCAATGACAACATCATAGTCATCATCATTATTATGGTCATTATCAGCATTAATGGTAATGTTCATCCAGCAGGTTCCAGGCTGAGTTCTCTCTTGACTCAGTATTTTCAAACCCATGGTGAGCTAGTGGGGTACATTATGTTACCCTACCTTGGAGATGAGTAGGAGGGTCAGAAAGGGTTCGCTGTTTGCCCAAGGGCACCAGGCTGCTACTCAGTGGAGCCAGCTGGGTGCCCAGCCCTGCCCCTGCCTTCCAAGAGGCCTGGGGTTTTGCTCTCAGCAGATGAATTTCCTCTGCTGCTCTGTCTCTGGCTCCTTGCCCTCTGTCTACTGTAGCGGAAAGGTGTGGACTTGGGGTCAGCTGGGCCTCAGCTTAGCCTCCGTCTGGACTGGGGGCCTCTCTGCTAGCTGTCTTCCTGCCTGCTGGGCTTTTTCAGTGGTATGCGAAGCTCTGTCCATTTCATTTGCCCTGTGACCTCACATAGGTTGTTGGACCTGAGCCCCAGTTTCCCCTCCTAAAAATGGGCAATGGTCCCTCAACAAGATCGTTGCAATGATGCGGGGATGTGTTTGTACAGTGCTTAGTGCAGCTCCCGGCACACAGTAGGTCTACATAGATGGGCCGTTTTTCACCAGGCTGGTTCCTCTTATATCAACAACGAAAGCTTATCAGAATTAAAGTGCTCTGAGGTTACGCATTGGATGTCATTGAAGCCTTAGTAGGCTGGCACTGCCGTGATTCCATTTTACAGAGCAGGAAACTGAGGCTCAAGGTTCAGATTGCTGAGCAATCTTGCTCAAGGCTGTTCAGTGAGTAGTTGGGCCTCTGGGTTGGGAACCTCAGACTTCTCTCCCCTCCCAACCTCCCCTAAGTCCCTCTGCCCCTTGCCTTTCTCTCTCCCACACCCTGGCACCTGGCGACTGCCAGCAACTACTGAGCTGCCTCCTGTGGTAGCCTCCCCACAGAAGCCTGCAGTGTGACCGTGAGGGCAGTAATTCAGGGTCTGAGAACCAAAGTTGTAAAAAGGCCTCTCTAAGGGTCCAGGGTGCTCAAACAGAGCTAACGTCTTTTTATTTCTGGAATGTGGGTAAGGCCTGTTCGCTACAAAGCCCTGTTTCCAGAGGACAGCAGGCAGGCCTCGCCTTTAACCCCACCCCCTACTTCCTTTTGTGGATTTGCTAAACCATGCTGCAGCCGAGAACCCCGTTCCACCTTAGCCCCATGGACCCGTACAGCGGATGTTCCTGCTGGTCCCAGGGAACAGACGAGAGAGTGTGTTGAGGGTCTGGGCCTGGGAGCCAGCCCAGGCTTCTGTTTCACTGCTTCCTCCTTGTGGATTTTCAAAAACAGTGGTTGAAGTGAGAATGGCCCTGCTAGCCCCGTCCTATACTAGGGATTGCAGATTGGTGGCTCCAGGGACCCCAGGCCAGCTTGCTGGGTCTTTTGTTTCATCTGCATGGTGCTTAAAAGGTGGTGATTTTAATTAGCTGCCAACATTTAATGGGTAGATTTTTGCATCAATATCCAGATTTTTGCCTTGCTAGCAAAACACCCAAAGATCTTTCGAGTTTAGTTGTATAGTGCACAGGCTCTGGGCTCTAGGCCTGGCTCTACTGTGTTTGGCTGTGTGACTTTGGCCAAGTAGACTCAGTTTCCTTTAATGTAAAATGGGGTGATGACTAGACCCTCCCGGGGGACTGACTGAGTAAATGTAGTTTGAGTGTGTGGACCCTGTACCTGAGGCTGTTGTTATAAGCATCATGTCCCGGCCTCCCTGGGCCCGTGTCTTGTGTGGCACCAATCGCTAGTATCTTGGAAGCAGCAGCCACTGGCTGCCAGGTCAGACTGGTCAGTTGTCCCCAGCTGCCACAGTCCCCATTACTCTCTAGTGCTCACTCAGGCCCGTTTCATGCTTCCTGGCTCTGGAAACCTTGAACCTGTGAGCCCTTCCTCTCAGCCTCAGTTTCCCCAGCTAGGAAATGGGGGCTATTAACAGTGTCTACTCATAGACCCCATTCAGGCAGACACAGCCCTGAGATGCCAAAATCCCTGCCTTGGGGAGTTTGACCTTGGCAGCAGCAGCAGATAAGGAAACATGGTAGAGAGTGATTTGTGGAAAAAAAGAGCAGGAATATGGAGAAGGCAGGTAGAGGTTATGGTGTTAAGTAGGGGGCTGGGGGGAGGCCTGCTTGGGAAGGTGACATTTGAGCAGAGACTTACGGAATTCGTAATTACTTTGTTAATGTACGTAGCATCTCATTTTAGCACAAATGCTATTTGAGCACCTATCAGCCAAGACCTAGTTTTCACTTTTGGGATACAGCTGGAACCAGCCAGAGGCCCACGTCCTGAAGTGCTGCTGGGATTCTGGGAGCCTCTTCCTGGTCCATGTCTCACTGGGAATGGTGGCTGCGAACAAATATTTGGCCATTTGGCCGTGAGAGTTCTGCAGGCCCATTTAGCATATGGTGGTGGGAAATGGGGAGCAGACGTGCTCAACAGTAGCGAATTGGCCTAGACAAACAGTGGGTCCAGACAACGGACTATGAAATAGCTGCTAAGAATGACCTAGAAGAGGATTTAATGACCCAGAGAGCTGCGTAGGACCTGTTGGGCCCCATCTTGTTCACAGCAGTTGTATTTCTGGTGTAAAAAAAGCCTGGAAAAGGTATGTCCCCCCGAACCCCACATGTGGATTGTCTCCCCATGTGCTTGTTGTTTTTTGCTTGCTTTGGGATTATGTTCATAACCAGGAGATGGATTTCTTTCTCCAGAGGTCAGCTCTGGGCTGTCCAAGCGCTTTTTTGGAATTGTTTGGGGAATATAGTCCTCGCTAGGTACATGCATTGAAATCCCCTGGAAATAAGCTGGATTGTTGCTGAGAGAGGGCAAAGGACAGCTGCATGGACAGTTCTAGATTTTCAGTTTTCAAAGGTGGCGCCGGTGGAAGGGGCCGGTCATGGAATGGAAGCCTGCGTCTCTCCCAGTGTTTGCAGTTGGCTCAGAGCCCTATCTGCTAAGCTTTTGCCTGATGGGAATGAAAATGCTGAAATTAGGGGCCCTTCAACTGCAGAAAAAAAATGGGAACATCATCTAACCCTTAATTTACTGGGGTTGCCAACCGTGGGCTGTAATTAAGCCCTTATTGTGTGAAAGCTTTGGAAAATGCGAGCCGATAATGAGATGTTTATGGGGCATTAGCTACGATCTGGATAAAAGAAAAAAATGCCCCGCTTCCGAAGCAAGGTGGCATGGGAGAGAAAAACACGCCTGCTTCCGGGTGCATTTGAGTTCCTGTTAGTATTGGCAGGGAGGTCTCTGCTGGGTGCTGGGGATTTTCCCCACTGGAGTCACCCACAGCTTACACAGGGACCTGGGGGGCTGCTGGTGTCACCTTCCGTTGCTTATGACACAGAGCTCGTGTTTGTGGAGGGTTCCCCTGTGCGTGTCAAAAATCTGACCACCCTAAGGACAGGTGTTGCTGTCAGCATCTCTGCTTTACAGGTGGGGATACTGAGGCCAGAGAGGGGGACTGGCTTGACGTCACACAGGGAGGAGCGCAGGACTGGGGCTTGAACCAGGCCTATCTCCTCCAGAGCCAGACACCCGGGGACAGGGGATGGGAAGGTATGGTTGTGGCTTTCCAGGATGGGGTGAATAATAGATGCTAGATGGCATTTGTGTCCTAGGATGGTGCTGAGGTGACTGGACTGAGGGAGCAACTTCTGGCTTTTGGGATCCTTTGAGCTTGTTAGCCATGGGTCCAAATGGCATGCCTTGAGTAGCATCTAATCTGTGCTGGGTGCTGGGAACCCAGCGGGGACTGAGGTGGACAGAGATCAAGTGAATGGTTAAATAAGCAGCACCATTCTGAAGATGCGGAACTGCAGTAAAAACGGTGGTGGGAATGGTGAAAGAGGCTTCAGATGGGGCGGTTGGGGTGGGTGCCCGAAGTGGAACCAGCCACTCAGAGACTCTGGAGAAGAGTGTCCCAGGCAGAGGGAAGGGCCGGAACAGAGGGCCCCCCACCCTGGGGGCTGTGCCTGCCAGGTGCCTGCTGCACATATGGAAAGGGGATTGAAACGGAGGCAAGAACCAGCAGGCATGAGGGTCAGGAAACTGCCCAGCCGAGTTCTACTCTTCCTAAGTCTTAATTACACAGTGTTCTTGTAAGAAGAGACAGTGTGCCAGATGAGGAAGAACACACCACCCACCCTGGCCTGTGCGCCCAGCTCCCCGGGGGAACACGCCTGTCAGTCTGGGGCATATTCTGCTAGATCTTTCTCAGTCTGCTCGTGCCAGCACCTGTAGGAAACATGGAGCGCCATTAGGGGATTGGTTCTTTTTACAGTGTGCCTTCTTTCCAGAGCTGAGACCACCCCATTTATATAGTTGGCCAACATGTTTTCCAACCACTCAACACACCCTAGAGGTCTTTCCCTGGATGCCTGTAACTGCTGCTTGGAGCTTCCTAAGTGTCCTGGGGGCAGGGAGGAATGGAGGCCAAGGGCCAGTGGGAGTCACTGTGGCTGTCACAGTGAGAGGTGACGGCCCCCTCCATGCCATGATCCATGCTGGGGCCTTGGCACAAGGCACCTCACTTACTTTGGGGCCAGTGCTTGATCCCCATTCATTGATAAGGAAACTGAATCACAGAGACTTGCCCAAGGATGCTGGGGTTTCAAGTGGCCAGATTTGACCCCAGGGCCTCAGGCTTCATGGGAGGCCCGCTCTCTTGTACCTGGAGTGGCTCCCTTACCTCTGACTTAACCAGATTTTCCAAACTTCCTTTTCCCCTGGGCCCAACTTCACAGGGTCTGGTTTTCACCCCTTTACTGTGTTGTGGCCTCAGAAGTTTGTGGAACAAGGCCAGGTGGCAAGGAGCAATCCAAACTGTCATGAGGCCCTTGCAATGCCCACTGGGGTGCCTAGCGCTGTGGCTCAGCTGCTCCGTTTGCCTCCTCCGATGGTGATGGGGTGGCTCTGGTCCTCCTCCTGACACGCTCACTGTGTGCAGGCACCGAGTCTGTCTGTACATCATCCTGGGTCTGCCCTACTTTACAGATGAGGCAGCTGAGGGGCAGGCATGGGCCGGCAGGTGGGGTCTCGCAGCTCCTGTACTCACCCACTTGTTCACTCAATGAGTATTTGTTGTTGGTGGAGAATGGTGCCACCATAGCAAGTAGTGGAGGCTGTGTTTGAGTGGGGACGTCGTGAAGGAGGCCCAGGAGGTCCTTGTCCTCCCAGGGAGCATGTTCCAGTGACAAGGGATGGAGGCATGTGGAAGATGGAGGACCTGCTTGGGAGCCTTGTGCAGGAATGGTAGTCAGAGAAGGCTTCTTGGAGGAGGTGGTAGGAGGACAGGCAGGGGCTGGCTGGAAGCAGACAGGTGATCGCTAACCTCGTACCTCTGTGTGCATCCTGCCTGGCTGTGGGCCCCAGCTTACGGCTTCTTCCTTGTTACCCTTGTTCACCTTTATGTAGACATTTGAGAAGCAGCTTGTTGACTTCTTCAAAAATGATCTGTGTTTGGGTCCTTGGAGAGCTTCACTGTTAATTTTCGTAGCTGCATTGTTCCATCCAACCTTGCTGTTCATCTGGCCCCAGGCGAGAGGTTGGAAAATACCAGCACCCAGTGCCAGACCCTTCCCCAGACCAACTTACAACTCACTGTGATTCCAGTCACATGCCACAGCTCAGAGAGCCAAAGGAGGTGTCCCTAAACTTGAACATGCTCAGGCTGCAGTTCCATAGGGTGTGGACAAGTGGCCAGCAGAGCTGTCCAGGGCCCTGGTGACACCCCCACACCAGACACAGGAGGAGGCGCCCTCGAGACTCTGACCCCTGATACATTTTCCCAGTGATGAGTCTTCAGGAATGGCAGGCTGGCAGGCGAGCAGAGCTGGCAGGAACAGTCCCAGCTGGGGCTACGTCTGCTGCTGGGTGATACATCCTGGCACGGCCAGACCAGCTCCCGAGGAACCCCTGGGGGCGGTTCTGGGACACAGCCCTGTCTGACACAGGCCACAGGGCCTCTGTCTTCTGTGATGATGGGCAGGGTCCTTTGGGAGGGGAACAGCCTCCTAACCCAGGAGGCCCCCAGCCAGCCGTGCAGTCGGGGAGTCAGTGGCCCTGAGGATGATAACTTCAGAGGTTGTTCTTTTCTATCTGGTGGGGCCACAGAGTGCCAGGGATCTCTTAAATCTAGATTGGGGGCCTGACCGGAGGCCCTGAGCCACCCACTCAGCTTGAGGGAACCTTCCTGTGGTTTGGGCTGGTGTGTCTTTCTGTCTTGCAACACTGGGTTCCCCTCGTCTGGGCGGAAACCCGGCTTCTGGGGCGTCTGCCCCAGTGGCATCTCCCAGTTGCACCGCCTGGCACAAGTCGCTGGGGAGCTCTGGACAGGCCACTTTATGTGGTGAGGAGGCCCCACCTGGAATATGCCCCCAGCACCAGGCAAAAAATGACACACTGGCTTGATTTTTTTTTCAGTTAATTTTTAATTGCCAGGATTACTCAACCAATCATTGTAAAATAAAATTCACTCCTTTAGGGCACGTACAGAGTAAGGCAGAAGTTCCTGGTGCCCTTCGCGTGGCAGCCACCTCCATCAGCGAATGGCTCTTGCCAGATCTTTTTATATTTCTGTGTGTGAACGTCCCCTGTCCCCCTGCATCACCACTGTAAGTCCATCTTTGATGGTCCAAAGTCTTGCCAGAATGTGTCTGCCTCATGCCAAGTCCCTGCTGTTTAAGTGCCTTGAGGACTTTTTGCCTCTGTTTTGTTTTTAATAATTTTATTTTGGAATCATCTTAGATTACAGAAAATAATAAGCTTTAAATTTGCAGGGAAGTTGCAAAAACAGTACAAGAGCGCTCCCATGCCCCACCGCCCCCCACCTTGCCAGATGCTCACATCTTAGGTTACCTGGTACATTTCTCATGACAAAGAAATTAGTGTTAATATGTTGTCCTTGGTAATAAAAGCCAGACTTTTCAGATTTCCCCATTATGTCCCTTTTCTGCCCCAGCGCCCCATCCAGGGACCCACATTGCATTTAGTTGTCACATCTCATTTGTCTCTGCCTCTGTGACAGTGCCACTGTCTTTCCTTGTTTTTCATGACCTTGGCATTTTATAGAATGTCCTTCAATTTTGTGATCTTCTCATGATTGGACTGGGGCCATGGGTTTGGGAGAAGACCACAGAGTGGGGTGCCCTGCTCTCCACATCCTGGCAGGAGTCCATGCTACCATGCTATCAAGAAGGCTTATCATGGGCAATGCTGACCTTGATCTCTTGGTGAAGGTGGTGTCTGTTCCGCTTTCCCCACTGCAAAGTTATGCTTTTTCTTCTTTTCATACGCTGTCCTTCGGAAGCATCGAGGGTTCATTTCAATGTAATTGTTTGAATAGGTAATATGTCCAACCATGGTACCCAGTTCAAAAATATCAGCAAGGATGTAGACAGAGAGGGGCCTTGCAGCTAAACCACCCTTCTGAGTCCCTGTGTGCTCTCAGCTTCTCAGTGCAAAACAAATAGAAGCAAATAGGAATGTGTTTATTCTCCCTCCCTGCCAAACCCAGCTTTACACCCTGTCCTGAGCAGTGAGATTGTTATTTGACAGTATTTCTTGGAGATCTTTGTGTGTAAGCACATAGAGAGCTTGTTTGTTCTTTTTTTCTTTTTTTTCCCCACCCTCGAGGTGTAATTAACATATAGTAAACACCACACATTCTTAGTGTCACCCCCAAAACCCCCTTTGTAGTTACCCCCCACCCCCCAGCCCTGCACCTGGCACCTTCTGTTCGGTTCTTCCACTCTGTGGTTCTGCCTTTATCCAGAACCTCATATAAATGGACTCATGCAGCTTTTGGGCCTGGCTGGCTTCACTGTGCATAATGCATTTGAGAGCCACGCAGGCTGTGTGCATCCGCGGCTGGGCCCTTTGGTTGCCAAGGGGCACTGCATGGTACGGCTGGACCACAGTCTGTGGACGCCTTCACCCCCTGAAGGGCACTGGCTTGGCTCCAGGTTCGGGTGATTATGAATAATGCTGCCATAAACATTCATGTGCAGGTTTCTGTGTGGCCCATAAATATGTTACCTTCTGAGTTAATTTTTTTATGACTTAGAAAGTATAGGTTGAGAGTTTTATATATATATATATATATATATATATATATATATATATATATATATATATATAAATATATATGTATTTCATTTTTCTGGCATATGAAGGTCCAGTTGCTGCAGTACTATTTATTGAAAAGCCCATCCTTTCTTGAGCTGCCTGAGTCAGAAAGCAGTTGGCCATGTGTGTGTGGGGGGGTCCATTCTGGACTTTGCTCTCTAACATTGACCTGTGTATCTGCCCTTTGGCCAAAATCACTTTATGACTTCCTAATGACTGTAGCTTTTTTGCAAGTCTTGAAATCAGACCAGGTGAATCTTCTTTGTTCCTTTTCAGAACTGTGTTGGCCAGTCTAATGTCTTCACCTTTATGTAGACATTTGAGAAGCAGCTTGTTGACTTCTTCAAAAATGATCTGTGTTTGGGTCCTTGGAGAGCTTCACTGTTAATTTTCGTAGCTGCATTGTTCCATCCAACCTTGCTGTTCATCTGGCCCCGGGCAGTCCTCCTGGCTCTTGTACCTTCTGACCTCATTCTCCCACCTACCCCCAGGCTGTTCTCCCTACAGTGGCCAGAGGGAGCCTGCAAAGAACATGTCCCTCCTCTGCTCAGAACCTGCCATGGCTCCTAGAGCACTCAGTATAAAAGCTGACGTCCTCACTACCACCTGGAAGGCCCTGCTTGGCTCCTTGTCCCTGGCCCCCATCCCCTCTCCCCCCTATCTGCCCCTACTGTCCCCTTACTTGCTCTCTTCTGGCCACACTGGGCTCCTCACTATTCCTCATACACGTCAGACACAGTCCTACTTCAGGGCCTTTGCACATGCTGTTTCCTCTGTCTAGAAAGCTCTTTTGCTGAGATAGCCTGATGGCTCATTTGTCATCTCCATCAGGCCTCTGCTCAAATACCTCCTGCTCAAGTGGCCCTCCCTGGCCACTCTGCTAAAATGCCCCCACCGTGTTAGGCCATCCTCTTGCTCCGCTTACTTTTTCTTAGGAGCACTTGTCACTCTCAGTCATTGTCCTTCCTGCTTATTTGGCTTATTGTCCATCCTCACCCACTAGAAGGCAGGGCCTGGCACCTTGCACTGCTGTATGTTAGATGCTCTAGAAATCCATCTCCTCTCTGTGTAAACTCACCCTTCTGCGTCTCACTCAGAACTCACTCAGCCAAGGCAAGCAAGCCTGCTCTATGCCAAACTGTGACCTGGGCTGCCACTCATCTGGGGCCAAACCGATCTGCCACTCATGTGGGGCCAAACATCACTGCTTGGAATTAGGCTGTGTGTGTGAGGCACCGCTAGTCGGACACAGCACAGAGACCTCCTGAGGCTGTGGCTAAGATCAGGGTCACAGAGGGGATGAGGCTACGGGAGGGCAGGATGAGGACTGGCCACAGCCTTCCTGGAAAGGTTTGTGTGGGCTGGCAGCGGTTTTCATCTTACAGATGGATGATAGACTTGTTCCCTTGTTGGTAATCAGGTTGCTCTTGTGCTTTTTATTTTAAGTAACATCTTTGCTAAAATATAATTCACATACTAAAAAATTCATCCTTTTACAGTGTACTATTTGGTGGTTTTTAGTATATTCACAGAATTTTGCAGCCATCACTACAACATATTTCAGAACATTTTCATGTCTGCAAATGAAACTCTGTACCTGGTAAGTGGTCATTCCCTACCCCCAGGTCCTGGCAATGCCAATCTCCTTTCTGTCTATGAATTTGCCTGTTCTGTACATTTTTTATAAATGGAATCATATACTATGTGGCTTTTGTGTCTGGCTTCTTTCACTTTGCATAATATGTAAAGGTTTACCCTTGGTACAGCATACATCAGAACTTCTTGCCTTTTATGGCTGAATAATATTCCAATTGTAGGGACATACCACCTTTTTATTATGCATTCCTCAGTTGTCATCTGTTTGGGTCACTTCCACTTTTTGACTCTTAGGAATAGTGCTGCTATGAACATTTGTGTTCACATTTTTGCATGCATGTATGTGTTCATTTCTCTTGGGCATCTGTCTAGGAGGGAATTGCTGAGTCATATGATAATCCATTTTATATCTCACTAGCCCAGTAGCAAAGTTCTCGTAGCTCCACATCCTCACCAACACTTGTTGTTATCTGTCTTTTTGAATTTAGCTTCTTAGTGGGTATGAATTGGTATTTTGCTCATTATAGCCTTTTTCATTTCCCTAATGACTAATGATGAACTTTTCGTGTGCTTATTGTCTGGTTGTATATCTTTGGAGAAATGTCTATTCAAATCCTTTGTCCATTTTCAAATTGGGCTGTCTTTTTATTGTTGATTGTAAAAGTTCTTTGTATCTGGTATCAAAGCCAATTGCTTATGAGATACGTGATTTGCAAACATTTTCTCCCATTATGTGTTTTTTTTTTTTATTTCTTGATGGTGTCCTTAGAAGAAGAAAAGTTAAAAAATCTGAAGTCCCATTTATCTCTTTTTTTCTTTTGTCACTTATGTTTTTGGTGTCATATCCAAGAAGCCACTGTCTAATCCATGAAGGTCATGAAGATTTATTTACTCTTACATTTTCTTAAAATTTTTTTTGCCTATATATGTTTTGCCACCTAGAGACTCTTGTGCTAGGCATAAGTTGGTCATGGAATGGGTTAGATGGACACGAGGTCATCTGCTAACCTCAAAAATTTCCATGCAGTGAGGTACACCGTAAAACACCACAGAATTCCTAAAGCAGTGGCACATGCCTCTAAGGTATTAATTTGGTCCTAAGAGACCCAAAGGTTAGATAAAGAAATGGGATCCTCAGGTTTCAAAGAATTCAGCCCTCCACCTTCCAGCACAACCTGCTTTATTTTATGTCTAAGAACTGTGATCCCAGGAGTAGATATTTACACAAATGGCAGAACCTTACTAAGACATCCTAGAATTACAGCAGCCATCATGGGGAACATTCCAGTTAGACAAGATCAATCACTTAAGAAGTGCACTTGAAAATAAGGGTTCCCAGGCAAACCCAAATTGAATACCTTTTTTTCCCATCCAGTTCTGTCCCCCTCGCTTTCTGATGATCACCAATCTCTTTGTATCTGTGACCTTGGGTTATGTTTGCTTGTTTGTTTGTTTAACATTCCACATGTAAAAGAGATTGTATGATATTTTGTTTTTTATCTGTCTTATTTCACTGACTTATTTCACTTAGCATAATACCCTCAAGGTTCATCCATGTTGTTACAGATAGTAAGATTTCACTTTTTTATGTTTGAATAAATACTCCTCTCTCTTTCTCTCTCTCTCTGTGTATTTATCACAATTCCTTTATTCATTCACCCACTGATGGACACTTAGGTTGTTTCCCTATCTTGGCTATTATAAATACTTGTAAATTTTCTTTTAAATGTTTTAGAGCTTGGGTCTGTGATCCATTTCGAGTGAATTTTTATATATGGTGTGAGGTAGGAGTCCAATTTATTCTTTTACTTGTGGTTATCCAGTTGTCCCAATACCATTTGTTGAAAGAACTAGTCTTTCCTCAGTGAATAGTTTTGACACTCAGGCTTGAAAATTGATTGACCATAAATGCAAGAGTATGTTTCTCAAGCTCTCAAATCTAGTCCATTGATCTGTATGTTTACCCCAATGTCAGTAGCACACAATTTTCATTATTTTACCTCTGTAATAGATTTTGAAATTGGGAAGTGTGAGTCCTTCAACTTTGTTCTTTCTCAAGCTTACTTTGACTATTCTTGGTTTCTTGGATTTCCATATGAATGTTATAGAATAAGTTTGTCAATTGCCAAAAAAAAGTGTTATGGGGATTTTGATGGGGTTTAATTGAATCTGTAGATCAATTTGGGGAATATTACCATCCTTTTTTTAAAATTAAAATATCATTGATACACAATCTTTTGAAGGTTTCACATGAACAACATTGTGGTTTTAACATTCACCCATATTATCAAGTCCCTCCTCCCCATTGCAGTCATTGTCCATCAGGGTAGTAAGATGCTTTGGAGTCACTACTTGTCTTCTCTGTGCTGTACTGCCTTCCCCGTGACCTACCTGTATTTTGAGAGCTAGAGTATTACCATCTTAAACATTATTAAGTCTTCCAGCTTATGAACACAAGACATCTTTTCATTTATTTAGGCCTTTAATATCTTGTAAGAATTTTTTTTTAGTTTTCAATGTAAAAGTTTTGTACTTTTGCTACATTTATTCCCAAGAATTCTATTCTTTTTGAGGCTATCATAAATGGAATTTTCTCTTAATTTCATTATCAGATTGTTCATTGCTAATGTATAATAATATAACTGACTTTTGTATATTGACTTTTTTTCCTGCAGCGTTGCTGAACTCATTTATCTTTAAGTTTTTGCTTTGTTTTGTTTTGCTTTTTCAGATTCTTTTGCATTTTCTATAGACATGATCATGTCATTGGTCAATAATTTCCTTCTTCCTTTGGATGCCTTCATTTCTTTTTCTTGCCTAATTGCCTTGGCTAAAATCTCCAGTATATTGTTGAAGGGAAGTGAGAATGGACATCCTTGTGTTGTTCCTGATCTTAAAGGGCAAACTTTCAGTTGTTCACCAAGTATGTTGTTAGCTGTGGGTTTTGAGTAGATAACCTTCATCAGGTTGAGAAAATTCCCTTCGGTTCCTAATTTGTTGAGTATTTTTATCATGAAAGGGTGTTGGATTTTGTCAAATGCTTTTTCTCTATCTATTGAGATAATCCTATTTTGTCCTTTACTCTGTTAATATGGTGTTATTTTATTGATTGCTTTTTGTATTTTTGGACCACTGTGGTGTTCTTGGGGTAAATCCCATTTGCCTGTGACATATAATCCTTTTCATATGTTGCTGGATTCATTTTACTAGTATTTCATTGCAGATTTTTTGTTTATGTTCATAAGGAATATTGGTCTGTTCTCTTGTGATATTTTTGTCTGGCTTTGGTATTAGGGTAATGCTGGCTTCATAGAAGAGGTTAGGTTGTGTTCCTTCTTTTTCCATTTTTTGGAAGAGTTTGTGAAGCATCAATGTTAAATCTTCTTGAAACATCTGTTGGAATTCATCGGTGAGGCCATTTGGACCTGGATGGTGTCTTTTTTTTTTTGGGTGTGAAACATTTTGAGCAATAATTCAGCCTTTTGATTGGTTGTAGGTCTGTTCAGATTTCTATTTCTTTTTGAGTCCTTTTCAGTATTTTGTGTCTTTGTAAGAACTTGTCCATTTCATCTCTGTTATTTAATTTGCATAATATTTCTTTTTTTGCATAATATTTCTGTATAATCTTTTTTTACTTCTTTAAGTTTGGTAGTGATGTGTCTTCTTTTTCTTCATGACTTCAATAATTTGAGCCTTTTCTTGATTAGTCTAGCTAAAGGTTTGTCACTTTTGTTGCTCTTTTCAAAGAACCAACTTTGGTTTTATTGATTTTTCTCTTTTTTTGCTATTCTGTATTTCATTCATTTCCTCTCTAATCTTTATTATTTCCTTTCTGTTTGCATAGGGTTTGGTTTGCTTTTCTTTTTTGCAAGCTCTTAAATGGAAGATTTAAGATTTGAGATTAAGTTTTTCTTCCTTTCAAAAATATTTAAAGATTTTAAATCTTTATTGAGGTAGGACTTGGCAATCCTTATAGTTTAATTTAGGTACTTAGATCTATGCATTTCCCTTATGTACTGCTTTAGCTGTAGCCTGTAAGTTTTGCTGTGTTGTGTTTTCATTCACCTTAAAGTATTTTCTAATTTCCCTTGTAATTCCTTCTCTGACTCCTTGGTTATTTAGCAATGTGTTGTTTGATTTCCACATACTTGTGAGTTTCCCCAAATTTCCTTCTGTTACTGATTCTCACTTCATTCTGCTGTGGTCAGAGAACATGCTTTGTATAATTTCAGTCCTTTTACATTTACTGAGTCCTGTTTTATGGCCTGACCTCACCCATGGACTGTCCTGGAGAATATTCCATGTGTTCTAGATAAGAATGTGTATCCTGTGCTGTTGTTGGGTGGAGTGTTCTGTGCCTGCCTGTTAGGTCTTATGGTGGTGTTTTCATTTTCTGTTTCCTTGTTGATCTTTTGTCCAGGGCTCTAACCATTACTGAAGGTGGAGTATTAATGTCTCTGACTGTTACTGCTGACTTGCCTGTATTTCCCTGTCTCATGCATTCTTTATGTGGTCCCAACAGCGTGACAGGTGGGCATCCTTCTGAATAGTGGCTCTCGGCCCAGCCCAGTCCCCCTATGTCCATTTACTCTCCTACATGAGATTTTAGTTTCCTGGTTCTCCCCTCCTGACAGAGCCTCGGGATCAATAGGCTCATGCGTCTGCTATGCCTGGGGCTGATTCCTGGAAGGGGTGTTGCAGAAGGACAGATTTAGAATCATCTTATCAAGTCTGCCAAGAAGGCTGTGCCAGGATCCTTCATGAGCTGCCAAGGAGGTCCTCTGTCACCCTTATGAAGAAGTTTTGTGGAATAGGGCCCTATATGTGCCAGACATTGGGTTTCATGTGACTCGTCCTTCTAGTCCTGCTGACAGTGTGACAGCATGACAGGGTGGGCACTGTTATCCACATTTCACAGATGGAGAAACTGAGGTCCAGGGAATGATGACCCTTATCCAGGTCTCACAGTGAGGCTGTGGCCGAGCTGTCCAGCTGCAGGCTCTGCCCTCTCCACTACCATGATCCGCTTGCCAAGTTGTCCCTATTGGCCATCTTGTCTTCGGAGTCAGGGACTCCTTTCCACCTTTGTTCCCGGACATGTGATGTGGTGACCTGTGGGTGGTGCCCAGCAGGGGGAGTTGGGAATGAGGCTGGTCGGGTTGGTGCCTCATTGGTTGGGGGGGTGGAGATGCTGTACGGCTTTGGTCCAGGTGACTTAACCTCTCTAGCCTCAGTTTCACCATCTGAGAAAGGAGCGTGGTGAGAGCTCTGGTGAGGTGCAGCAGGGACTGGTGTGCACAGAGCTCAGCACAGTGCCGGTGCTGTGTGTACCCAGGGGATGCCAGCTGCTCTTGCTGTCCACTCCTCAGCAGGCATTTATTGAGCACCTGTTGTGTGCCAGACGTGGTGCTGGGTGTGGGGGATCTGGCAGTGAACAAAGCAGACAAGAACACCTGTCCTTATGGGGCTGACAGTTTACAGCAGGAACTAGTAAGCAGGAAGGAAGTATGGAGGGGGAACAGAGCCTGGCCTGGGGAAGCAGTTGGGGAGCCTCTCCCAGGAGGCACCGACCAGCCAGTGTCCGAAGAGTGGAGGGCGCTGTGGGGATGTTTGGTGGCAGAGCAGCTCAGGCAGAGGCATCAGCCTCCTGGGCCTTGAGGAGCGAGTGGAGGGAGCCAGAAAGAATGGTAGGAAGGTGCCAGCCAGTGCCAGCAGGGCTTCGTGGGCTGTGGGGAGGACACTGATTTTGCCCCAGGTGTGCTGTAAGCCAGGGGTGGCTTTTAAGCACTTGTGCAGTGTGATGTGACTTGCAGTTTGAAAAGCTCTCCCTGGCTTCTGGGCGGGGAAGGGGTGGCGGCAGGGAGCCAGTGCTGGGCAGGAATGTGGCAGTGACTCAGGGGACTTAGCTTAAGTGTTGGGAGAAGGGGCTGTGTCTGAGTTTGCTGCTGGGGAGGTGCAGAAAGAGGTGGGAGAGATGACCCGGGCAGGGCAGTAAGGCTGTCCTGTCTTGGGTGACACTTTGACACTGCACCGGGTCTGCCTGGACAGTTCCTCACCCTGTCACTCCGGGAAAGGCTCTGGGAAAGAGGCGGGGGATTGGGAGGCTGCGGACGCGCATACCTCCCCACTGCCTGCTGTCCTATGTGAAGGAAGGAGCCTGCCGGGAGGATGGTTCTGGAATGTTGGGCGCATGTGGGGCGCTGCCTGGCTTTCTTTCCTGCCTGTTTACCAACATCCTGCTTCTGAGATCAGTTGGTCCCCTCCTGGTGGTGACACACACAGACCTGGGAATCCGCTTGTGCCCGAACCACCGGCCAGGGGCTGCAGAGATGTGGCAAGTGCTCCCTGTCCCCCCGCACCTGCGCTGTCTCCTCCCATCCCCACCACACCCCGTTTTACAGAGGCGGACACCAGGGCCATGATGTGAGTGACCTTGCCCTCAGTCACACAGCTGGCATGCAGCGGGGCTGGCCTGCCGGGCAGGCTGTCTGCTCAGGTGGACCAGTGAGAACACAGAGGGGACCCCCAGGAGGGCACAGCTGAGAGCTGGGGCCCCATATGCCAGCGGTTTCCACTCACCCTTGAAATTGCTGCTTGGCCAACTGGCTGCTTTGGCACTTTCAGTACAACTGAGAAGTTACAAATTAATATTTGCCTCTTATAAAAGTTGTAAGAGACTAAAACTCAAATCACACTGGAGGCCGTAATACAGAAAGCTGTCCATTCCCATCCCACAGATGACCTCCATCAGGGCTCGGGTTTTGCCCTCAAGCTTGTCCCCACACAGGCAGGAAATATGAACAAGCATTAAACAAAAGAAAACAGAAGACATGGTCTGTCCCGGGCACTGTGCTTTGCTTTCTGCGCCGTGGCCTGCGTTGCTTCCTGGGCCAGGCCCAAGATTTAGCCAGTTCCCTGCTGATGGATATCCAGGTGCTTAATGGGTTTTGTTCTGTCCTTGCAAACCCACTCAGGAGAATGAAAAAAGTGACTTGGGGTGGGAAGTCAGTAGGGGTCAGTTGGTAGCAGGCCTCTCAGAGGACGTAACATCTGAGTTGAGTCCTGAGTGACCAGAGAAAGCCAGGATGGTGGAAAGGCTCCGAGGAGGTGGTCATTTCAGGTAGGAGGGCATCGGCAGGCGCAAAGGCCCTGGGGCAACAAAAGGCTTAGCCCGCTTGCTATACCCTGACCACCAGTGTAGCTGAGGGAGTGATCAGAAGGGGGTTGGGTTGAGGGCAGGGAAGTGACGTGGCGATGGTTTAGGGTCTTGGAGGCCACAGGGAGCACTTTGGAGCAGAGGAGGGACATGATATGGTTCTTATTGTACTGGGTTTTCCTTTGATTGAATGGGGCCAATGGTTGCATTTGGGCACTGTGGTAAGAATTTCTCAAACGCTCTGACTACCCTCTGAGGCGGGTGACATTATCTCCACTTAACAGATGAGGAAACCGATGCATAAAAAGTGACCCAACCTGTACAGATTATCCACAAAGGAAATGCCATTGCCTGGATTCCAGAGGGGATCTGAAAGGCCCAGAGCCAGGGCTGCTGGTCACCATGGGCCACTTCCTGCTCTTGCTCCTGGGCAGGCCGCCAGATGAGACCATGTAGCAGGTGACACTGTGGCTGAGTGCCAAGGGCAGGGCTGGCTCTGGCACCTGAGGATCCTGCTGGGGATTCCGTGAAGGGGTGGCACCCAGGAGTGGGGTTGTGAGAGCCAGCAAAGTGCTGGCCTGCCCCACCACCCTCTCCGTGTCCTCTTCTGTATAGTGGCAGCTTTGATCCTTTGTCCCCTAAGTACTGGTCACCAGCCTCTGTGCTGGGAGATGCAGAGAGACCCGAAAATGAGACCCTGCCCCCGTGAGGCTGCCACTCTAGTGGGTGCCAGGGAACGACCAGACTGACCACAGCCTAGTGAACTAACCAGTCAACTAGAAGATGACAGTTCTGAGTAGAATTGAGAGTTCAGTAAGACGGTGTGGGACAGAGCAGAGCTGCTTCATACTGGGGGTCAGGGGATAGGGAGGAGAAAGTTTGGCTGGGCATTGCCAGCTGGCCATAGGAATGTTGCAGGGAGAGGGTTCCAGGCTGAGGGAGCAGCCAGTGCAAAGGCCCAGAGGCAGGACCAGGCCTGGTGTGTTTAGGGAACATGAAAGAGAAGGGCATGGCAGGAGCTGAGTGAGCGGGCCTCGGGCTGTGTATAGTAGGAAGGAGGGCAAGGAGGGGACAGGGCAGGTCTTGCAGGGCCTTGTGGGCCATGGGGAGGACTTGGGCTTTTGCCCAGAGTGAGGGGAGAGCCCTGGGAGGCCTCTGAACTGAGGGGGACATGCTCTGACTCAGTGTCACTGGAGCCCTGTGGCCACTCTGGGGGGAGGGTGGACAGCCTAAGAGGTGGCAGCTGCACACTGGGTCCAAGTTGATGCTCTTGGATGAGGAGAGAAGATGGCTGATTCAGGCTCCCTTTGGAGGTGGAGCCGGCAGGCCTTGCTGCTGGGCAGGGTGGGGGGTGAGCAGCGGGAGGAGCGCCACGGCTGTGGTGGGAGTCTGGGGAGCAACCAGCCTGCCTGCCCCTTGGGGTGGCCATAAGGAAACAGGGGCACCTGCCTGGGGACACTGAGTGAGGGCTGGGCTCCAGATGGTTGCGGTTGGATGGCATTGAGGCAGGGTGTGGTTGAATCAGGGACCAGAGTGGGGACTTGCGGCGCTCCAGACTGATAATCCTGACTTCTGTTCTAGCACAACCACAAAGGAGGCCCTGGGGTGGGGGGCGGTGATGGGGGTGGGGGTCTGCCTCATTGACGCCCCACCTGTGTTCCCATCCCAGCTCTGCTCCTTCCCTGCTGAGAAGCCGGGTTAGTCTGCTCATCTGTGAAATGGGGTCTTGGTCCTGGTATTCCGGGCGCCAGAATTCTGCTCAGGTCTTGCAGGCACACTGAAGCTTTGAGTGACCACAGGAGGATAGTGTGATAAGGAAGAGATCCCAGCCCAGGGCCCTTGCTGGGCCTCCTGCCACCAGGCTGCTCAGGTGAGGAGTGGCCTGGAACCTCAGGGCTCTGGGTCAGGCTTGGAGCTGATGCATCCTCTGCTGCTTATCTGTTTGTTTTCCTCCCCTGGGAAGGCCTCCTTGGTTTTAGCCTTCATTGTTGCAGACTAGTGTCCCCACCTTTGGAGGGTGGGGGAATGGAAGTCAAAGGGCTCCTGGTGGGGCCTTGTGCTCTGTTCAAACAACGGTAAATAAACAGCCTGGGCTTCTGATCTGCCCCTGGTGCCACCTCCTGCTGCTCCCTCCCCTCCCTGCCCCCTACCACCCTCTGGGGAGCCCTCAGCACCTGCCAGGGAGATGTGGCCCAATTAAAAGCTGGGAAACTGAGGCTCTAAGAGGGCGAAGTGACTCGTGCCAAGTGATACAGCCAGCTGGTGGATGGGTGACATCTTCCCTCCCACAGATGGTGGGTCAGTGCCCAGGGAGGGCAGAAGCCTGCCCAGAGCCACATAGCTCATGGTGACAGATCTAGGCTTTGAACCCAAGCTGTTGGCCCCTGACCATTCAACAGATGTTTAATGAGCACCTGCTGAATGCCAGGCACATTCTAAGTGCTGGATATCCAGTGGTGACCAGGCCAGGTAAAGAAGTCCATCTGGTCACAGGACGAGACCTCCATTGGAGACCATGATGGTGGGAGTGTGAAGGGACATGCATTTAAAAGGAAGGGGTGCAGTCTACTGCATCTGCCCTTGGGCGGTGGGCAGGGCCTGTGGGGAACAGCCCCTGCAAAGGCTTGGAGGTCAGAAGTGCCAGAGAGAGCCCAGAGGTGGAGGTGCAGAGAGGTGGGGCTGGAGGCCCTTAGATGGGAAACCCTGTCAATCCTGGAATTGATCATTTGGCTTCTTCAAGAGGGAAGCCTGGAGCCCAGGTCGTTGTTTTAGAAAGATAACCATAGAAAACTGGGGAGGAGGATGCATCAGAGGCTTGGCCTAGGCTTGGGCTTGGCCTGGGCCCCCGGATTAGAGACTAGGTGCTGAAATGATCAGTTAACACTTACTGAACACCTGCTGTGTCCCCCCCACCCCCCGGAAGAGGACAGACCCAAGATCTTGTCCTGGGAGCTGATATGGGGGGAAGGGACAGATAAGCAGGTAAGTGCCATACAGAATGTTAGCAGTATAGGGAAAAAAGTTGGGGAGGCAGGATGGAGTCTGGTGCTGGAGCGCTGCATGAGGGTGGGAAGTCCCCCTGGGGTCGGGTCATTTGAGCCAGAGCTGTGGGGTGCCTGTTTGGTCCCCAGCTGCCCTCTGGGGTAGGTGGAGTTATCCCGTCTTACTGGCCAGGAAAGTCAGACCAGAGAGGCAGGAAGCACAGCGGCCCTTGTAGCCACAGCGAGGAGAGAGGAGGGGGCGGTGCTTTAAGTCCGAGGGAGGGACTTGGCGACTAGTGGGATGTGGGCGGGGTCGGGGAGGAGGAAGCAGATGCCTGAGGCTTGCAGGTCACTTCCTGATAAGTGGACTGGGTTCTGGGCAGAGCTCGGGGTGGGGGAGGCGGTTTCCTTTCACCAACCAAGCCAGGAAGGCACGGAGAGTGCCCCTGCTGCCGTGTGCCTGGGAACCCTGTGGGTGGGCCGTAGGGCACCGCTGTGATGGGTGCCTCCTCGCCGAGCCCCTTGCGGATTTCTGCAGAGCTGCTTTTGGGAGCTGTCCAGGCCAAGGGCTGAGGCTGTGAGTTGCCGCCCTTTCTAATCAAAAGTCCGGGAGCTTTTGGAAACACAATCGGACAAATCCCAGGGCTCCTGGCACTGTCAGCCTGCTGTGCCTGGCCCCACGCACCTGCTCAGCGTGGCCTCAGCCTTCTTCTCTTAGGCGCTGCTTCCTGCGCCCGGCCTACGCCCTCCACACTTCCTTCCACTGACCCCCAGGCCCCAGGCCCAGAGCTCTCAGGGTTCTCTGGTGCATCACGCTGGCCTCATGTTCTTCTGAGCCCCTCATTGTCTGTGGTCTGTGGTGTCACCATTGTGCTCATGGTGTCTGGTCCCCACACCTGCCCAGAGCAGTCACAGGACAGCACGTGTCACTCCAGCGGCGGAAGGCCCGGCCCTGGCTGGGAAGACGCTGGTGACTTCAGATGTGCCGACTCAGGCTCAGACCCGTGGATTTCAGCGCGCGTGCCCACCACTCCCAGATGCTGAGTGATCTGGGCAGTTGCCCGGCCTCTGGGCCTAGCTGCACCCGGAAAGTGGAGCTCACACACCCATCTCGGTGGGCCATGTCATGGTTAAATGGGTGAAATCCACAGAAAGGTCTCAGCTCCCTGCCTGGCATACATTGACTGCTTGACAATTGTTACCTACTCTAAAAATAATAATTATTTTGTAGTCAGTAATCCACGTGGATGATGCAAAACTCAGAGATGCTCCCGACAGGCCCAGCCTCTCTTTTGTTGCTTTTTGTTTGCTTCAGTCACAAAACACAGATACTCTTCTGCTTCTTTTTCTGCCTTACTTAGTACACCCAGAAGGCAGCTTCATGTCGGGAGATAAAAAGCTCTTTTTCTGTATGGCTCGGCCATCATGTGCTTAATTAGTTTCCCCAGATGGGCTTTAATGTTTAGATGTGAGGTAAAAACACAGGGAAACTAACAAGGTGGCAGTGTTTCTGTGGGCAAATGTTAATGGAGCATCCTCTCTGTACTTTCGTATCTGCTTCTGCATGAGCTTGTCCTCCTGGACTTCTTTGTACTTGTGACCTTATCGAGATTTAATTTAGATTTGGTAAATCATCCCAATCTTAAGTGTACACCTGACTTAAAAAAAAATGCATGCACCCTGATAACCACTGGACAGATCAAGATAGAGGGCATTGTCATCATTCCAGAAACTTCCCTTATGCCCCATCCAGAGGGAACTGACTGCTCTGCTTTCTAACACCAGAGACTAGTTTTGCCTGTTCAAGTTCAAGTGTACTGAATGACTCAGCGAGAGAAACAAGGGCATTATGTCTACAAAAGGCACGTGTGTGAATATTCATAGCAGCCTTATTCCTAATGGCCCCCAACTGGAAAGACCCCAAATGTCCCATCACCGAGGGTAGGTGTGAATGAGCTGTGGTCCATCTGTGCCACAGCACGTGGGTCAGCCATGGGAAGGACCCGCTTGGGTCCCACACAACAGCATGAAGGAATTGCACAGCTGGGGTGTCAGGGCTGCATCCACACGCTGCTCCTGGGCTGTTCGGTCATTGGTATGCTCTGCCCGCACTGAAGGGGTGGTGTAGGAAGGAGTGAGAGGCGCGCACACTGTCACCGCTTCTGGTGGTGATTGTGTCAAATTCTGTGTCTGGCGCTGATGGTTTCTGAGATGCCACGTCTCTGATGTGCAAGGTGCCTCCTGTCCTCGCTTGTGAGCGAGGTGGCCTGCAGCTCCAGGAGGGCCAGGGCCAAGGCCACTGTGCTTGAGAGGTTACAGCCCCCAGCAGGCCTGCGGTGTCCCTGGGAGAGCCTGGCATCTGCTCTGAAGGGGTGTTACTCTCCTGGAGATGCCGGGATGCTCCCTCTGGCGAGGACCATGGCAAATAAGTGACTTTGGGATCCGGTGACCTGCATGTGGCCTCCTTGCTATTTCTCCCACCCTGCCCTCTGCACCTTGCATGTAGCTTGCCCCCTTTTCCCCCTGTGAGAGGCCTTCCCTGAACATCCCAGCCCCCCAGCCCTCATGTCCCCAGAGTGGCCCTCTTCTGCAGTTCCCCAGAAGGGTGTGGACTGACCTGTTGTGCGGTCACTGCTGTGTCCCTGTGCACAGCCAGAGGAGACGCTGCAGAGTGCGGTGGCATGGCTCACAGGCTGACGGGGTTGGACCCCCTCATGTCTGGTGTGTGGTGAGGGAGTCTGATGGGCAGCCCAGGCAGAGAACCAGCACCCTCCAGGCACCCACAGGGTTTCCTGACATGGGTAGGGTGCCTGCTGAGACGTTGTGGTTATCATAGCACTGGGGAGCAGAGTGGCACCAGTGGCACTAGGTTGGAGATCCTGGGATGCTTCTGTCTTGCCATCTATGAGACACACGCCTGCCAGGTACAAACTTCAGGTAATCTAAACATTTATGTAGGTGCAAACCTTATTTGAAATTCCCTGAGCCTAGAACCTATCTCCATTTTACATGAAATAACCAAGAACCCTTTGTGCTGCTTTAATGTTCTCAGATATGCTGCTTCTAACTCAGTGCCTGCTTGGACCCCGCTGCTATTGCACTTCCTTCCTAATGGTCTGTGGTGGCTTCTGCTCTTCCCACTGAATCCACATATATTAGTGTGAGTCAGTGCAGGTAGTGCCCTAGCATTTCCATAGCAAAATACGGGGCGTGTATTTTTTTCTTAAACAGCTCTCCTTGAGGATCATTTACATACCAGGAAATTCACCCCCCATTTCAAATTCAGTGATTGTTGGTAAATTTACAGTACGTATCATTAAATATCACCACTGTCCAGTTCAGAACATTTCCATCATCCCAGGAAGCTCCTTTTCCATGGCCACCCTCGGGCAACTGCCGATCTGCTTCCCTCCTGTATTGATCTGTCTTTTCGGGACATGAAACACATCGTATTTTATCATTGACTACTTTCCTTTTCTTTAGTCTTTATATCATACCTATGGCATTATACAAATTTAAAACATGTATGTAGGAAGTGTCCCAATCTCTTTGGGGTCTGGGAGAGAGTGTCCAAACGTTTGTCAAGGAAAGGGCATTTGGGGGCAGGCTGGGGGGCTGGAGCACAGCCAACTGGGGGGAAACAGTTCTGTCTGTCACCAGCCCTCAGTCCTTCCCTGCCCCCCAGGCCAGAGTGTTGCCCAGTGCTCGGCGAAGGTTGGCGTCTTTGCTGAGGTCACCCAGCTTGCAAGGGGGATTGCTACACCTTGTGTGGTCACACTTCCTGCCGTGCAGACCGGCTGCATGAGTAACTTCTGTCCCTTTCCCCCCACAGGGACTTCCTTCCCCGAGGTTCAGGAATCGTCACCCGGAGACCTCTTATTCTGCAGCTCATCTTCTCAAACACAGGTACAATGGGACCGGCTCACTGTTGTATCGGCGAATAAGTGTGGACGCAGTGTCCAGCAGGAGTGAGGGGGCCATTGGTGGAGTCACAGGTCCTGGGCTGTCACTTGGGTGTGAATTCATGTTTCCCATGTGTGTGGGGAGCTGCAGCTCAGTTCGGTGAACACCCACATGCCCACCCCTTCTGTGCTCGACCGTGACCGAGCCGCCAGGTGCAATGTTTGCTTGCTATATTGCAGCTGACATTTTTGCTGACTGCTTTCAAAATCAGAAACAGGCGTTGTGACACGTCAGCCCAAAGTGCTTCAGTGTGCCTCTCCTTGGAGTATGGACACCCTCCTGTGGTCACAAAACCACACCCAAGAGAAGTCATCACTCCTGCATGGGATCCGGTGCCTGGGCCATACTCACATTGCCGGTTGTCCCCCAGATATCTTCCCTGGCTGGTTTTACAGCTGCTCAGTTCAGTTCCCCGCCACACTCCTAGTCACGTCTCTTCTTTTTATTAGGGCAGCATCCCCACCATTTCTTCTTTATTCACGATAGTGACTTTTGGGAGACACCCACCTGTTGAATTTGGGAGATGCCCACATGTAGCTTCTTTTCTGTACCTCCCTTGGTGTGCTTGGTTTATTTCTGTTCTTCCCTCACAAGTCTGACATGTCTCCCACCACGAAACCCACTCGGGCCTCCTTAGGAAGCATCTCACGTCAGAAGCCTGAAGGGGAGATGGTAGCCGTCGCAGGGCCCTCTTGTCTCTGCAGCCCCGAGGCTGCTTCCTCACTGACCTGGAATCTTCACTCAGTGGGCCCCAGCTGCACCTCGTGGCCCGATTAAACACCCCCACACTGGGAAGACTGAGGCTTAGCCAGGTTACCTGCCTTCTTACCGGTAGTCCTAGGTCAGACCGCAGTCCCGCCCTGTTGCCATTAAGTTCGGCTCCGCCCAACTCACCTGGGGGGCGTGGCTCCAGCAAGAGACGCCAGCAGATTGGCTCAGCGCTGCCTTCTCGTGAGCTCTGCCACGGCATAGGTCTGCCTTCTCTGGGATCCGGTGTCCACTCAGCTGTGTCCGAGAGGGCCCCACAGCACGGCTGGTTTCAGCTGATAACTGGTCAGGCACTCAGGGTTTAGCCCATGGGTTTCTGCTTCGCATTCAGCAGGTTGGGGGCAGGGGCGTGGAGCCAGTGGAGAGAATCTGCATTTTTAATGAGTTCCCACCTGATGCTTACGTTCCTGCCCCTGGTCACACTGGGAAAGCCTCTGCTCTGGTGGGTAAGGACTGTGGACTCTGACTGCCCAGGGTCAAATACTGAGTCTGCGGCTTACTGGTGTTCTGGTCCCTGGGGAGAGAGACCTCTGCTCATGCCGTGTATCCTGTCTGGACAGTGACAATAATAGCACCTCCTTTGTCGGGTGTCATGAAGGCCCCGTTATTCAGTACACACACATCCCTGAGGACAGTGCCTGGCACGATGGAGCCCTCCCTGCGGTTTTGTGCTTGCTGTCGACCTGTTTGGGGACAGCTTGC
The DNA here is from genome assembly GCA_032199065.1 of Smutsia gigantea. NCBI lineage: Eukaryota > Metazoa > Chordata > Mammalia > Pholidota > Manidae > Smutsia > Smutsia gigantea. The sequence goes on along the minus strand of JAVSCE010012261.1, from coordinate 50,048 downwards.
TGGGAGAGTAGGTCAGCTGGCTTCCTACCCTGCAAGGTCATGGGCTGCGGCCACGGCAGGAAGACACCCCCATCACTTCCTTGGTGGCTGTCACCCAGCCGTGGCCCACTGAGCACCTCCTGCCACAGGCTTGTTGCTGGGTGCAGCACTGAACAGGACCAGGACTGCTGCCTGCCCTCCCGGCACCCCCATTTGTGCCCGGGAACAGGACGGGGAGGTGTGGGGCAAGACCAGAAGGGAGACACGTTGGCCTGGTCCTCAGCAGATGGGAGCATGTGTGTGGTGGTGTGAGAGGGGTGTCAAGTGTCACGGGGCTTCTCTGAGGAAGTGATGTTTGAGCAGAGGCTGACAGGTGAGTTGCGTGTATCAGGGAATGGGGAACCCTGCAAAGTGGCCTGTGTGAAGACCGGGAAGTGGCAGTGCCCAGAGAGGCCTGTTGGAGGAACTGAAGTTCCTTCTGGGTGGAGGGAGGAGAAGCACATGACAAGTGTCCGCCCTGTGGGAGCACTGAGGGCGGGAACCATGGGGTGCACGTCTGCTGGTGCCTGACCTGGATTCCTGTTGAAATCGTCATTCCTATCATCCTCAGTTAATAACTGAGGAGGGAATTGAGGCTTCTGCGACTCACATCATGAAAGCCCAGCCTTAAACTCACTCTTGGGGCTGTGCTCTCAGGCCAAGATGTGACTTGACAAGATCCTGTGGTCACTGATGGCAAAGAGACCACAGGAAGCGGGCAGGGGCGGGGGCTCTGGAGGAGGTGGGAGCAGTGCCCAGGGACAGGTGGGGACTGGGTAGCAGCCATGGAGATGGAGACATAGCTGGATCCTCTTGGGCTGGGAGTGGGGGTGGGGAGAGGGGCCCGGGTGTCCCACATGGGAATGACCCTTGCTGCATCCCAGCTCACGCCCTCCCCTCTCCTGTCTATGGCATTTCCAGCCTCTTACTGCTGTAAGAGCTCAGCCGGACGCTAGGGAGGCAGTGTAGGTGTCCTGCGGGCCCAGCCTGGCAGTCAGGCTGAGAGGGGAGAGTGTGCTGGCAGCTGGATCTGCTTTGAGCCAGGGGCCAGAAAGAACATTCTAGGCAGGGGCCACAGCATGTGCAGAGCTGTGAGGTGATGCTGGGAAGGTGTGAGGGGTTCAGGCAGTCGGAGGTGGTACTCAGGGTGGGGAGAGACTGGTGCAGCCCACTGGCTGCCTTGAGGAGGGACAGGTGGGGAGCCCAGGGAGAGGTTAGCCTGGTGCCAGGTCAAGTGGTGGGGCCAGGGCCAGGGCAGTGCTGTGGGGGTGCAGGGCCATCTAGAGTGACCTCGACGTGGAGAGTCCGGGCACCAGTCGTTGCCGAGGCATGGAAGAGGAGGGGTGCCCAGGCTGGGGAGACGGATGGGAGGTGAGGCAGCTGAGGAGGGAGGAAGCCGAGGGTAGTGTGGAAGGCAGCGATCACTGGGGCTCCCAGGCCATCTAGGGGCTGAACTGAGGTGTGTTACTCCTTTCAAAGATTTTTGTCCGGTTGGGTCTGGGGGACAGGACTCTGGAGCCACGCAGCCACCTCTTACTGGCCAGGGTCTTGGGCAAAGTGGCCCCCCCTCTCTGTGCCTCAGTTTCCTCATCTGTAAAACAGGGGTGATGGTATTGCCTCCCTCAAGGCCCTGGCACCCCACATATCTGTGGCATGTCTCCCTCCTCCTTTGGGGACCAAAGTCCCACAGTGTGTCTCTGAGACTGGGCTTAGTCCTCCTCTCTGACACCTGTGCTACCCCCCAGGGGTGTCTGGCTTCTCCTAGTCCAGACTGGTCTCAGAGCCATTATTTTTAATGGGTGTAGTTTAAAAATTACCTAAGACCACAGCCACCAGGAAGTTTGGTGGCTCATGGGTGAACCATGCTTCTCCTTGGGAACCACCCACCCTCTGGCCTTGTAAACCCTGGGTGCTGGAGACGCTCCTGTGGGGAATGTGGATGGCCAGGGCCTCCTGAGCCTAGCCTCCCCTCCCAGCCTTGACTGTGGCCATAGCTCACAGGACCAGAGAAGGGACGTCAGAACTTGGCTCCCTGCCTCCCTCTGGAGGCTTTGTGGCCCTGAAGGGGCCTTGCTGGCCTCTGGGACCTGCCTCCTCCTGGTCCCCAGCAGTAGCCACAATCTTCTGCCTCGCCCTTAAGCCAGCTCCTTTGCTTCTGCCTGTGGGCCTTTGTCCTCACCCTGCTCCCTGCCTGGAACCCCTGCCCCTCCTCCTCCTCCTCCTCCATGTCCTTTCCTGGGGGACCTTCCCCCACCCTGTCTCTGCTGCCTTAGTTCCTCTGCAGCTCCTGTATGTGCCTTCACCCATTCTTGTATTTCTTAATGATCTCTCCCCCTGAACATGAATGCCACAAGGGCAGGGACATCAGTCTGCTTTGCCCACAGCTGTCCTGTGTGCCGCACAGGGCCTGGCACCTGGTAGGTGCCCCACCCCATGGGACTGCGTCCCCTTCTCTCCCCTGGAAGGTGGGCAGGGTTGTTAAGGACTGTTCCTCTGCACCTTCCCTGGTGAACCTGGCCCTGGCAGGGCCCTTTCTAGAAAACTGATAGACTGCAGCTTTTGGGACACAGACCTTATGTCTGGATGAGGAAATCAAACTGGGAGCTGGCAAGGGTCAGGCTGGGAACTGTCACCTTGTCCAACGAGTGTTTTTTTGTCCACGGCACCTAGAAATTCTCCATTTCTCAGTGTACATTAACCGGATGTCCCACAACTTTAATTCAGTTCAGACTCTACCTACCTGAAAATAGCATCAGATCGCACAGGGTAAGGGGTTAAGGCCTTGGTTCCGCAAGACTGACCTCCCTGACTCCTGACCGTGCCATTCACAAGTCCAGCTTGTCATCTGTATTTCCGACCTACCAGCTATATATAGATCGGAGATTCCCATGAACCCCTCCTTGGTTTGATTAATTTTCTAGTGTGGCTCACAGAATAGAACTCAGGAAGACAGTGTACTTACTAGATCACTGGTTTACTATAAAGGGATACAACTCAAAACAGCCAAATGGAAGAGACACATAGGGCAAGGTGTGTGGGAGGGAGGACATGGAGCTTCCACATCCTCTCCAAGTACCCCCATGTGATCACTGAGCCGAAGCTTTCCCAGCCCCATCCTTTTAGGTTTTTATGGAGGCTTTATTACACAGGCATGATTGGTTCAATCTTTGGCCATTGGCGGTTGATTGAGCCTCCGGCGCTCTCCCCTCCTGGGAGGTCGCAGGGGGACTGAAAGTTCCAGCCCTCTGGTCACATGATTGGTCCCCCTGATAACTGCCCCTGTCCTTAGGTGCTTTCCAACAGCCATTCCAGTAACATACACTCAGGTGTTTGAAAGGGGCTTGCTATGCTATTAAGCCACCTTTATCATTCTTAGCAGTTGGGACATTCCAAGGGTTTTAGAAGCTCTGTGCCAGAAATGGAGGGAAGACCAGACATTCATTTTTTATTATCAGTCACAGTATCACCTCTTCTCAGGGGCAGTGTGTTCTAGAATATGAGATGTTCACAACTTGTCTCAAGTCGGAGGGAGGCTCGAGGACCAGACCATGTGGGGAGATGCCTCGTGCTTTGCCCCGGGTGGTTGGTTGAAGGCTCTGCAAGTGCCTTGTGATTGGGTCTTTTTGACTGTGCGGTCCTCAGGGTGTCCCAGGTGTGTTTGAGTCCGCTGGTCCTTCCTCCTGGGCCTCGTCCCAGGCCAGTGTGCCTGTTGACACCCTGTTCGGGGAAGGCAGACTGGCAGACTGCGTCTCCTGCTGCCAAGAGTCAGCCTGGCAGTTCTGCTCTCGGGAAGAATGGGGCAGGGATGGGATATGTCCCCAAAGATTGCAGCAGAGTCCTCCATGCAAAGCCCTGAGACCCCGAGGCCAGGCAGCCGGGCTGTGCACCTCAGGATGTGATTTCATAGCAGCCCCAGTGCTGGGATCCGCGTTGTCCCATTTCACTGTGGTAAAACTGAACGTGCTGAGAAGGGCTGGGCACTCCCCGCTGCCTTTCTTCTCCCTGTCACCAGCCCAGATCATGCTGTGGTGCCTGACTCGCCCTCTCCAGGCCTGCGGGGCGGGCAGAAGGCCAGTAGACCCAGCAGAACCTTGGCATTTCACAACTCTTAAGAAATGCTGGCAGGCGTGTGACCTGGTCTGCTTCTGGGTGGGGAGGGCGCCTTGGGTTGCTGTGGGCCTCCTCAAGCTCCTGTAAAGCAGAAGGGTCCACAGACATCGTGGGAAGCCAGGCCTGAGGGGACCGTTGCCTCTGTCATGAGGCTGCTTCTTTGTGCCCTGGGTGGCATGTCCCCCAGAAGGTGGTGACATGCATTTGTCACCTGCCTTCTTGAAGGGCCTGGGGGATGCCCAAGGTGGGTTAGTGGTGCGACTGCTCGACGTGGCCATTCATCCCTTTATTCCTGCTGTGCTCTGGGCCTGATCACACATGCTGGTCCTTCTCCCGGGGACCTGTCTGGCCCCAGGTGGCCGTGAGGGGGATGGGGGCGGGCGGGTGGCTAGGGGCTGGCCAAACTGGCCCTGTTACCTGTGCCCAGGGAAGGGAAGGTCTGGAAATGCTGCAGCTGTGCTGGGGACAGAGGTGCGGGGCTCTGCAGTGGGGATGGGGACAAGCAGAGCTGGTGGGGGCTTGTCCTTGGCTGCTGCGAATGAGTTGAGAGGGAGTTTCCAGCATCGAAGGCGAAGAGCTCAGCTTAAAGCCTCTGGCTTACTCTTTGAGACAGTGGATCTTTAAAAAAAAAAAATCGTCTCCAGCATTCTAGCACATACCGGGCTGCAGAGTCCCAGGCGAAGCCCCCCAGCCTATTTCTCATGTTTTTATTCTCCTCACAGGGAAACTGAGGCACAGAGGGGGTGCCCGGCCAGTGGGCGACTTCCCTTCTTCCCCTGTAGACTCCCGTGGGTCCAGAGCATCCTCAGGGAAGAGGAAAGGGTACCACTTCAGAGAGATGGCATGGGCACTGGCTCTCTGTCCACCTCTGTCTTGCCTGCCTCCAACCTCTTGGGGTGGGCGGTGCTGGACTCGGGCAGGCCACCCCCTCCAGGAGGTCCCCCTTGGTTCCTTCTGTGATGGGCTCTTTTCCGAGTGCCTATGGCCGCTGCTGTGACACACTTGTACAGTGTCCCATCCTTTCCATTAGACCACGAGCCTGGCTCTGGGAGAGAAGGAGGGAGGGGAGGACAACAGGGGGCCCTGCAAGCCTCCACTCCTCTCCACTCTCCCTTGTACCCAGCTTGGTGGCCTTGAGTTGGGCCACCTTGTGGAAGCTGAAGCAGAGTCCCTATTATCTTTCTGGTGGGTTCATTCAGTCTTGCATGTAGTTATTGAGTACCTACTCTGTACCCAGAGGGAGCCCTGGAGACACGGAGTGAACCACACAGATTCAGACCCCTGCCCTGTTGGGTGGGCCTTCTGATGGGAACTACAGAAAATACCCAGGACGAGTAGGCAAATGATACTGGTGGGTGGCTAGGGCTTGGAGGGTCACAAGGCAGGGAAGGGGGAAAGACATTGAAGGTGTGTCATCTCAGATGGGGGCCAGCGGAGACCTGAAGGAGGCAAGGGAGGGATCTGTGAGGGTGTCTGTGTGTCTGTGGGAAGAGGGAAGAGCCAGTGCAAAGGCCCTGAGGCAGGAGCAGGCTGCAGAAAAGTCAGTGTGGTTGGAGGAGAGTGAGTTGAGGTCAGAAGTTCGGGGAAGGAAATTTTCAAGGGTCTTATAGGATGTGTGGATGTGTGAGGTGGGAGCCATGGAAGGTTTTAAGGAGAGGAAGGCCCAGGTCTGGCTTTAAGGTCAGTGCTGTGGGGGAAAGCAGGCTTGGCGGAAGCTTTTTAACATTGATACTGACCCTGAAATCCAGCACATGGTTCCAAAGTGGTGAGGAGCCCAGTTAAAACGGCGGGTAGTGAGGGATGGGCCTGGCTGTCTCCTGAACCTTCCTCCTGAGCACAGGAGGGTGTGGTTTCTGCTGCCCACTGGCCTCCTGGGGAAGAAGCCGTGGTTTTCTGGCACCGTCTCCTGTACAACCTTCATGTACATGAAGGCATGGCAGGGCAGAATTCTGCAGGGAAGAGCGTCTGTGCCTGGCCCCAGCCTTTTCTGTGGCTTCTGGAAGGGGGCTGATCTCTTGCTGGTGAGCCCAGGGCTTTGAGTGGGAAGAGACCTGAGGTTTGCTGGGGGAGGTTAGGAGACTATCCCATTTTGGGGGGCTGCCTCGGGAAGAGCAGCTGTTTCCTCCTCTTCCTGTACAGGGCGGAAGCATGACTGTCTTTGGGAACCGGCCAGCTGATGGTGGTGGGGCAGCAGTGGTGATTCTGGATCCACCAGCTGGTGGCCTCATTGCCCCTGCTTCCAAGTGGCCCATGTCCATGCCGGATGCTGTCCTCCGTAATCTGAGCCTGCAGAGTTCCCCAAGCCCTGTAGCAGAGCTTCAGAGAGCCTAAGAGCCTGATGGTGGCCTCACAAAGGCTGTGTGACTTGAGAGCCAGATTATCTAGACTCCAGAGCCCAGCTCCACCGCTGAGCTAGGGCTGAGTCACTTCACCTCGCAGGGCCTCAGTTTTCTCATCTGTGCTACGGGTGCTTACCTGCTTACCTGCACCTGGAGGTGCTTACCTGCCAAGGGGCTCACTTCTGAGGCACAAACTAGACCACACGCAGGGCCAGGCCAGAGCAAGCAAGGGCTGACTGTCGGCCTTAGTTTGTTAGGTTATGGTGATGGCATGGCAAACATTGCACTCGTTTTCTTCTGCCTCATCACCCCTCTGAATAGAGATTCCGGACCTGCCAGGCTTTCTCTGTTGGGCCTCCAGCTCCATCCTTCCCTTTGGATTTGGAAAGCTGCTGGTGGAATGTCTCCGCTCTCATTTATGCAGCCAGTCCATGCACATCTTTGCATCTCTGTGTCGGTCCAGGTCTTTGGGCTGTTTGCCGGTGTGACTTTCTTCCTTTTTTTTAGCATCGTTGCAGGAGCCAACAAGCCCCTCCTCCTACGCAACATCTGTGAAAATTCAAACACCCAGAAAAGTAGAGGAATGGTGCAGTGAGCACCTGTAGGGTCAGCGCCCACAGCCGTGATGAGCAGCTTTTATTGTTTATCCCATACGTGTGCTTTGGATTCCTCTAGCTCAGTGACAGGACCAGCCTCCCTGTTAGTCACTTATTGGTTTCCCTTCATCTGAGCATCAGTACAGCTTCGAGACACCCTGGGCTCTGAAGGCGAAAGAGGCCTCTTATGTGCACGCGAGGCCCTGCCGGAAAGCATTCCTCCAGGGGGTTCATGTCTAGGAGCGCAGCCTGATGAACAGCCAAGAAGGACAGCAAGACGGGCCTCAATGAGGCCACCAGCGGCGCCCTCCACCCCAGACTGTGCAGGTGCCTTGGGGAAGGACAGCTGAGTCCCGTGGACATGTGCTTGGGGTCTCCAAGCTGGAGAGGGCTGGCGGCTCCTGATCCCACTAGGACAGGGCTTGCGTCTCTTTTGATTGTGACCTACAGCAAAGGAGGTTCTACATCACCCCCCAGGCCTCAGCCTCACATACGACACCAAAGCAGAAACTTCATCAGACACACCTCGTGTATACCCCCAAATTCATGCTGACCTTTATTCCATCCCGTGCATCAAAAAATAATAAATGCCAGTCACACCCACCCGTTGCTTTGTTTTTTAACTCATAATATGTCACGATGTATGGTTCTGCAAAATGCTTCGTGAGAATGTCTATTCCACAGGGACGGACCTTTGCCACCTTTGTTTCTTGAGGAATCCTCAGGGTCTGGAAGGGGGCTCAGTCTGTAGGCGCACCCCCTGCCCCCGGCACTTGTCATGAGAACAAATCTGTTGCTCCCTAAATTCTAGTGACTGGAACTGGTCCTTCACTTTTTTGTCTTGACAAATGCCTGTCCCAGAAATCCATCTGCCCCCCATCCACGATGAAACCACTTCTCTTTCTCATTTTGAGCGTTTTCATTCCATTTTCAGAATATGCCGAGTTTTTGCACTGCAAATCCAAAAAGTTTACAGACTTTGATGAAGTCCGGCAAGAGATTGAAGCGGAGACCGACAGGGTCACGGGGACCAACAAAGGCATTTCTTCAGTGCCCATCAACCTGCGGATCTACTCGCCACACGGTGGGCAGCATGGGCCCGGGCCCATTGCATATTGGGGCAGAGGAAAGCGGTCTGTGTGCCAGCCACGGGTGAGGTCTGCCTCACGCTCAGAAAAAAACAGGTCCCCTCCTATTTTTCTTCATGTGCAGAGTCTCCTTGATCTGTATCTTCCCAATTTTGATAGGAACGAGATCCTGAGGAATTGATCTCAACTGTAGGAAAAACACAGCATGCCATGAAGGCTGTTAGGAATGGTGAGGACTGGGGCAAATTGGGGCTGTATGCCCCTATTAAAAAGGATAGCCATGGCTTGGCTCTCAGTTGATGTGTAGTGACACCAGCCTAAGGCAGCCAGGTCTTCTGGTTCTTCCAGAGGAGCCAGAAAGCCAGACTTCTCTGCAGAATGTCCTGATATTAAAACTGCATCATTTAAATAGAGCAGTTTATGGTCCTGTGCAGCCTCTGGCCCAGAGGCGCAGATTGCTGACTCACACTGCATTTGGGGAATAGTCCAGCAGACTCCCATCTCCTCGATAGGGGCTTTTTGTGATGAATTAAAAAAATTTTTTTGAAATAAATGATGCCTGTACATGGCTCATATTAAAAAATTCCAAAAGTGGATGCAGCAAAAACCCACCTTGCCCCCAGTGTTAAATCTATTTCATGGTCTTCGGTTGACACATAGTGTATGTGTAGGCAATTATGAATGTGTACATCTATTTATCATATATGTGCATCTCATCACTTTTACTCAAATTGTGGCATAAAGTAAAAATGATTTACACCTCTTTTGTATGACTACATCTCAGAGTGTGTTTCTTATCGGAGTATCTTTTTGTTTTTCATGGTTCCTCGGTATTAGATCGAGGGCTGAATTTCTTTAGCCATTAGGAGCGATTCCAATCCACAAGTGCAAATGTCCCGATCTAAAACTGTATCGCCAAAATAGAGTTGGGGATGGGCTCCTAGAAGGGCAGTTACTGGGTCACAGGAGAAATCCTGAAGCCTGACCCCTTCCTGGCAATTGGGGAAGTCGTGCTTGGTCCCTTCAGGGCTGTGCGTGCCCCCTCTCCCCCATGCTCTGATGACCTTTCCCTTCCCAGTGTTGAACCTGACCCTCATCGACCTCCCGGGCATCACCAAGGTGCCCGTGGGGGACCAGCCCCCAGACATCGAGTACCAGATCAAAGACATGATCCTGCAGTTCATCAGCCGGGAGAGCAGCCTTATCCTCGCCGTCACTCCCGCCAACATGGACCTGGCCAACTCGGATGCCCTCAAGCTGGCCAAGGAGGTCGACCCCCAAGGTAACCACTGAGCCCCACAGCAGCAGGTGCCTCTTCCAGATGCCGGGGAGGGTTCTGACTTGCCCAGCATGCTTGATTCCAAGTTATTGGCGTCTCTTCCTAGGAGAAGGCCTCCCACCGGGGCCAGCAGTGCTGGAAGGCATCTCCGGGAGCCCATTTTGTGGCAGTTTCTCCTGGGACAAATTGCTCTCCACTTGGCCTGTGCAGGAGCTAGTCTGAGGGAGTGCGGAGCGGAGAGCCAGGTCTCCCAGGGCACAGATGAGTCCAGTCCCACCTCTGAAAGTTACTAACCCTTCCCAAGACTTGGCCCCCCTCTGTCAAAATGGAACAGCACTCCCAGTTGAGAGGACTGGTGTTATCTCCCTGACGCCACGGGCCAGGCAGGAAAGGTGAAGAGTGAGGAGTTAGCAAAGCAAGCTGGGGCAGTAGGGAGGAGTGGAGACTGTGGCATCTCTGGCCCAGGGCATTCAGGGGCCATTTATTCAGTAAATAGCAGTTAAGCACCTGCCATGGGCTAGGCTCTGTTTTGGCCTCAGCAAACCCTGCAGGGGATAAAATCAAGAGGGGCCTTGCCACCCAGAGGCTGATATTCCAGTGGGGGAGGCAAAGAACAATAAGCAAGCACATGGGGTCGTTTCAGGTAGAGGTGGGCACTGGAAGAAAACGGAACCTTTTGAGAGGGGCTGGGGTTGAAGGGGTTGGGGCCTCTGAAGATGTGAGGTTTCAGGTAAGACCAGAATGATGACAAGAGGCAAAATCCAGGAATATAGCAGTGGGTGATAAATATGCTGAGTGTGATATGAGCCTGGGGTCCCCAAGACACAGGGAGGAGGCTGGTGTGGCTGGAGTAGAGTGAGCTAAAGGAGGGACACAGGAGGTGAGGGCAGGAGAGGCTGGGCCATTTGAGCAGGCCTGGTGGGCAGCGGTGGGGGACTGTGTGTACTCTTGACAGTGTTGGAGATGGAGCAGAGAACGGCACACCCTGAAGTACGTTTTGCACAATGCCCTCCAACTGCCCGATTCCATAGTGGTTTGGAGGGGACAGTAAGGAGCTGGGGGAGACAGGCTCTGTGGCTCCTGCTTGCCGGTTTTCAACCCCAGCGGGCGGGCGGGCGGCAAAGGGTGGCTGCTGACGGCCCTTCCCTGAACTGGGCCACGCACTCCTCAAAGTCCAGGGCTGGGCGCTGAGTGTCCTTGTCCCTCGGCAGACAGGCCACGCCAGCTCCCCCCAAAGGTCATCCCAGGTGCTCTTTGCCCAGAGGGACCACCCCTGCCCACAGCCCCCCACAGCGTCCCCCCAGTCCCATCCCGTGAAATGGGGCACCCCTGGGGTAAAGACACCACGGGGACTTGATCAGCTGAGAAAACGGGAATGGATCCTATTTAGCACCGGGGGTGAACTTGATGCTGGCATTAAAAGTATTTTCCTGCCTTTGGAAAGTATTCATAATTATTGCCTCCAAACTCAAAAATATAGAACCTAAAAAGCTACAGCTCCGCACCCCTTGCAGAGATACTAGTAGCCACCCTTGGCAAACATCCTTTCAGAATGTGTTCTGCTGCCCAAATCCTGTTTTTAAAATTAGGATGCTCCTTCCTTATTTTTCTATAACATGGGGGGGTGTTATTTTTTTATTGCCATAGATACATACGTACATAGCCGTCTGCCGGGCAGCCCACTGTTGCCATTTCTTTGTTCTTGAACATTTGGGTGGTTTCTGGTCTCATAAACAACACTCTGGTGAAACCAGACATTTCCGGTAGAGTCCATGGCCCCAGATCCCCCATCCCTGGTCATGTCCCTCTGCCTCGCTCTGCCTGTCCCCTCCCTCCCAGCTTGATGTTCACCATTGCGGCTCTGTGGCCCTCTGGAAAGAAAGGTGATGCCAGCCCCCCCTCTCACAGCTGGATGTGAGCAGACAGGGGTCCTGGGGAGGGTGCAGCTGGCACCCCTCAGTGCCCACCTTAGCGCCCCCCAGAGATCCCCTGGGCTTCCATCTGTCCCCTGTGCGTCACACAGGCATGCACGCGTCCACACGTATGTGTGGCAGGCACAGAGGTGGCCCACGGGCATTGTCGGAGGCAGTTGATTTGCAGGTGTGTGGCTTTGCCAGGAGATTTCCCTTGATTCTGGGCAACTTGGGGTGAGGAAGAATTCAGTAGAGCTTTGAGTTCAGTGGAATTTTGGTCATTTAGGTGAAAGGTAACCCTGGAAGGTCGCCACGGGTTCCCGGGTTACGCTGGGGCTTTGCCTGAAATTTGGAGTCCAGCATGGAGACTCTGATCTGGGATTTGAGTTTCCATGAGGTTTTCCCCAACTCTGCAGCGGCAAGCCACTGTCACAGATCATACGAATGATGACGGTGGTGGCCGGCAGTTACTGACTTGATGTTTGCCACACGCCCCGTTTATCCTCATTGACAACCCCCTGAAATTGGTGTGGCTCCTGTCTTCATTTGACATGAGGGAAATAAAGGTCCAGGCATGTGATGTTCTGGCTTGTCTCAGGTCACACGGCCTGCAAGTGGGGACCCCAGTTGGACCCCCAGGTGGCTTGGTCAGGAAAGCCCATGCTCCTTCCCCACAGCCCCCTCTGACCTCTGGGCTCTTCCAGGCCTGAGGACCATTGGCGTCATCACTAAGCTGGACCTGATGGATGAAGGCACTGACGCCCGAGACATCCTGGAGAACAAGCTGCTGCCCTTGAGGAGAGGTGCGTCTGGGGCTCTGCTGGGTGGGGGCCCTGCTGGGCTGGGGCCGCAGGGCTGCAGGGCCTGTCGGTGGGAGCCGGGACCTGGGAGATGGGAGCTGGGAGCTGGGAGCTGGGAGCTTGCCCTGGGCTTGAGCAGGATCGCTGGTGCCACCTGCTGTTTTAAGCTGGTATTTGTTTTTGTCCCTGTCATTACTGAAACCTCTGAAACATCAGCAGATGCTGAGCCTAGGTACCTTCCCCTCACCTCTTTCCCCACGGCTCCCCAGTCGCTGCTTTTCCGCTTCATCATAAACCCTCCTGATTCCCCCTCCTTTCGTGAACATAACTTTCTTTTTCTTGTGATTTATAGTTCATTTTTTAATTGTACAGTTCACACCTGCTCGTTTGGGGAACATAAATAAGCACACAGGAAAAGAAAACCAAATCCCCTACACGCCCAGCTTCCTCCACTGGTTAGTACGCGTGGCCCTCCTTCCAAACAGCTCCCCAGGGTTTGTAGCTTTTATTAATTTTCATACTTGCTTTCTATTACAAACATTTGCAAACAGTCCTGAAAGGAGAGGGAAAAGTGGGAGGAGCTCCACAGGCCCTCCTTGGGGGATCAACACACCGCCCGCCTGAACCCCCACCTGCCCTCTCCTGTCACTTTCTCCCCTGGTGATATCAAAGCTAATCCTGGGCATCCTATCATTTTACACATAAAGACCTACATTTCTGTTCGGACAGCTTCCCCTCCAGTCTCTTTGTTTTTTTTTTTTTTTTTTTTTTTTTTTTTGTGGACAGTCATACAGTAGGCAATATGAAGTCTGCCTTGGGTGAAGAGGTTTCCATTAACTCCACTCCCTGCCCCATCCCAGCCCCAGACAGAATTTTTTAAAATAGTTTATTTTGGTATCATTGATCTATAATTACATGTGCAATATTATGGTTATTAAACTACCCCCTTCATCAGGTCCCCCCCACCAACCCCAATACAGTCACTGTCCATCAGCATAGTGAGATGCTATAGAGTCACTACTTGTCTTCTCTGCGTTGTACAGCCCTCCCCGTGCCCCCCTAACATTACATCTGCTAATCGTAATGCTGCCCCCTTTTCCCCCTTATCTCTCCCTTCCCACCCATCTTCCCCAGTCCCTTTCCCTTTGGTAACTGTTAGTCCGTTCTTGGGTTCTGTGAGTCTGCTGCTGTTTTGTTCCTTCAGTTTTTTTCTTAGTTCTCATACTCCACATATGAGTGAAATCATTTGATACTTGTCTTTTTTGGCTTGGCTTATTTCACTGAGCATAATACCCTCTAGCTCCATCCATGTTGTTGCAAATGGTAGGATTTGTTTTCTTCTTATGGCTGTATAATATTCCATTGTGTATATGTACCACATCTTCTTTATCCATTCATCTACTGAGGGACACCTAGGTTGCTTCCATTTCTTGGCTATTGTAAATAGTGCTGCAATAAACATAGGGGTCAGCCTCTTTGTTTTTGATATACCATTTATTTGTGGAAGAAACTAGATCATGTCTCACATCCGGGACCCAGCCAATCATATTTCCCTGTCAACTGGTAGTTAGATCTGGACAGAGCCCCGGTCAAGTTCAGGTTCAGGTTCAGATCTTCTGACAGGAGTAGACTAAGTATTTTTATTTAAAAAAAATGTAAATAGCAAATGTTTATCATCTGTTATGTACCAAGCACCATTTTGTACTCTGGATGTGTAAGAGCTCAGGTAGTCCCAATAACAATCCCCCCCAGTGTGGTGGCTGTACTCTCACCCCCATTTTATGGATGAAGAAACTGAGGTACAAAGAGACAAACATCCCTTGCCCCAGCTGACAGAACTAGGGGGTGGCAGAGCGGGTTTTGAACACTAGCTCTCCGGCATGATGCTGTTTTTTGTGACTGGCTTTTCCATTTTATGTAGCAGAGTAGTAGAACATTTCCCCACGACAAGTAAATATTCTTCAAGATGACTTCAAACAGTCCTGTGAAATCCCTCATATGGGGATGCCTGGGCCAATACTCAGACCCCATTTGTTGGACAGCTAGGTTGGTTCCTGTTTTTTGCTGTGGCGTGTGTTGAATATTCATCTAGGCTGTTACTTGTTTTTTTAGGCCATTTCTGCCCTAAGTGCTTCCCATTCCTTCCCTCTGGGATGTGCTCTCAGCTGCGGGCACCTGCTGGTGTTGTCAGCACAAGCTAGACCTTTTCTTATTGTTCTCAGGGCTTCACTCCCCGATGTCTGGGATGGGCATGGGGAAAACATTCAGACCTTCATTGTCACCTTCCCTCTCTGACCCCAAAACCTGTTTGGCTGCAGGGATCAGAGGCTGAAGAGCAAATCCGAATCAGAGGTTTAGGAAGGAGGGGTCAGTGCTCAAGAGGGAAGCAGACCCACCTGTCCCCATGCCATCCACCAGCCACCCTGACCCTGTGCTCCCTCCACAGGTCTTGGACCACCATCTTAGACCCCCAGGGATGCTACCTAGGCTCAGCATTGCCACCAAGCGGCCAGGTGACCTGGCCCTCCTCTGCTTCCTTCCTGCTCACTCACTGTCGCCCTAGTCTCCCCTCCTCTGCCTTCCCGTTTCCAAGAAGGGCTCTCCCTTGTTCCCTCTTGCTCCCGGCTTGTGCCCTCAGCCTCTCTCCCTCAGTGTTCTTTTGCCCAGGGCTTTTAGAATCCCTCCAACTGGATCCTTTGTCTTGGCTTACGGGAGATTCAGAACTCCTATGCCTTTAAAGCAAACAAAAACCAAAGCCACCCGCCTGTCTCTGTCCCTGCTGTGTCCTTCTGCTCATGTTAGACGGTTGGGCTTCCCCCGCTCTGGGTTCACGTCCTGGTTCTGCTGCTGATCTTCTCTGCGACCTTGGGCAAGTGACCTCAGCTTGGCCTGCCCGTTTCTTCATCTGTAAAGTGAACCTGATGACAGATACAAGAGGATGTAAAGCAGTTAGTTCTGAACAAGACTTGGCCGTTTACTGCAGGCAGGCAGGCGCTGCTCCCCTGGTCCCCAAGAGAAACGTGAGACAGCCCTGCTGAGAGAATGGGGTGTACATATATGCATTTATCACTTCAGGCCTTTTGCCACCTGTCCCCCATCCACCTTCCCAGCTTTAATTATATGAATTAACAATAACCTGATCTGTTCATTGAGCACTTACCTGTGTCGGCCCCTAGCCTTGACACTCCTTCCTGCACCCATACTGCTGGGTGCCTTGTGTCCACGCTCAGGGCCTCCTGGCTCGTCTGACTTTTGGAATGCCATCCCCCTCTCTTCTCCTCTTCCAATTCCTTTATGTCCAAATACTGCAGATCTTTTCTTCAGACTCACATTGTCATCCTAAAAATAGTTTTCCATGTTCAAAAAAATCCCAAACTGGTACTGAAGGCTATTTTGAACCCTTCCCCCAAGTCTCAGTTCTTGAGTACGCATGGTCCACTGTTTATTCTGTTTCATTCAGAAAATTTGAACACAAATACAATCAAAATAACCCATGTTTTCTTCCAGTACTTCTGGTTTGATGTTTCATATGTAAATCTCTGATCCCTGGAGAAATTAATTTTGGTAGGCACTCAACTTTGGTGTCTTCAATAACCAAGCTTTCCTGCCAGTGAATCTGAAGTATTAGCTGTTAGTTCGTACCTGCTGCTGGGTGCGGTTTTGGACTTTCTGACCTTTTCCATTCATCTCTCTGCACCTATGTGCCCCAATACACCAGCCGTTGCAAATGTAATAATAGCTTTAGGGTAGGTTTGAATATCTGGCAAGATTAGCTGTCTCCCGGTGCCTTGCTTTTTGGGCTTTTTTTTTTTTTTTCCTGGCTTTAAAGCTCAGTTTGTGGATACCCACCCCATCGTGCCTGGCTGGATTTAATCTCTCCTTCCTCCAAACACTTTTTAGGACTGTACTCTGCCCTGGGGTTCTCCATGTTGTTTCTGAGTAATGCCTGTAGCTTGTGACCCAGTAGTCTGTGAGTGACTTGTAGGTAGGATCCCTGTCTCTGCCTGCACCTTGCCCAGCCCTGTGCCTGGCCCACCGTGAGCATCCGGGCACCTTGGCTTGCCCGGCACTACCCCTGCCCTGACCCTCTCTCCCCACAGGCTACATTGGCGTGGTGAACCGCAGCCAGAAAGACATTGAGGGCAAGAAGGACATTCGTGCGGCATTGGGGGCCGAGAGGAAGTTCTTCCTCTCCCACCCGGCCTACCGGCACATAGCGGACCGTATGGGCACCCCACACCTGCAGAAAGCCCTGAATCAGGTATGGCAAAGGTTTTGTGCAGTCGCACAAGCTGCGTACTGCACAACAGCCTCGGTCCCCACGCTGCTGGCCTTGGTCTAGGGCAGCACTTGTTTTAGGAAAATGAGTTCAATCCACATTTGGTTCAGGGCCTGGTGAAGAGTGGGTGTTAAGGACGTCAGTGCCAGTACTATTATTACTATTGGTGTTATTTTTGCTCTTTTTCTCATTGCCATTGTAATGATGTAGTCACATACCCAAATGTTTGTATACAGTTCCCAACACTGGGGCTCTGGGTCACAAGCTCCTGACCTGAACCGAGGCAGAGGGGTGGCAGCAGTGGATAGCAGCTAAGCAGGACTGAGAGCCTGGCCTTCTTGGGTCCGAAGGATAGCCCAGCTTCTGACCGGGTGGCCTCTCTGAGCCTCCCTCCCTGTCGGTCGATCCGGAATCAGCGCCATTCCTGTGAGGGCTGTGGTGTCTGCTAAGTGCTCAGCATAAAATGCAGCACGTCTCAAATGCCCGCAACTCTGATATTTCAGTGTTTTTCCTATCGTGCTTTTTTTAATAGGTCATATAACCACAGGGCTCATAAGCAAAGCCAGGATTAAAAAGCTCACGGGGAAGCAGCCCATCTGCCCCCCTCCCTCCCATCCCCAGGGCACTGTTAGTGCCGCCAGAGAGTCCTTCTGTCCGTGAAAGCAGAAAGGGCTTCCGAAAATCACATTTCTCCCTTTCTTGCCGTAAATGATGACATAGTCGTGGATGCCGCCCCCTTGGCCTTTTTTTTTTTTTGCTCAGCAGTCGCTGGAGCTCTGTCCCCATGTAGAAAAGAACCCGTCCTCACCTCTTTTCCATGAGTGTGCAGCAGTCTGAACATGCAGGCCCTGATCAGCGAGTCTGTGTTCTGGAAGGCCGCTTGGATGCGCTCTCAACCTCTGAGTGAATCAAGGCTGCCGGGATGAGCATGGTTTTGCACGTGTGGCGGCTTTTCTGGAGAGTGACAGCCTGGCTTTGGGATCGTGTACCCACACCTTAACCAGCAGTGCCTGTCCCCAGGAGCAGTCCTGGGTTGTCTGTCCAGGGTTGCAAGACATTCCCCTCGACTCTTTATGGCAGCTTCCTGGGTCGTGGCAGGGCCTCAGAGTGACAGTCTGAAAATCCTTCCTTCATGCATGGAGTGGGGAAACCGTGGCAACAGGAGCTCAGGGCCCTGTCCGTGGGGAAGGCCTGTTCCTAAGGCAGGGGGCACACTCGGAACAAGTCACCAGATAAACTCGTGAGCAAGTGTTAGGTAGTGATAGGGCCTGGGAAGAGAGCTGGCGTTTAGCAGGACAGCAGAAAGGGTGACTCAGGAGAGCAAAGAGGGAAGGAAGTGTCCGGGGGAGGGGCCTTCAGGACAGGAAGCAGGGTCTGCGCGGCAGGCAGAGGGGTTCTCTGCCTGGGCAAGGAATGGAGGGAGAGGAAGGGAAGTAAAACTGGCCCGTAGGTAGTTGGGGCCTCCTGGGGAACTGGCTTCCTTCGCATCCTGGTGCTTCCTGGAGCAGTGGTTCCCCGGCCCTGGGTCCCCCATGAGGCCCATGGGGCAGCTCTGTTGTTCTGGGGTGTTTTCATTACTGGAGTTGAGGTCTGCAGAGCATTGGCTGGACCCTTAGAGCCCTGTGGCTCCCACAGAGGGCACCTTTGGGTGGGCCCTCGTTGCCCAGGACTGTGGGGTGGCCATCAGGTCCATACCAGGGCAGTGAGGCTCCTTCACACCTGCTTTCTAGCTGGGTGGATGCCTTGTAAATTCCATTCTAGTGTAGGACAGAGGGCAACAAAATACTGCTTTTCACTTTGGGGCTATTAGCTGATTTTATGGCTTTTGTTTTGCTTTTTTCCCTCTTTGTCTGATCATAGTTAGTTTTTTTTTTTCTAAAGTCATTCAGCCCAAATATAGTGAATATCCCATTTCCTTCTATCCAGGCCCAGAGGCGGCCTGTGTCTTCCTTCTGGGCTTCCCTGGGTTTCCTTCTGGAGATGCAGGGCCTGGGGAGGCTGGGGTGTCTGTCGCCTGCCTCCCCCAAGCCCCTGTCTTTCCCTTGCCTCCTCTCTTCTTCTTTACCCACCCAAACAGCAGTACATTTCCCCGCTGCACTGAGTCTAGCGCACTCTCTGACAACTCCCAAGGCTCGCTCTGTGCCCTTTGTTGCAGTGTTGCTTCCTTTTGAAATTTGTGAACAGTTAACAAATCCACTTGGTTCCAGAGCAGAACAACAGAGTTAAAAAGGGCTCCGTGAACGGTCTTCCTGCCCACTCACTTGCTAACTCCTGCCCTTTAATTCTGCATTTGTTTCTTGCCAAGCTTCAAAGCTTCCTCGTCTCTGGCCAGGAATGAAAATATGTTCTCACCTTCTCCCGTCTTTCACAGAAGGGAACACATCATACGTATGTCCCAGGCCTTTGCTGGGGCGCTGTTTCCACCTTCTTCAGTAGGGTCCCTCCCCACATCTGTATGTCCGCCTGATGGTATGAGGTCTGTCCACGTGGACCATCACCTGTCTGTCAGTCCTGCTGTGCATGGGGCCTGCAGCAGCCTCCTGGACTTCTAGCCGAGCAGTGCTTGTGGGAGGCTATTCTGGGTCAGCACACATGTCACCCTGCTGCCTTCTTGGAAACAGCTGCATGACGTAGCCATCCCGATTATCTGCTGTTTGGAGGCCCTGTGAGCTCTTCATAGAGTTTTGCTGCCACGGGCAGTGCTGTGCCACGTTGCCTTGTTGCCGGCACAAGTGTGATGCCCGCTGGATGTCTCTGCTGCTGTCCCTCGAGGGTGGGGGTGCACGGGGCTCGGGGACATCTCATCATAGGCCCTCGGTGGGTGCATCAGGCCTGCCCATGTTGACCTCTGACCTCCGGCCTCTCTCCCACAGCAACTGACCAACCACATCCGAGAGTCATTGCCGTCCCTGCGCAGCAAGCTGCAGAGCCAGCTGCTGTCCATGGAGAAGGAGGTGGAGGAGTACAAGAACTACAGGCCTGATGACCCCACACGCAAAACCAAAGCCTTGCTGCAGTGCGTGTCCCACTGCCCCCAGCCCAGCTCACTGGGTCTGAGCTGTTCATTCAGCAGACGTTTGCCTGGAGCCTCCTGTGTGTGTGTGTGTGTGAGGCCCTGTCCTGAGCACCAGGGTCATGGCAGGGAATCGAGCAGCTGCCCATCCCTGTCCCCATGTACTCAGAGACAGGAGGGGGAAGGATGGGACAGAAAATAAGTCAATAAGAAAATGTACAGTGTGTTCAATGGTGAAATATTAAAGCGGGGAAGGGGCCAGAGGGTGCCGACATGGGCCTGGTGGAGCCATTAAAATGGAGTGGTTGGCGAGGGCCTCCCAGAGAAGGTGTTTCAGGCAAAGGCCTGAGGAGGTGAGGGAGGCAGCCACACAGAGACCTGGGGGGTGGGGTCCAGTTTGTGCGAAGGCCCTGAGGCAGCACTGTGCCCACCATGTTGGGGGAGGCCGAGTGGCTGGAACAGAGTGGGTGAGGGGAGGAGAGGAGGATGGTTGGGCTGTGTGGGCCAGAGCGTCCAGGGCTCTGTTGGCCACCAGAGGATTTGGTTCTGCTCCGAGCGACATGGGAGCCGTGGAGGTTTCTGAGCAGCGGAGGGACCAGCCAGGGCTCAGGTGCTCACAGGCACCCTCTGGCTGCTGCAGGGGGACGGACACGGGGCGAGCATGGGAGCCTGGCCCTGGTCAGCTGCTCAGTCTCTTGGAATCCTGCCCCGGACTGAGTTGGCGCTCGCTGGCCCAGCTCAGAGTGCTGAGGGGCTCAGCCAGTGGGCAGTTCCATACTAAAACTCTGGGGTTGAGATGTCGGCAGAGTCGGTTCCTCCTGGGGCTCCTGGTCGGCTGCAAACTTTGGTGTCCCAGTCTCTGCCTTCATCCTCCTATGGCTTCTCCCCATGTGTGCGTCCAGTTTTCCTTTTTGCTGGACGCCATTCACATTGGTTTAGGGGCCAGCCCTACTCCAGGATGACCTCATTTTAACTAATTATGTCTGCACACTGACTCTGTTTCCAAATAATGTCACTTTCTGAGGTCCTTAGGATACCAGCATGAATTTGCGGGGCACAGTTCAACCTGTGACAGTTGGTAAGGACGCTCTGTGAGGGCAGCTGAGACCCCAGGACCCCTGGGAGGTTGGTTGGGCTGTGTGGGCCAGAGCGTCCAGGGCTCTGTTGGCCACCAGAGGATTTGGCTCCCATGTGCTGCGTCTTCTCCCTCCCAAGGCTGGCAGCCAGTCTCCATCCTGTCCCTGAACTGCCCACTTCTGTGTTGTCTGTGCTTGTCATGGTGCTGCTAGGCCTTTTACGACCTGGACCCAGGTTGGGCCACCATTCAAGGTCCTCATTCTACATGCAGCATTAATCCAGTTGTTTATGTGTGTCCAGGAAGGAGGTCCAGGTTGCATATCCTCCACCTCCTGTGCACAAATAGCTTATTGGGATCTGGGACACCCCTGCCCATGTGCCCTGCAGGTGTTCAGGGCAAACTTCCATTTTGGAAGAACGGGACTTCTCTCTGCTATAGAACAGCAAGCTCCATGCTGCACATAAAATTTGAATAGATCAAAAATTTGGGGGGCAGAAATGAGGAAACGATTGAGGCAAGACATGCAAGGGGTGGAGAGAGCAATCAGAAACACTGTAAAAACCAAAACCCTAATAAACATCTTAGTTCATGTCTGCCCACATCACCACAGTACTAGACAGCTACACTTATAGACACTTTTTAAGGTCTGAGCTAGGTTCTAAGAGGCCACGTGTCAATTATGTGAGCAGTTTAAAAAAATATTTTAGTGTCTCTGAATTCCTACCTTGTAGGTGAATTACCATTAATTGGCAGTGTTTTTTCTTTTCTGTGGGGGCACAAAGTACATTTTAGAATCAATGACTTCTTGGAATTGGTAAAATCTGGAAACTCCCTGACTCCTCATAGTAATCCTGTGTGGAGTTGCTGTCCCAATCAACCATTTTGCAGATGAAGAAACCAAGGCTCAGAAGGGCAAAGCCAACTGTCTGAGGCCTCACAGACCATCAGTGGTGGAATCCGAACAGGCAGAGAGGTGGTGGGAATGTGGCAGGGACCAGTGGAAGCCACCTGAATGATGTGGAGGGGCTTCCATTTCCCCCCATGGTCCTGCCGAGTCGGGCCGAGCCTCAGGGCAGAGGTTACAGGGCTGTGCCTGCCATCAGCAGCTTTTATATTTTGTTTGTTTTGACCTTCCTGTACGTTTTGCTGCTACCAAATGGAAAGAGGGAATTAAGCCATGGCTTGACTCAGGACGTAATCTCAGAGCTGGGTCAAAAACTCCACTTTGACGTTCAGGTTTTCTTTTTTCCCATAGGATGGTCCAGCAGTTCGGGGTGGACTTTGAAAAGAGGATCGAGGGCACTGGAGACCAAGTGGACACACTGGAGCTCTCGGGGGGTGCCCGGATCAATCGCATCTTCCACGAACGGTTCCCCTTTGAGCTGGTGAAGGTAGTGCTGCCAGCCTCACCCTCCCTGGTCAGGCACCCTCTGCTTGTCGTTGAGCAGGGCCTCCTCCCAAGCCACCAGGTCTGAGTCCCTGCTTTCAGGCTTGAGCCTGCGCTATAGGCAAGGCATGGCCTGTGGAGTATCCTTTATGGGCTTCCTTCCCAGAGCAGCCCATCTAGAGATTTCCAGCAGACCTATATGAAAGTTCTATTTTTTTCCCCTCTGACCTATATAAAAGTTCCATTTTTTCCCTGTGACAAATACCGATACGTGTTGTTTGCCAAATACATAGAAAATATAGGTAAATTCACATGGAAAATGCCCCCAGCACCCTGAAAGGATAACAAAAGGCAGGTTACGGTCCCAGCATGTACAGCATAACGTATAGAGAATATTACTAACTTCCTTCTGCATGACATCATCACACATCTAGATGTGTGTCTTTGCATAGACAGATCTGCAAGGATTGTGAAAACATGTCAGCACTGAGTACTGGGATTTGAGATTTTTTTAATGTGCACTTGAAGTGTTACACTTTTCACCATGAGCACACGGCAGTTTTAGAAAAAGCAGTGAAGTTCTTTCCAATTAGAGAAAAGCTAGAAACACCCACTTCCTCATGCCAACAGACAACTCTTGCTGTCACCCGGATGCTTATCTTTTGGGATTACTTCTCTGTGGATGGGCAAGCCCACCTGCCCGTACAAGCACAGCACATATATTCCTGCATACATGTTTTTTAAAAAACAAATTATATGTGTCTTTGTACCCTGCCTTTTTCATATGGTGGCCATTTTTCCAAACTAGTAACATAATTTCATGTATTGTTAATGGCAGAACAGCTTCTTACCTGACGGATGTCTCAGCACACATGTAACCAGTCTCCTAATGTGGGCATTTAGGTGGTTTTTTCAAATTTTTTAAGTTAGGAATAGTTCTGTGAATGTAACTAATTCTTTATTAATTCCTCAAGATAAGCTTCTAGGGCATTTTAAACTACCTGACAGAATGGTTATGTTTTTGGAGGTCCTTGATTTGTACCACCAAGGAGCCTATAAGAACATACGAATTCGTGTTCCCTCTGAGGGAGAGTTAATTTCAGAGCATCCTTGCTGAAACTGGGTTTTAATATTTTTTAAAATTTTTGACCCATTAAATATTCTGCCTGGAGACTATAATTGCACACAGAAGCTAATACAACCCCCGGGTGTCCCAGGGACCTCCTGGCATGTGATTGGTTTCTCTTCTCAGATGGAGTTTGATGAGAAGGACTTAAGACGGGAGATCAGCTACGCCATCAAGAACATCCATGGAGTCAGGCAAGTTCCACAGGGAGAGTCCCCATGTTCCATGTACCTCCTTGGTGCCACCTCCAGCCAGTTGGGCCCCCCAGATCCTAGGTTTTCCCCAGCTGTACGTTTCTCCCTGTGGGTCTCCATGGGCACTGGAGGGTGGATGTGCTCGGACCTGCATGACTCTGCCGTGGGCCATCTACTGTCCTAGGGTTAAACATGGGTCAAACCACCCAGTCAGTCTGCATGGGCCCTGGTTACTGTGGTGAGCTAAGAAAGCTCAGCAGATTTGCCCCAGGCGGTTGGGGGGAGCCAGAGCTGAGTCACAATTTCAGGAACCCAGCATTTGTCCCCATCATGTGTGACCTCCTGGGTCCCCTCAGTATTCCAGCAAAAGCAGTCACTCTAGTCCCATCTCCGCGGGTCCTCAGGTCACCTTGTGGGATTCCAGGCTGGATGCAGGTGTCCGAGCCCCAGGCCTGCCGTGACCTCGGCTGACTCTCGGGGTCTGGCCCGTGCCTGCGACCTTGCTGACTGTGCATTGTTTCTCTCTGACTTATCTCCCCCGCCCCCTGGTACGGATGATTGTAGGACTGGGCTCTTCACCCCGGACTTGGCATTCGAGGCCATTGTGAAAAAGCAGGTCATCAAGCTGAAAGAGCCCTGTCTGAAATGTGTCGACCTGGTTATCCAGGAACTAATCAGTACAGTTAGGCAGTGTACCAGTAAGGTATTGGACCCTCGGCAGGTTGCCTCCTGGCCTTGTGCAAACTGGGGGACAGGGGTTTGGTATCAGGCTTCCAGCGTCGCTTCCGCCCTTGCTCCACTGTTAACTTCCCCCCAAGATTGCCTCATTTTCCGAGAATGTGGCCTCTTCCCAGAGGCTGGAGCAGACCTGTGTCAGCCTGGGTGCAGCGGGAGTGCAAGGCCTCCAGAATTAGCCAGACTGGTGGGCAGGGCTCCCTGGAACCCTGATGCCAAGCCTAGCATGTGTCTGATGGAATTGGGGGTTTCGTTCGGCTGTTGCTTCGCTGCCTTCTGGGAAGCAGAGAGGGACCCTGCGCCAGCTGCTGGAGGCCAAGCTCCCTGAATCTCCCCGGCCGGCATCCTTTCCTGACCAATGCCTGGCACCCTCAGGCTTCCCTGGAGCCAGCCACAACTCTGTCCCTGAGGCTCCGAGAAAGGCCCGAACACCAACAGCATACTGAGCTCGGCAAAGCCCGCTCAGCCCCTAACTGCTTCCGCCAGCTCCCCCAGGAGCAGCGCCGTCCCCCCAGGCAGCCTGTCCTCATCCACCACAATCACAAGGGCCTGGGTGCCGTGTTCACGGCCACTGCCTCCCTTTGCAGGACGCGCCAGGCTCCCCCGGGGCCTGGTTCCCAGGGTAGCACGCTTTGGCCACGCAGCTGAAGCACTTCCCAGTGGGCGGTTTGTGCTTGCACGTCCACCATGGCCGTAGAGCGATGGGTCAGCCTTCTGAGGCAAGGAACGTCTGCTTGAGCCTTCTGTATCAGTCTGGAAAAGCCCACATTTGCTTCCTAAGCTTCTTTGTTTGGAAAAGAGAGAGGGAAAAATACTGATGGTTAAAGATTATCGTCCTAGAGTCCATTGTCACAGATAACGAAGATTCAGGGACTCCCCACACTTAGCTGTCCCCATGGTGACACTGACCTGTAGGCCTTCTACAGTTAAAGCCCAGAACAGCATACCTGCCCTGGACTCCCTGGACCAAGAATACTTCTTTAATCTAAAGCAGCTTCTGGGGCAAATGCGGGTACAGGCTCCTGCATGCATGTCACTAACCAGCTGACTTGCCTCTCTTCTCTCTCTGTCTCCTGCCCTGCGTGTGTGGCCTGCATTGTCCCTGGGTGTCTTTCTACCTCGTCCCGCTCTCCGCATGACCCAGGACGGGACTCTTCACCCCCGACATGGCCTTTGAAGCCATTGTGAGAAAACAGATTGTAAAACTCAAAGAGCCGAGTTTGAAGTGTGTTGACCTCGTGGTCTCAGAACTGGCCACAGTCATTAAAAAGTGTGCCGAGAAGGTAACCGACGGCTTTGTTTTTCATCTCTGCATTTGTCCTCATCTTCTCCCTCCTGTCATCGGTCTGAACCTGTGCACCTGGGAAACTGACTGGCAGGAACCCCCTTTTGGGGGCCCGTTGTTGCTCAGCGATGCCTCAGCCGCGCACCCGCCGCCGGAACGGGGTGGCTGCAGCGCCTGTGTGTTCCACCTCCACAGTCTGGGCTGCCGTCGGGGTGGGGGGCCTTTGATGCTGCCAGATGCACTTACAGCTCAGGCAGGGGATGTGTCAGTGCCCCTTCCCGGAACCCTCAGAGAACGGGGGTTCCTGAACCTTCACCAGAGCAGTGGAACTCCTAGCCACTGTGCGGCCCTGTGTGTTCTTATGTCATGGGGCATTCAAGAGGTTTTCCATGAGCGATTTTGACTGCCCCATTTTTTCCCAACTCGTGGACTTACCCCAGCCTGCAGAAGGTGGGCTACCCCGTGTGTTTGGTGTGATTATGATCCAGGAGTGGTTTTCCACAAGGGGGTTCCTCTCAGGTAGATGGCCCAGATGGCGCTGCCACCATCCCAGAACAGGCACTTCTTGCTCATGAGCTGGGTGAGGCCCCTCGCCGCAGTGACCCGGCGGCTTTAATTCCAGCCAGTGCTGGGCGGGAGGGGGATGGCTGTCAGTGTGGGTAGCAAACACACGCCACCTGCTTTCTCTGCCACTTCCCATCACCAGGTACGTTCTCCAAAAGCATTTCTGCTTGTGCGTGGGCACCTGTCGCTCTCTCCAGCCCACCATGTCCCCACTGTCCCCTTCTTGTCTCCCAGCTCATGAGACAGGAATGGGATGGGGACTCGGTGGGCCCACCCCATGTCATCCCCCTTCCCCTGTGTTCTCCGTGTGGTTCACGTTGCTTCCTGTGCCTCGAGCACCCAGCCAACGCCACCACTCTGCTTGCCCCCCAGCTCAGCTCCTACCCCAAGTTGCAAGAGGAGACGGAACGAATTGTCACCACTTACATCCGAGAACGGGAGGGGAAAACCAAGGACCAGGTACTGGCTTCTTGTTTTATTTTTCAAGTATAATTTACATGCGTGAGTCTTGAGTGTACAGTTCTTTGAGTTTTGACAAATGTTTACAGCAAGGTAACCCCTGCCTCAATCAAGATACAGGACATTTCTGTCACCCCCAAATTCCCACCCTTTGCCCCTCTGTAGTTGGCGCCCCACCATCTGCCGGGCCCTGGCAACTGCCGGGCTGCTCCCTGGCCCTACAGTGTTGCCTTTTCTAGAATGTCCTATGTGTTTGGGATGCTTTCTGGGTTGTACCATTCTGTTGGAAAGACTGCCCAAGCGCACACAAGGGTACAGAGTGTGGCATGCCCCTGCGCAGCTGCGGCAGTCTCACCTGTCACCTGCTGGGCGAGCCCAGCGTCGCATTCTACCTCCATGTGATGTAGCACCTGGTCTGAGACACTCCCTACCCCGCCGCCGCCCCCAGTTGTCCACTGTGGTCTCTTGACAGCTGTTTGTTCAAACCAGAACCGAAACAAGCCTCCGTGTCATATTGGGTTATGGCATCACCTCATTTAGAACATGGGTGGAGAAGACACCGGCTCATTTATCCTTTTAGGAGATCCCCCTTTCAATGTAGGTCCCGTTCCCTTGGTGTCTCTGCAGCCTGGAAGTTACGTCAAAGGCTCGGGAGATTCCAATCCATCTTGTTGCCTTTGGCAAGAGTGCTGCTGTCCCTTCCGCACGCCCCGGCCCGGGCTGCCCCGCTGTTGGCACGGTGGACTTTGTCGTAGGGCTCTGGGCCAATGGGACTCGGCCTTACTGAATCAGTGACACTGGCTCCCATGGATGGAGCACCCAGCGTTGTCCAAGGACCTTGCAAGGCCCTAATCCCTGGCATGTTTTTTTGCTTGAGGGCCCAGAGGCACAGTGAAATGACTGGCAGGGGTGGGGTACTGATTAAGGGCCTGTCCCTTATCTGAGGTGACACCTCCACTGGCTCGTGTGTCTCCGTGTGTTTTAATGCCCTTACCTGACCCAGTCATCTATGCTGTTTCATCCCAGGGCTTATGACATGCAAGGCACTACTTCAAACACTTTATGTGTTGTGGATGATTTAGCGCTCTACAGTCAGGCCTCAGGTCACCGCATTTCCTGGCTTAGTAACATGAGGCCCAGGGTCGCACAGCCAGGCAGTGGCTTAGTGGGACTACAGCCCAGGCGGTCAGGCCCCGAGGCTGCACCCAGACCCCCACACCGGGCCACTCGCTCTGCGCTGTGTGTCTTCCCTGTGAGACCACGATGTCCAGAGGCACCCCGGCCCCTTCCTGCAGGGTCTGTGCCGGGAGTGTGAGTGGACGGCGGCTCTCTGCCTGGGAAGCAGTGTGGTGCCAGGTCCTCCAGCCGGCAGGTGCCAGAACTGCTCGGGCACTGCCCCTTCCAGGGACGCTGGGCTCAACCCTCACAGTGACCCCCTGCTTCCCCCCAGATTCTTCTTCTGATCGACATAGAGCAGTCGTACATCAACACGAACCACGAGGACTTCATTGGATTTGCCAAGTATGTGCTTTTCAGGCCAGTGGTGGGTGGGGTGGCCCCAGTGCCCTCAGAGCCAGGCCCCCACAGGCGGTGCGGTTGGGATTCCCTCAGCTAGCTGGGGTAAGAGGCTGTCTGTCACAGGTCCCAGCGGGAAGCGTGGAGCCGCCTGAGCGTGTCTGGAAGCTTTGCTGGGCTAATAATGCTCCCGTCCTCGTAGTCCCCAATGCGCCTCCTGTGGGGCCCCCACAGTGAGTCTGGCTGGGGAAGTGCAGTCGGATGCTTTTTGGGAAGGGCGAGGCGAGCCGGCACTCAGTGCCTCCTCTCCTGCAGGACTTCTCAGAGCGTCCCAAGATACCCATGTGCCAATCCTCCCAGACTGCCCTGTATGCACTTGGCCCTTTCACAGTGTCTCACTGGCTGCAGGGGCTGCTTTTCAGGAAGGGCCGCCTGGGATCTAAATGGCTTCTATTCCATTCACTGTAGATTTAAAAACAGCCTTCCGTGGCACCCGGATAAGGGCCCAGAGCAGGGAGCTTCGATTTTAGCATATGTAGATATAAATATGGTACCTCAGGTGTGGCCTGCCGATCCAGCAGCCCCCAGACCCAGCCTCAGTGAGTGTGGGCATCACTTGGCCTGTTCCGGTGGCTTCCAGGGGTCTTCCTGCCCTCGCCCAGCGAATGACAGTCCTCAGCAGCCAGCCTGATACTCATTTAGCAAGTATTCCTGGTGCACCTTCTCTGGCCAGGCCCTGGGATACAACAGCGAGCAAGCATGGACCCAGCTCCCCACCCTCAAAGAAAGGCCCCATGCCAGGGACAGATGTGCACCCAGGCAGTTATAACACAGTGTGGTCACTGTCTGGGGCCCACTGGAGTCCTGAGGGCAGCCTTGTAGCCTGGCCTTGGTGGGGGTGTAAGGAGGCTTCCTTGAGGAGAGGGGCCAGTCCTGGGCAAGGGAGTCTTTCTGTCAGGGTCTGTCCCTTGGGCTAAGTCATTACTTGGGTAGCACATTTATCAGTGTATCAGCACAGTTGATGGGCCGCTGATCTGTGCTGGGCACGAGGTAGGTGAGCGGGATGAATGAGCGAATGAGGGCGTGACCAGACGCTGCTCCTTGAGCCAAGACAAGCCGAGGGCCCTCGCTGGGCTGTGCCTGCTGCGGGAGGGCTGGGGGCCCTGGCGGAAGCAGCCCCCCTGCTTCCCATTCCCCAGCAGCCAGACAGGTGTGGGCTGATGATGCCACTTCCCCTCTGGTTTGCCACTGTTTTCCTCACTGCGATGTCTCTGCTTCTCACACTTCATCCACAGTTCCTTCTCACAATCTTTCCTGTTTTTCCTTTGACTACTCCACTCTTTCCTCTGGATTCCTGGGCCTTCCCACTTCTCCCAGCTGTTACTATACTGAGCAGCTGGTGACCGGGTGGGTATTGCCTGCTGTGTGCCTTTTCCTGGTGTGTGAATGGGACCCCTGGCAGGGGGCAGGGCCCAGGGTGCCTGGCTCTGCCCAGCCCAGGCAAAGGGCCCCAGCCTGGGTGGGACGTCCCGGGGCCCACCAAATAGCCATGGAGCACCTAGAGCCAGTCCAGTGTGGGGCCTTTGGATTAGGACAGTGAACAAGCCAGACTTGGGCCCTGCCCATTCAGAGCACACTGGCTGGGAACATGCTACCACCGAGCACACTAGCTCAGGGAAGCTGAGAGTTGGAAAGGAGGGTAGGTGAGGGGCTGTGGGAAAGGGGAGCAAGCCATGTGACCTGGAGAGTCCTTCTCGAGGAAGTCGTGACAGCCAGATGACAAGCAGGAGACCCAGAGAGCACTGGAGACAGGAAGGAAGGCCACACAGGAGGAGCATGGGGTGAGCAGGGCAAGGTAGAGGCGAGGCCAGGCTCATTGCCAGGAGGGCCTTGCTGCCCAGAGGACTTTGGACCCCCACCCCCACCCCAGGCAGCAGGAACTCTCTCATAAGGTACAGGTGAGGGCAAGTGAGAGCACATGGGCGAGTGGGAGCCAGGAGACCCCTAGGAGGCAGTGCGTCTCGGCCCTCACTAGCACCCGGCCATCGCTGTGCGAGGCTTGGCTTGGTCCCAGTTCCTCCACATATTATTGATCAAATTCCTTCCTGTGGTTAGATGTTCGGGCTGCTTCTCCCTGCTCTCCAAACACTGAAGATAGTGACCAGAAAAAAGCCCAAAAATAAACTCAATGAATGATAGGAAAATCACTGGATAAAACGCATCCTCCATTTTAATGTTCCAGCCATTAAGTGATCTAGGAGCAGAAGCCTGCTTCCTTACACACAGGCGCACGCACTCTTGCCGTGTCCAAACAACCAATGCGAACTTTAAGGTAAAACCCCAGAAGCAGTCAGTAAAGGAATGAAATGCTATAGTTTGCCTTTTCATATTGTTCCGAAATATCCAGCAAAAGCACTATGATAAGAAAAAATATGTCTTAAGTAACAGGAGATACCAGTTGTTTGCAGGTGGTGATAGGATCATCCCAGTAGAAAATATGTTAGGACCAACGAGGGAGGTGAGTGGGTGCCCATGTACAAAACATGTGGCCTTCCTCTGCATGGCACAAGCTGGCCAGGAAACAGGGCAGATAAAACAGAAGAGAGATCCAGGACTGTACACAAACTAGGGACCTTGTAGAAACAGGCTCTGTTGTCCTTAACTGTCCTCGGGAGTAGGTCCGGAGCCATCCAAGGTGAGTGGTATTTTCATGGTAAGCAGCTGTCCCGTGGTCTGATCTCCCAGCCCAGATGGCCCCATGATCAGAGCCACATGGGACCTGGTGCTGGGGTCAGGGACAGGAAGAGGTGTGGGAAGAGTCCTCCAGTTTTTAGCCCCCAAAGAGCCTGGCACTCATGTGATGCTGAAGCCACCCTGGCTACCTCCCGGCCACCTGGGAGTCCAGCTTCTCATGTCCCCTCCTGGAGGCACCAGGATTCATTGATTCTTAGAAAGAGCTGGGGCCCTCAGGAGTGGCTGAGATCAGGGCCTAGAAGCCTCAGTTTGACTCAGTACCTTTTCTGTTCTCGAGCCCAGGCTCTTTCCCTTGGCCTGCCCTGTGTGTGCACAGGGCTTTTCTCCACCTTGTCCGTAGCTGGTCATCCCGCAGGAGAGAACCCCACCTGGGCCACAACGGCCTCTTGCTGCTGTCCCTCCTGGCGTCTCACTGCATTAGTCTCCCTGTGTTTCGGTTGCAGCGCCCAGCAGAGGAGCACGCAGCTGAACAAGAAGAGAGCCATCCCCAACCAGGTAGCCCCCCTCTCCCCGGCCTACAGCTCCACCCTCAGGGGTGGGAGGGCACTCAGGGACCACCAAGTCCAACGATGGCTGGATGGCTGCCTGGCATGTGGCACGATCCGCTAGACCCCCCCCCCACGCCCCCCCCCCCTTAGGTTTTGATGTTTCAAGAGAACAGTTTTTGACCTGAAGCTCTGGCAGGGCCTAGGGGGCTAATTCCACACACCCAGAAGGCCCCGTCTGACACCTAAGGCCACGGTTAGAATCTGATCCTGGGGAGAGGGGCCGCCTGATCCCTCGTGGTGTCTGCAGCTAAGCTGGCTTCCTGGCCCTAGTGGGAGGGGACCGGGTAGGGGGTTGCACTGTGACAAGCAGTTCTGGGGAGCCTGGTTCATTGAACCCCAACCTGGAGAAACCCGGCACCACATAAAGGGGCCTCTACTCTGATTCCGATCCCAGCCAGGGCCCTTGTGAAACATGAACAGCTTTATATATACCAGTATCCCGGGCCTTTTTTTTTCTTTAAGAAAACAGATGATCTTTGCAAAAATTTCTGCCGATGTCCCCAGCTTCTCCCCATTGGGTGGGGGTGAGGGTGGCATGGGGGCTCTGCTGTTTATCTTGCACGACTAGCGAGCCCTCTGGAAAAGGAGGATGTAACCACTGCATGATTTGATTTTTTTGCGCTTGCCATAGGTAATATATATGTTGTTGCTTTTTTGTTTCGGGAGATGATAATGAATTAAATATTAACACCATGGATATAATTAATAGCATGTAATTTTTTTTTCTTTTGCTGTTTTTTTCCTTACTCTTCTCTCCTTCCGTTTTTGTGCTTTTCCTGCTTTTTTTCTCCCTTCCCTCATGTCTCTTATGTCTCTTCCTCCGCCTGCTCTTCTTTTATTTACCCACATCCCTAACTTTGCATTTTCAAAGGGGGAGATCTTGGTAAGTACCCACTTAGTGTGGTAGCGAACGATAGCCTAATGGTGGTGGAGACCCTGCCACCCCATAATGCTCCCTTCCCTCCAAAATAACAGAACAACTAAAAAGCTAACCTAAACCCCCCTTGCAGTGTCCAATGCCTGGTGAGCTGGCCCTGGGCATAAGCTAGCTCACACACACACTAACCTGACTGCAGCCCCCGTAGGAAGCCTACCCCTTCCAGCCCATTCCTGACACGTCTGCCTTGTTTCCCATAAGTCAGGGATGGTAGTTAACACCCCGTGCCTCCCTCCCCTCCTACCCCGGCCAGGGAAGGTTTTGCTCAAGCCCTGCTGGAACTTGTTCTTGCCCCTGCTGCCACCCCATTACCAGTGCAGGCAGCACCCCATGGAGATCCCCCCTGCACTGCTGGCTGGCTGACTGATCCAGCATTCTTCCCCTTGTACCCCTCCACCTGTCATGTGGCCATGGCAGACATTGCTAATCAATCCTGCCATCCTTTCCTAAGCCATGCCACCACTCCCTATTCTGTGGCAGATTGTGACTAACTGGTAAAGGAATTTTTTTTCCACATGGGAACTTTGCATGTGACACTCCTCCGGTACCCCTGACAGACATGACTGATCGATCAGGGAACTCTCTCCTGGATGCTGCCACTCTCCTGCCTCCATGGCTGATACAATGATGGATTAGGCTGTTCTATTCCACTTGCCAGCTTCCTTGTCCTTTACCTGCGGCAGACATCACTAATTGATCCTAGCATCGTTTCCCTGTGTGCCCAGAAATTTCACTACCATGTTCTGGGCATCTCCTGCACATTGATTGGTGTGCCTGCCACCCCCCATGAATGCTATTTGCCATCCCTTTTGTAGGTAACATCTGCCTGTGTGTGGCCCAGCCCCGTGGGGAGCAGGGGCCACTCCTGTTTGAGAGTTGGGCTCTTTTCAGGGTGCTTCCTTTCAGGAAGCTGGCTTCAGCCCCAGCTTTCCACCTTGGAGAGTATGGCCTGGGCCTCCTCTGGGATGGGATATTCTCCCACCACTGGCCACTGAGGTACCAGATGGCCCCATTGCTGCCCACTGGCAGGGATCTTTTAGTGAGCCCGGGATCTTCCCAGTGGCTCAGCTGATCCCACACTAGGGCCTGGAATATGCAGAAGGAGCAAAACCTGGATGGGGCAGTGTGGGATGGTGGCAGGAGGCTGACTGGCCCTCCGGCCTGAGGCACCCACTTTCCCCATGGGTCGCCCCAGTCCCCTTTGAACTGGACCATTTTCCTCCTCCAAACCTCTCGGACCTGACTCTCCCCACACCCCACGCTCTAAGAGGGTTAGTTCTTTCCCTGCTAGACTCCATACTCCAGGCCACAAAGCCCAGCCCTGCCACATGCACTGTGGCCACTGGGTCTCCCTGCCATGATTTGTGTCCCTGCCTGGGTGACTTGGGTTGGGACCCTCTTCCAGAAGGAGGGAGGCCCACCCTGCCGGGCTGGGGGACTCCAGCTTGCTGCTTGCTGCCTGTTGTCTCTGCCGCCCCAGTGTGCAATGCATGCCTGTCACTGTGCACCCAGGACCATGGGAGCCTGTCTGCCTCTACTGTCCCCCCGACACTCCTCCTAGGCCCAGTCCCCTAGGGCACAAATCTGGCTTTTGAATGAGGAGCACAGGCCATTTCTTCCCCTAGACTCGGGGCCTGTGCCCACAGCTGGCACCTCCCCGGGTGGGATTTCATCTCTGACTCCACTTGGGCTCCCACGCCAGCAGCTGTCTGGGCGGCTGAAGGGGAACGGGACCTTGGGGGTTTCTCCAGGCCTAAGCAGCAGCCTCCTGCCCTGAGGCTCACGTGTGCCTTTCCTGGTGTGGCCCCGTCAGGGACCCGGCCCCGTGGCCACTTGAACTCTACTAATCAGGGGTGGAGCAGGCCACCAAGGGGTGGTGGGTGGGGACTGGGCTGGGCCCAAGTGCAGAGGCCTCGCCCCGGTGAGGATTTCTCCTCTGGGGAGCTCTGACAGTCTCTGTGTACCCCGCTTTCCCTTCCCTGGCTATCAGTGACAGGTTTAGAAGCACCCACTGTGCCCAGCCTGGGCTAAGACAGGGCACACCCCACCCTCCTCCCTGGGGAGGGGGAAGCGAAAGAGCAGCTTGAACAGAGACAGCTGCGCAGCTAGGGCTGGGGGTAGCTGCCAGAACTAGGGGCTCCTTCTTGGTCCCGGGACCTGGGTCCTTGAGCCTGAGTCTGGAGACCAGCCTTGCCCCTAGCGTGACCAGCTGTCCCACTCTGCTGGGAACTGGAGGTGTTCCCAGGACGCCAGACTTTCAGTGCTAGGCATCCTGGAAAACGGGGTGAGTTGGTCATCCTGCGGCCAGGGAGGGTCCCACGACCTTTTTAGGCCTGATAGCTTCTGCTCTTACAGCCACAAGACCCCCAGGTACTGTCTTGTCGTCTCAGGGAGGTAGAAGGCTGTGCTATTGGCCTTAAGGGCTGCTAGGTGGCATGTCATGCTGTCCCCAGCCTGGGCAAGGACTTGTGTGATGCAGGGGTCCCCAGGCCTCTGTGACCACCTCCACCTTCAGGGCTTCTGAGGCTTAGGGCCCTCTTCCAGCTGCAGGAGGCTGGTGGCCCTGATTTGATCAGCAGATGGAGCCCCTCTGCAGACCCACCCCAGAGGAAGGCCACAGCTGTCTGTGGCCATGCACAGCCTGCCCTCTGTAGCTTGGCCCTGTCTGTTGCTGCCTCGGCCCCAGGTGGCCCTGCCTGTGCCTCCACATGCTTCCCGCTGCCCTGATGTCCCCAGTCCAGAGTAGTGGGTGGCTCCAGCCCACACATACCTCTCTGGTCCCCCAAGCTGACTGCATTTAGCTGTCAGGTGAGTCCCCCAAGCCAGCCTGGGCTCTGCCTCCTGCTCAGATGACAGCTACCACAAGACGAGCCCCATTCAGGGGGCCTCCCAGCCCAGTATCCTGATGTGGCAGAGAAAAGTGGGGCTGCTGGGCATGACCTGCAGAACCCCTGGGCTCAAAGCTTTGTCCCAGCCCTGTGGGTGGAGGTGTCCCTTCATTCTTATACTCAGAAAAGAGCCTGTGGGGAAGGGAGCTGGGGGCAGGGGCTGGCCACAACCCCTGGTCAGAGCAGGGTCCTCTGCCCACTGGGCACCTGCCCCAGTGAGCCGGGCCAGTGAGCCGGGCAGCAGAGTTGAGGCTGCGTGTTGAGCTCTCTGTCAGTCAGCCCCAAACCAGGAGAGAAAGAACCAGTCCATTTCATGGTGACTGCTCCAGCCTCCACTGACAGCTGCCTTCCAGAGGGCACACCTGAGGATGTCCCTGGTACCTGCGTCTCAGAGACAAGTGCAGTTTCTCTAGTGTCACATTCCATGTGACATTGCCCCACATACAAGCCCAGGACCCCTTTGAACCCCTTCAGGCCGGGTATCCCTTTTCTTAACTCTGCTAAGTCGGCCTATCCCTGTGTGCACAGGGCCTCCTGGGACCTGGCTGCCTGTCACCCTAGAGCCAGGGAGTGAGTCAGTGTCTGTCTGCCTGGGTCCCCAAGGTAGTTTCTAGTGGGAAGTGCTTGGGGCAAGGTGGAGTCGGGTCTCCTGGCTTTGGGCTGGAGGTGTCTATGCTGTGGTCCTGGCTTCCCTCCTTGGTGGGGGCAGGGCACCGGCCACTGTGTGGGTGACCGGGCTGGGCTGAGAGCGCTGTCCCCCGCTGAGCTGCGCCCTCCCCTCACCCAGGTGATCCGCAAGGGCTGGCTGACCATCAACAACATCAGCCTGATGAAGGGCGGCTCCAAGGAGTACTGGTTTGTGCTGACGGCAGAGTCCCTGTCCTGGTACAAGGATGAGGAGGTGAGTGGTTGGCAGGGGTGGGGTGGTCGGATGAGAGCGGGTGAGTGACCACTCGTTCCTCTCAGAATGGCTCTCCGTGTCCCAGCACTCACCGTTAGGATGGCAATGGCCCGGGCTGGGGATATGCCAGGTGCCAGACTTCCTGCCCCAGCCCCTCCCCACCAACTCTGAGGTCCAGCCTGGGGATGGCTCAGCTCCCTAAGGAGAGGGAGATGGGGGAGGGCGAGCCCCCAGCAGGCTGGATGCTGACTCCAACCTCCCAAGTCACAGCAGCAAGGGGTTCCTGGCTCTCAAAGTGGGCATGGCCTGGGGCCAGGGACTCAAGCTGCTGGGTGCTTGGGTCCCACTGCCTACAACCTGCATGGGCTCAGCCAGGCCCTTAGCCGCTCTGGGCTTCAGTTTTACCATCTTTGGAGTAGAGTAGAGTGGCCTCTGCCTACTGTGAGGTGCTGAGCCATGGTGCCCATGTAGAGCAATTCCATATGTGCTTGCCCTTACCAGAAGGATGCGGGAGGCACCTGGGAACAGCAGGGGAGATAACGGCCCCACGAGCAGGTTGCGCGCTGCCCCATGCTGTGGACTCCGGGCTTGTGGGCAGGGCCCGTGAGCAAGCGTGCCTCCAGCCTAGCGGGCCTCCCGGGGTGGCACTGCTGTCTAGGTCCCTTTTCCGCCTCTGCACTGGCCCGTCTTCTTGTGCCGAGTGGCCCATTTCTTTGCTTAGTTCTTGAGACAGAATAGCTTAACTGGCCTAGTGGCCTGGGAGCGAAGCCACTCCAGTGTGACTGCCTGTTGCCACTGTCTCGGGCTGGGTTGGCTTCTGAGGATCACCAGCGAGGGGCTCTGCTTCTCGCATTTTCCTGGGTTGCCCCGAGAGAGGTCCAAGGCCTTGCTGCAGACCGGGGCGGTACTCTGTCTGTGACAGAGGCCCAGAATGAAGGCACTCAAGTAACAGAAGTCCGCCTCTCACCCAAGTCCCAGTGAGCTTGCTGGACTGTCAGGACCCGGTCCCCCTCCCCCGTGCCCCTCAACACGTGGCCTCTAGCAGCCCAAAGAAGGGCCTGATGAGGAGGGTGCTCGTCTACCCACGTGCCCCTGACCAGGATCCGGTCACACAGCCACTGTGTTCTGCTTACCCGGGATGGCACAGCCACCAGCTTGGCCAGTGCCCTGGGAGGAAAGGCCAGCTTGTCTGGTCAGCCCTGGAGCCACCCCACCTGGCCCTCTGGCCCTTGGGGGTTTGGGAGGACCCTCTGTGGAGGTGATCCATGCCTGGGGCCTCACTGGCGGCTGACCCCGACCATGTGAGTTGTTGCCCAGGCTCAGAGATGAGGGTGGTAGGGCTCTGTCTGGGCACCTGGGTGGGTTGCCTTGTTTGTGAAGCCCCTGCCCCATGCCGGGCTCACTGGCTGGGAGAACCCACCCTGGGCACATGCAGAGGGCCACCCCCTTTCTCCTCTGGAAACCCTCACATTCAGTCTTCAGGGAGGAAACCGAGGCTCCAACCAGCGACTTGGCCCATGTCACAGGTGAAAGGGTCCTCCTGTGGTGGGGGACAGGGCCAGTGCCCCCTGACCCGAGGGACACTTCAGCCCCGGCCTGACCACTTCCCCACAGCCCAAGTCAGATGTCGTCATCCCGCTCCACATCAGGCCAGAGACAAATCTGAAAAGTTCTGGGAGCCTCAAGACCCTGAGCCCCTTGAGGGACCCTGTGTGGGTGGCTATTTCTAAACCTGGGGAGGGGGGCAGTGTCCAGGACCCTAGAGCCAGTGAGCCTCATGGCATTGGGATGCAGAGGGAGGGTGAGACCAGGCATTCCCCGAGGAACAGGTGTGGCCAAATAGGGTTCTCAGAATGGCCGGGTGAGGGGGCGGGGATGACGCTTTGCCATCTTCTCCGCCTTTCCAGCCCCGCAGTCTGATACCCAGTGTGCTCTGGGGTGCTTCTGCTGTAAGGCAAGCTGAGGGCTGCCTCCTGCCTTTGGGTTTAGGGATCCCCGGGGCAGGAGTGCCAGGCCTGGTCCTGGCCTTGGGCAGCTGTGGGGGCTGCAGGCCCAAATCCCAGCCTGGCAGTTTACTGCCTGGCACCACTCCTGGTCCAGTTTCAGAGCTTCTCCTCTTCACTCAACGAGTGGCCCTCCGTTTTCCCCTCATCTGGGGGTTGAAAACAGGAGCCCTAGATCCTCCTGTGGGGCCCCAGACCAGAGGCAGGGAAGTGCCGGGAGGAGGGTCGAGCGCCTGCTGGCAGTAATGAGAACCAGCAGACCCATGAAAGGGGCCCTCTGTGAGCCCCAGACACAGAGCAG
Organism: Smutsia gigantea; assembly: GCA_032199065.1. Classification (NCBI taxonomy): domain Eukaryota; kingdom Metazoa; phylum Chordata; class Mammalia; order Pholidota; family Manidae; genus Smutsia; species Smutsia gigantea. The sequence continues at coordinate 11,938 of JAVSCE010012261.1, read as the reverse complement.
GCTCAGACCTGGAAGGGCCAGGAGCAAAAGCCTGTGGGTATCCCACCCCCAAGTTAGGGTCCCTGCAAGACCCCTCAGAGCCTTACACGTGACTGTCAGCCCTTAGAGGTGCCACTGTGAGAAGCAAGACATCATTCTTTATTTAAAAAAGAAACGAGGAAATGGCTCCAGCGTGGGGTTGGACTAAAGGAGCAGTTTGCCAGAACCCCCTAAGCCCTTGGCCAGCATCAGGGCTCCCTCTGCGCTTCCCTGGTGTTTCTTCTCCCCCCCAGGCCCTTCTTGATTCCAGAAGCTTCCATCCAAGTCTCCAGCCCAGTGGGAACCCGGGTAGTGGGCGATGACACTCACCTTGGGGGCTGCCTCCCTGTAGGGGCGGCAGCTGGTCTGGGGTTGCCTGCGTCACTGCGCCGCTTGTCCGAGCCCAGCCTAACCAATGTGCAGACTACTGTACACATCCAGAGCCCCCTGAACAGGTAGTCTGAACACTGGGTTGGCAGGGCCGGCTGTCCATCCTGTGGGCCCCCCGGGTGGCAGCAGGCCGACCACAGCTCAGCACCTCTGAGCCAGCCAGGAGGCCACCAGCTCCGCCTGCGACAGTCCGCTCCTTGTCTTCTGACGTGGCAGGGCTGGGGCTGGCTCGCATCTGGAGAAAGTTGTGGGTTTTCAGGAAATCCTAAGGCGGGGTTGGGGAGGGGAGGTAGGTGGGTGGGCAGGAGGGAGGGTTTGGGTCCGTTGCCTCCGTGCACAGGACAAGGTCTGTTTGGGGGTCGGGTGGGAGTGGGGACGCCTCTGTGTGTGTGTGTGTGCTGGGTGTCCTGGGTGTGCGTGTCGGCCGCAGCAGGAAGGCAGCTGCCGTGCTCTGGGGGGAGTCACACTATAAACAGTTCCAGATGTGGCGTCTCGCTGGGGCCTGAAAGGACTGTGACTCAGTTAGTTGGCCTGGCCGCTCAACTGGAAGCTTCCTGCCGCATGACACAACAGGGTGGGGGCAGCGAGGCCCTTTCCACAAACTTCCAGGCAGGGAACCTCCACCCAGCCCCTTCTAAGGCCTGCAGGTGTCTCCCTGAGCGGTTGGAGGTGCTCGGGCCTTGCCTGGTGCTCCCGCTACACTTTTCTTGGCTGCCCTTGCTCACGGGCTCCAGGCCTGCAACACAACTGGGGGGTTCCGCCTCCACGGCCACTGGGCCCCTCTGCCTGCCCTGCACAGCGGCTCGGCCTGGGGGAGTGCTCTGCCTTGCTTCTTCCTTGTTCAGAGCCCAGTGGGCTGACCCAGGAGCCGCACGAGGGAAAGAAACAGACAAAAACCCTGGTACCTCATACGCTCCCCACAGTCCCCACTGTGCACTAGGAAGGTAGGATTCTTGACTGCCTTTGACAGATGGGGAAACTGAGGCAGGGGCAGAGAAGCGACTTGCCCAGGCTCACATGACTAGAGAAGGGCAGAGCCCTCCAGAACTCCCAGTGCCACAAGACTGAGCCTACCACCTGCTCCCGCCTCCCATCGTGTAGTCCTGAATCTTTGAGCCAGCCCCCAGCAGCCAGGATCCCACAGCTCCCTTCCCCTCCACTGGGTTGCTCTTGAATTCGGAGGCAGCAGCCATGTTGGGCCTCATTCTGGGGCCTTCCGGCAGATAGGCATAGAACAAGTGAAGGGAAGCACACTGCCCGGCGAGGGGCAGCTCTCTCCTCTCCACAGACACCCAGGAGGTGGAAGGCCAACTGCATGGGCGGTGGAGAGGAGATGGCTTTGGGTCTCATGGGCCTGGCTTCTGAAGTCCCTTTGTGTGGGCCACCCCACCTGCTGTGTGGCCCTGGGCAGCCAGACTCCCTCTCTCAGCACATCACTTCCCAGGCAGTGATGGGAGAGGTTCCATGAGCCAAGGTCATCGAGGGTCTCCTGTGGGTCGTGTGGACATGGGAATCTGGGGACCCTGGTGCTGTGCTTGGGAGTCTGGATGTAGGAAATCCAGTTAATGCCTCCTTCCTAACCCCATGCACACGCGTGTGCACGTACGCACAGACATGCACACACACAGCTACTGTGAAGACTAAGGATGATGTACCTGCAGAGGTCAGCCCTGTGCAGGGCACACAGTTGGAGTGTAGTCAATGTTGGTGGGTGGGCACTGGGCTCTGTGGCATACCAGGCCCCTGGCCGAGGGCACATCCTCTCTGAGCTGCCTCACCAGCAGCCATCAGGACTGTGTCCACCCTTGTTTGGCACTTCGTGAATGGGGCCACCCTTAGGAAATCAGTGACACCTCTGTGGTTTGGGGGCCCAAGCATCAGCCCCAGGGGCCTAGCGCTCCTGCACCAGGATCATCGAAGCTGCCAAGGTTTAAATCTCAACCCCAGCCCTGACAAGCTGCCTGCCCATCTCTGCCTCAGTCTCCCTCTCTGTAAAATAGGGTTGTGGTAGTAACTCAGGCTGGCTGTGAAGGTGTAGCTGAGGCAGCCTGGTGGGTGGGGGTGGTTTATTCTGGGTGGAGTCGGAGCTGGCCAATAGCGAGCACTCACTGTGTGTCAGCTCCCTGCCCTCGGGAGCTGACGTGTCAGTCCAGGTGACAGACAGGGACCTAGTCAGTAAGCCAAAAGCAAAATGTATGGTGTGGTGTGTTAGGCATAGGTTAGTGCCCTGAGGGGAAGGAGGAGGAGGGAAGGGGCTAGAGAGAGTGCAGGGTGAGCGCAGGGTAGGCAGCCCTGGCTGGAATGGTCCCTCTGCACAAAAACCTGAAAGAAGCAAGGAGGGATCCACGCTGACACTAGGAGAAGTTTGTGCAAAGGCCCTGGGGCAGGATCCTGCTTGGGATGTTCAGGGAGTGGCAAGGAGGCTGGCACAGAGTGAGCAGGGGGCAGGCCGTGGCAGATGAGTTCACCCAAGTGGAGCCACCAGCACGGGGGGCATCCTGCTCAGGGCATCCTCAGGACCTTGCTTAAACAGTCCAGGGTGACCCCTCCCCTTCTGACCTCAGGAAAAAGAGAAGAAATACATGCTGCCTCTGGACAACCTCAAAATCCGCGACGTGGGGAAGGGTTTCATGTCCATCAAACACATCTTTGCCATCTTCAACACAGAGCAGAGGTGAGCGCCCCCGGGGCCCCCGGGAGGCTCGCGGTGAAGACTGAGGGCCTCATGCAGCAGGTCAGCAGTGTCCACAGAGCACTGGCTGTATACAGTTCTGCCCTGGGGCCTCACGCCTTAGGAGCCAGGTGGAAGGCAGGAAAATGCCCTGGGTGCTCTCCGTGGGTGTTCAGGGGAGACCTGGGCGGAGCTCTGAGGAAGGATGCGGGAGCCATGGCGGTTCCCAGTGGGAGAGGGGCAGGAACTGGTTCAGGCACTCATGGGCGCCGCTTGGTGGCTGTGGGGGGAACAGACGGCGAAAGCAGGAACGGAAACCCTGGCAGAGAGGACCGCACAAGGAGCTTGTGGGGCGGGACCCAGCCTGGGCCGAGGACACAGAGAAGGAAGCGGTGGATTCTGGCAGAGCCCAACAGCTGACCAAACTCCTAGAGGGTCTGGGTGTGAGAGGCGTTGCTGGCTGCTCTGAGCTTCTGCAGGGACCGAGCTGCCGTCTGCTGAGATGGGGACGGTAGAGGCACACTAGGCTCAGGGACAGTCAGGAGCCATGCTGAGGGACAGGCCTGTGAGGCACCACGTGGGGCATCGGGGAGCCAGCTGGGCAGGCACAAGAGTCCGGGGTTCAGGAATGAGCCTCAGGCAGGGATGTAAACTGGGGAGTCTTCATTGCTTGGCGGTGTCTGTAGCCCTGAGATGGGGTAAGATCCCTGGGGCAGTGTAGTCACGAACAGAAGGGCCCAGGATACTCTTGGCAAATCCATCCCAAGCGATGCTGGCGGGTGCCCAGCAAAACAAAGACTTATCTCAACTCAAGAGGAGACCCAGTTGGTAGGTCTGAGAACAGGAGGAAGGGCTGAGTGTGGACGCAGGAGGGCCCCTACCCAGGCACACGCCCTCGTCCAGGGAAGAGTGACTGCTTACTCAGGGCTTAGCTGGCAGCCAAGGCCTGCTGGTTCTTCATGACTAGCAGGCTCCCTGCCGGCCACAGGACCACCTTCGCCACTGCCCATCTACACCCACCAGTCCCAGCCCAGCCTCCTGTTTTGCCTGAGGGCCTACGCGTGTAATCCCAGCCAGTCAGACAGACCCCAGAGCCCGTGCTGCAGCTCACTGCACCCGCCAGGCTCCTGGGCAGGGTCAGGCATGTGTCACTCTCTCCCTCCGTCCCTCCCTTCCACCACAGGAACGTCTACAAGGACCTACGGCAGATCGAGCTGGCCTGTGACTCCCAGGAGGATGTGGACAGCTGGAAAGCTTCATTCCTCCGAGCCGGTGTCTACCCTGAAAAGGACCAGGTGAGGAGACACTCCGCCTGGCCGGCTCACCATGGACTGCACGGACCCCCCTGGGCTGGGCAGAGCTGATGCCTCACGGGATGGGTTGCTTCCACGCTGTGCGTGTCAGAACTCTGAGGGCACATAGCTCACACCCTCCTGAGCAGAGTAGAAGGGGAGAGGGTTTTGTCACCAGGGCCCAGAAGGTTCTCCGAGTGAAGCCAAGGGCAGGGACACAAACGGCCTGGGGTTCCACCTGCTTTGTTCTCTCTCCCATCCTTGAGGCTGAGTGAACATGGCTGCCTCCGGCGCCCAAATTAATGTGTTGTTTCAGTGCCAGGTGGGAAGACCTAGCCCGTCTTGGGCCGTGGACGCCGCAGGTCCAGGCAGCTCAGGCAGAGGGCAGGCAGGGATATAGTGCTCTTGGCAGCTGTCGGGTCATTCCTGGAGGGTCGGTTGTAGGTGGGACAAGGCAAGGAGTCCCAGAGAAGGGGGGCTCCCCATGTTCACCCCACCCAGAGCCACCCCTCACTGCCTACCTTCCCCCCTTTCAGGCAGAGAATGAGGAGGGAGCCCAGGAGAACACCTTCTCCATGGACCCGCAGCTGGAACGGCAGGTAGAGACCATTCGCAACCTGGTGGACTCGTACGTGGACATCATCAACACGTCCATCCGTGACCTCATGCCAAAGACCATCATGCACCTCATGATCCACAATGTGAGTGCCCGGCCCTCCAGGGGGCCAGGTTTGGTCTGAACACACTTCATATAAAATTAAAAATTAGAGTGAGTCGCCACCTTTTAAACATCAGAATCAGGATTCTCCAAACTGGAAGGTACTGGCCACATGGGGCTCACACTTCCCTTTAATCAGGTATTTGGAGCTAACGCCGTGTGCGTGCACTTTCTCTGCATTTTCTCAGCCTGATAATAGACCTAGGAGAGCAACTGCTATCATCCGCATTTTATGGGCAGGAAAAGAGAGGCCCATGGAGGTCAAGAAACGTGCCCTGAGTCACTCAGAAGAGTGGAGGTGGGATTCAAGCCCAGGCTGTTTTTCCCAAACTGTGGCTGGTGGCCTGTGGCCTAGCCCGCCCGCACTAAAGGGCGACACCTGCCAGCCCCAGGGCTCGCGCGCCTCTCAGCTTTAGGCTTCTCTGGTGAAATGCTTCTGAAATGTGTTTCTTCACACTCCAGGCTGCTGGGCGGGTTCATGGGGTTTGCATCTCAGGCCTTTGTCTCAGTGCTAGGCACTCAGAAAGCTTATACAGACCAGGTTTGGCTTGTGTTGTGCCTATAAAAGCTCTGCATGACAGGATCTAAAGCAAAAATCCCAAGTTCCTTCCCTCGCATTCCATTCTTCAGGGCCTCCTCAGTAGGGGTCAGTGTCCTGATAATACTCTTCACATATAGATGGGATTTATGATACATATGGTTCCACAGCTGTGAAATTTAAAATGCATGTATGCTTTGGGCCAGCAGTTTTACTTGAAGGAATTTTTCACACGCAGACATTTGACCACATGCACATTGAGCACATGTGTGGATATTCTTTTCAGCTTTGTTTTGTAGTGGCCAAAGATGGGAAATCCCTATCCATTTAATAGATATCCATTCTGTTGCCAAAAAAAAAAAAAGGGTGTGGGGGATGAGGAACTTCTCCAGGTCTAAAACAACTTTCATTATTATGTGGAATAGGTATGGAACATAAACAGGAGGGTTCCATTTGTGTAAAAAGGGAGGGGGAAAATATATATGCATAGAAATCTCTGGCCGTTTGTGTAAGAACCTGGTGAGAGCAGTTGCTTCCTAGAAGGGGAAATCAGGAGTTAAGAGGCTTGAGTAGACCAAGGAATAGTTTTGTGTACCTTAACTTATATTTTATTTTCCCTTTTACAGGTTTTTCAAAATTTAAGTGTTTGAATAGCTAATGCATTCACATGGTTCACGAGTCAAAAACTACCATGTGGTCATCTCTGCAGATGTTGAAAGCTGGAGAAAATTCAATGTCAGTTCTTAAAAAGACAATTTTAGAAGGGGTCTTCTGTTATGAGATACCATTTATCCATGGAATCTGAGTGTTTCAGTCTCAAAGCTCCTCTTGACAGTGAGAAGGCTTTGGAAGCATCTCCTTTAAAATCAAGGACAAATCAGCCATTTTTACTTCTATTTAACTTTCTTGTAGAGTTACTAGCCCATGCAGTTAGACAAGAAAATAATTTAGAGGGGTCAACATTGAAAAAGAATAGGAGAAATTACTATTTGTAGAAGCTCATGTACACATGAACATGTATACCTAGAAACTCAAGAAAAGTAACTAAAAAACTACTGTATCCCATAGGAGGATTCAGGAAGAATAAAGTATAAAATTAACAGCAACTACTAGTTTTTGAACAAAAGCCATTTTGAAAATATAATGGGAAAAAGTTAACAGTGAAAGACATAAGATTCTAAGAATAAGCTGAGTAGGAATCTCATGCAGTGAGTCGGAAGAACACTTGAAAGCGCCCTGAGGGACTCAGGAGATGGTGGGGCTGAAAGCTCACCTGCAGTCTATAAACACCTTCCACGTTCTGCAGTAAAATTAAAGGCAAAGAAACCCCCACCGAGTGTGGATGCTTCTCCAGCCAGTCTCAATGGCTGGCTGAGTGGGTTGGTGTGGCAGGAAGCCCTGACCTCTCCAACCCTTGCCCCAGACAAAGGCCTTCATCCATCGCGAGCTGCTGGCCTACCTGTACTCTTCAGCGGACCAGAGCAGCCTCATGGAGGAGTCAGCGGACCTGGCCCAGCGGAGAGAAGACATGCTGCGCATGTACCACGCGCTCAAGGAGGCGCTCAAGATCATCGGGGACATCAGCACCAGCACCGTGTCCATACCCGTGCCCCCACCCGTTGACGACACCTGGCTTCAGAGCGCCAGCAGCCACAGGTCTGGGAGGCCCCGTCAGCCCATACTGCAGAGGCTGCTGCCTCTTAAGTTCCCAGCTCCCCCCAGGTGTGAGGGCACAGCCCATGGGTGGGTGGGGTGGAGGGTCCCAGCCCGGGTAGCACGGCACCCAGAGCCAGCCAATGGGAGCTGCTACCCTACCCAGGCCTGAAGGGTCCGGGAGAGAAGGGTTAAAGGCCCACCTGTCTCCTGGTACCTTCTGTTGGTTAAGCCCAAGTGGGAGCCAGAGAGGCCAGGGGCCGGGGCGGCACTGGCCGTAGGGGTCAGCCTTCTGGAGCATCGCCGAGAATGGCAGGTGGGGAGGGGCTATTGGGGCGCTTGGAGCACACAACCAGTACATCCCCTCCTCCCCAAACCCTCCAGAGCTGTTGGTTAGAAAGGAGGCCCTGGCGAAGGCAATTCCAAGCATCAGGCAGGGACATCTAAGCAGTGGCAGGAGGAGAAAGGGTCAGTCAGGGGAATTTCACAGAAGGTGCTAGCCCTAGTGGGGCCTCAGGGAGCCAAGGAGTTACTTACGGAGAGGCTCAGCAGCTCGCATGGGGAACAGAGGGTGCTCAGCCCCAGCGGGGAGTCTGGGGGGCACCCGAGGCAGGGTCTTGTCAGACCTGCAGCCTCTGGAGGCATTGGATTTTATGTGGAGGGCAGGGCTGAGCTCTGGAAGGATCTTTGGCTGTGAGGGTAGATTGGAGGAGGTGGAAAGATGGGGAGGCCTGAGTTGGGTCAGTGACAGGGAAATGCCTGTAGGCGCGAGAGCAGAGGGCAGCCAGAGCCTCGGTGGCTAAGGACAGGTGCCAGGACCCTGGCTAGGCAGGTCTAGGGGGTGGACAGAGGACCCCAGGGCACCTGGGACCAGGCACTCAGCTGCATCTTCCTGGGGGTAGCAGGTACCAGCTGGTGCTACGGGGGGGGGGACTGGAGGCTGGTATGGCCAGAAGCCCCCGCCCTGCTTCCAGCCTCACCCACCTGTGGCCCCCAGCTCACACACCTCCTTCCTTCACAGCCCCACTCCACAGCGCCGACCCACGTCCAGCGTGCACCCCCCTGGACGGCCCCCAGCAGTGAGGGGCCCCACCCCGGGGCCTCCCCTGACCCCTGTGCCAGTGGGGGCAGCAGCCTCTCTCTCAGTGCCCCCTGTCCCATCCCGGCCCGGCCCCCAGAACGCGTTTGCCAACAACGACCCCTTCTCAGTCCCGCCTCAGATCCCGTCGCGGCCAGCTCGGATTCCACCCGGCATTCCGCCCGGGGTGCCCAGGTGAGGCTGGGTCCCTCGCGTCTGCCGTCCTTCCACTACAGCCGCCAGCCAGTGCCATGGGGTCTCCTCACATACGCCTTCCTGATGGGATCCCCTTGAATCCCGCCAGCAGTGAAGGCATCATCGTCCCTATTTGGCTGGTTGGGAAACTGAGGCCCAGGGTCAGAGAGTTGGTGGCGTCAGGGTGCCTCGAGGGCCCCTGGGCCCGTTCTCTGCCTGAGTGGGTGGGCCCACCAGCAGCTCAGGACCCCTCACACAGGACCCCTTCTCCAGGTTTTGACCTTTGCTTCCTTACTGAATACACGCATACATCCCCAACGTGAGGCTGGGCTCCGTTCTCCCCACTTCACCCATGAGGAGCCTGAGTCCAGCGGAGGGTGGGGTCTTGCACCCTGGCAGGCTTGGCCAGCGCCCAGGGCAGGGGCGGTGGGACCTGGGGCCTGGTGCTGCCCTGCCGCCTGCCTCACCGTGTCTCCCCTCATGTCTGTTCTCTTTGCAGCAGAAGACCCCCTGCCGCACCTGGCCGGCCCACCATTATCCGCCCAGCCGAGCCATCCCTGCTCGACTAGGCTAGGGCATGTTCTCAGGGGGTCCTTGTGCACCTACAGTGCAGGAGCTTCGGTGGTCTGGGCCCCTCTGCCGCCCTTGGCCCTCCCATCACCGTGCTGGGACTAGGTTCCTTGAGGCAGCCTGACTCTGCCCTGACCTTGGCGCCCATCCCAGCTGGACACAGCACTGAAGGGGCCTTGGAGCCCCGGGGTGGAGGGAGCCTGGGGGTAGCAGAGGAGGGGGTGCACCCTGGCCCCATTCTGAATAAGGATCCTGGCTGGGGTGGGAGAGTCATCCAGAGCTTCTCTGGCCAGGACAGCCTGAGTCGACTAGGCCTTCTGGAAACTGGGGCACCTGTACTCGCACCCCATGGCCTTTCAGGGGCGCAGGGAGCGTGCCCACAGCTCAGCAGCGGCAGCTCTGGGCGGCGCCGGGGTTGTGCATGTTCCTTCTTGGCCGCACTAACTGCACGGCCCAGCCTCCGCTGCCAGAGGCGCCTTTGCCAGGTGGGGAGCCTCAGCCCTGCCGGCCTTGCTCTCCTCTCAACCCCTCTCCCTAGCCTCTAGAGCAGCTGGGCTCGGGGCTGAGTGCGTGGGGAGGCTTTGGAGGCCTCTCAGTTGCCACCCAGGCCTCCCCAACAGGGTGGGCCTACCGCCTCTCCCTGGACTCCCTTGAGCTCTTCGTGCTCACTCCCTGCTCCGTTTGACCACTGTAAGTGCCTGCACTCTGTGTCCTATTAATAAACTAAAATAAAGGGAAGAAGCTTCTGGTGGCTGCTGTGTGGGCCTTTTGTGTGGGTGTTCAGGCTGAGGACATGGGCTGCTCGCCTCTCCCCAGCAGGGCTCTGATGAGGACCCCCCCGCACGGGCTTCCCAACACCTCACAGGGCTCTGCTCTTGTGGGGTTCCCTTATCCCGGAGGGAACCATGCTATATGAAGGGGAGAGCCTTGTCTTCCTTAACACCTCAGGAGTGGCAGCAGGAATCTCCCCTGGACACGCGTACACACCCACAGGCCTGGCTGCGGCCGGTGACACAGTGCTGGCCCCCGGGCCTGGGCCCAGCCCCTCTACCCCAAACCGCAGTGATCAGGCCCCCTCCCCACCCCTGCAGTCCTAAGGACTTCCCCCACGGCCCCAGGCCTTCTGGCGGAACTTCAAATTTTGCTTTCTGATTTTTCTCTTGTGCCCAGGCGACCACCTCCATCAGCTCCTGCCTGACCTTTCTTCTGAGCTTCGTGGGAGACCCATCCCGCCTGCCTGGCTGCCCCCCTTGGGGGCAGGTCTGTCCCAGACGGTGTCTCTGAGCCCCAACCACCAGGCTGTGATTTTCCGGCCATAATTTATTGACTCCAGTGCCCACACCAGACCGCCCTTTTGTTCCGTGAGGTTGCTGCGAAGGTTTTGGCCGGACCACCCCTCAGCCCTGTCTGGGGCCCCTGCAGAGAGAGCAGGAGGGGAGAGTGGTCTTGCAGGCCTCCACCCTGGAGTTGGGTTACCAGACCTCACATTCCGCCCACACCCTGCTGGGCCAAAGGGCTGGGCCCCTTCCTGTCAATAAAGTGACTGTCCTGGCAAGAACACTGCAGCGCGTCTCCTTCCCAAGCCCCTGGCACTAGCAGGCCGCCCCCCACCAGCAGCAACAGGCCTCTGGTGGGGCTACAAAGAGAGGAAGAAAGGAAGGCATGGGGTTCCGCAAGCAGCAAGCCCCCTCCTGCTGCAACGTGGCTGAGAGGGCCAGTGGGGAAGGGAAGGGACAGTCTGCTTCCTGGGCCCAGTCCCACACCAGCTGTGCAGGCTAGATGGTGGCCTAAGGCACATTTACAGTGGGGACAGGGGCAGGGCTAGAAAATCTGATGGTTGCGTTCAAACACCGCAGTGCCCCCTGGGCATGATTTCCACCAAAGTAGTGTACTGCTGAGCTGTCCCTTCTGGAGGGCCCAGGCCTGCGAGCCAGCCGGTGCTCCCTGCCCAGCCCCACCGAGGGGAGGAGATCTCGGGGGCCACACCTCAGGCCCGGACCACACAGACTCTCCTCCTGGAGGAAACTAAGTTGGGGAAGGGAGCCCCAAGTCTCGTGCATGCACCCTTATACCCCTTCTTCCCCCTCTTCCTTCTGGGGCTATGTAGGCACAGGGCGCTTGTCTTGGAAAAAGCGCTTGAGTGTGCAGACCTGTACCACAGCCACCAGCAGCAGGACTGCCACATTTACAGCCGACCAGAAGTTGACCCGCTCCAGGTTGCCTTCCTGTAGGTTGCGGTCACGAGCCTCGAAGGCCCGGAGCAGCGTCAGCATTTGGATGCTGCGTTCCAGCCGGGTTTTCATGGTCTCGATAGACTCCTGTGGGACAGACAGAGCTGAGTCAGGCCTCCATTCTTTGGGGAGAGAGACTGATAAAACTGGGGGGAACAGGATGAGAGCCTGTGATTGATAAAACTAGGGAGAGAGCTAAGAGCACAAATCCTGTGGCCAGGCTGCTGAGTCTAAATCCCCACTCTGTTGCTCACCAGCTGTGTGATCATAGGCAGTTAATTAACCTCTCTGGGCCTCAGTTTCCTCCTCAGAGTTGCTGTTGAGAATTGAATGCCTAAATAAGTGTAAAGAATGTATTTGCTAGTGGTTAACAGCATAGTTGCTGAAGCCAGACTGGCTGGGTACTGACTCTGTCTTCATAGACTGGTTATGGAGATTTAATGAGTTACTTAAGCACTTAAAACAGGGTATACACCTAGAAATACTGTTATTAATTGTGAGCTGCTATTGGGCTAATTAAGTTGGGGGCACCAAGGGAGGCTGGGTCAGGCCAAGAGGGACCCCAACTAAGGTGGGAGGGCAGG
>JAVSCE010012260.1:0-47372 GCA_032199065.1 Smutsia gigantea | reverse complement strand
AATTATTTTAAAATTTATATGGAAATGGACAGGACACAAAATAACCAAAACAATTTTGAGAAAGAAGAACAAAGTTAAAAGATGTACACTTACCTATTTCAAAGCTTCATACAAAGTTACAATAAACAAGACAGTGTAATAATGGCATAAAGACATAGAGATCAATGGAACATAGTTGAGAATCCAGAAATAAACCCTTACATTTATGGTCAATTGGTTTTTGACAATGATGCCAGGACAATTCAATAGAGAAATAATCATCTTTTCAACAAATGGAGAAAATGGACATCCACATATAAAAAAAATGAAATTGGATCCCTATAAGCATACCAAACATAGACCCTATAAGCATATTTAAAAAAGTTCAAAATGGATCATATAACTAAATCTAAGAGGTATACCTATAAAAGTCCTAGAAGAAAATTTAGGAGAAAATATTTGTGACCTTGGGTTAGGCAAAGAGTTTTTAGACACAACACCAAAACATGATCCACTAAACATATTGAGAAAATGCAATTCTGTCAGAATTAAAAATTGTTCCACTCTAAAAACCAGCATTAAGAAATGGAAACTCAAGCCACAAGTTGGGAGAGAAATTTGCAAACTACATATCTCATAAAAGATTTTTAATCAGAATACATAAAAATTTATTAAAATTCAATAGGAAGACAACAACCCATTTTTAAAATAAGCAGAAGATTTGAATAAGCATTTTACCAACAGAAGTATAGGAATTATTAATTAACAGAGGAAAAGGTGCCCAACATCACCAGTCATTAGGAAAATGCCAATTATCTTTGCAGTGAGATACTTCTTCATACACACTAGAATGGCCATAAAAAAAAAGATAGAAAATACCATTGGTGAAGATGTGGAAAAATTGGAAACCTCATATGTTCCTGGCTTTATTATAACAATTTGGAAAACAATTTAGCAGTTTCTTAAAATGTTAAACATTTATTTACGTTAATGATGAGGCATTTACACTCCTAGGAATCTATTCAAGAAAAATGAAAACATGTGTCCAGAGATCTGTACATGAATGTTCATAACATTATTCATAATAGCTAAACTGGCAACAATCCAGATGTCCTTGGCCAGGTAACTAGATAAACAAAATGTGAGATATCCATAAAATGGAATATTACTCAGCAATAGAAAGGAACAAAGTACTGTGATTGATGCTAGATCATGCATGAATTTCAAAAATATTAGGCTGAGTAAAAAAAGCCATATGCAAACAACCACATATTTCGTCATTCCAATTGCAGTGTCCAGAAAAGGCAAATCTGTAGAAACAGAAAGTAAATTAGTGGTTTCTAGGGCTGAGCGTGGGAACAAAGAGTGACTGGGAATGGGCACAAGAAGTCTTTTTTGGCATGATGGAAATGTTTTAAAACTGGATTGTGGTAATGGTTGCACAACTCTGTAAAATCTGATAAAAGAAAAACCATTGAGTTACAGACTTAAATGGGTGAATTTTATGGTATGTAAATTATAGCTCAATAGATCTGTTTTTAAAAATAAATTAGACACACACACACAGACACACACTCTTCCCATTTATTAAGCACAAGACCCTATGTTGACCCTAAAGAAAATACAGAAACACACAATACTGTGCTTGTTTTTCTCTCCATGCAAGACTTTCACAATCTCAGAAGAGACCTCCGACACCCAAGGAATAAGTATCATCAGTAAAAAAAAGGTAGCAAATGTTAGGATCGCCCTTCACTGGCACTGCCCAGTGCAACCTATGGCTCCTGGAACAGCCTCTTATCTGGGCTCCATACTTCCTCCATTGCCTCCTAAGGTCTATTTTCACCGCAGCAGCCAACGTGATCCTGTTAAGACCTAATTCAGATCCTTTCACTCCTCTGCTTAAAATGCTTCAAGGCTTCCCACCTCGTTCAGAGTACTGTTTAAAGTCTGTCAAATGCTTTTAAGGCCCTCCATGATTACTCTCTCCCTCTGTCACTCAGCCCCAGTCAGTCACAAAGCCTGCTTAATTTTTCTTGAGCACTCCAGGCACACTGCCACCTCAGACCCTTTGCACGGAATGTTGTCTCTGCCTGGAACAACCTTCCACCAGTTTTCTGAATGGCTTGCTCTCTCACCTGCTTCAAGTCTTTGTTCAACTACCGCCTTCACGGTGAAGCCTACCCTGCCCACTTTATTTATAAATTCAGTACCCACTGCCAGAATTCCTCATCTCCCTTCCATACTTTATTTTCTCCAACACACTTATCTCTTTCTAACATACATTATATGTTTCCTTATTTTGGCTCTTGTCTGATTCTCTTCCATTGCCAAAATGTAAACTCCATGAGAGTGAGGAGTTTTGCCTGTTTAGTTCACTGCTATGGTCCCGGTGCCTATAATAGTACCTGGCATGTCGTAGGTACTCAATAAATTTTTGTTGAATGAATGACAAAGAAGAGTTCCTAAGGGTGTTCATAAAGTGGGGGGGGGGGCTTCATTTGGAATGTACAAAGTGTCTGGAAGGGAGTGTCTGGCTAGAGACTCAAGCAGGTGAGAAGGAGTGCGTGAAGATTCCTGAGTGTTTCAAACGCAAATATTGGATGAATGGAGCAAGGAGCTGTTGGAGGAACAGTTCGGTTCTGTCTTGCACACTATCTTGGCATCCAGTGAAATAGTCTGACGGGTGGATTGTGAAGAGCTGACTCGTGGAAACTAACTTTTTTCTATGGAAAGATCTCCTAACTAGAGAAGCTGAAGTGCTCCATGCTATGCCTGAAATGGCCACAAGGGAATGCCCAAAGCCAAATGCTGCTGAACCATGGAGGATGAAATTGCCCCCCTCAACCACGCCCGCTCTGCACACACACACACAAGCACATGACTGTCAGGGAGCCCCAATCCTTAATAGGCAGCTAATGGAGAAACATAAGTCTTCCAACACTGTTTTCTCTATCCATCTTACCCCCATGCCCCCCACCAAGCCAAGCATAAAACTGGACATAAGATTAGTCTCTTCAGCATTCAAGTCCCTTCAAAATGATGCTTCACTTTCTGCCATCTCTCCTAAACAGACCCTATGCTTGAGCTGTTCTTGAGCTGCAACCTCTGCATTTATTCTTTCTTGTCCCACCACCAGCTCTTCATGCTGTTTTCTCTTCCTATCACTACCTAATCCCTATGTGTCCTTTAAGGTCCAGCACAAAAGCCACTTCCTCCATAAGCCTTCCCTGATTACTATTGCTCACACTGCCCACTGCCTTCCTGAGATCCTGGCGATGTCATCACCTAGCCCTGTTAGGAGTCACTTGGTAAACACCAGTTCAGGCACTGTCCCTTATCCAAGCACCTCACTCTGGAGTTCCCAGGGAAATCAGAAATCTACCAGTTCTGGACTGTCAAAAAGGTAAGGCATAGAGGTCAAAAAAGAATTTGTGAAACAAACAAACAAAAGATGAAGCTATGATCCGCAGGAATGGTAAGAACTGCCTATTCTTGGAAGGCCTCTCTAGGAGAGAAAGTCCAGCCAACCCTGGAAGAGATATTATCTCTAGCTGCTTCAACCCTGCCTTTAGGGAAAAAAGGAGAAGCCTGGCTTGTCCAGCTTTACCTCCTCCCAGGCAAGCCCTGCTGTTTCCCAGGCCTCCTTCTCCCAGCCTTCATTACTAGCCTAGTCCAGCTACTTGGCTGCTCGGATATGGGACACTCTAATAGACGCCTGGGGCCTTTTTCCCTCTTAGCCTCTCTCCATCTGCTGTACTCTGTGCTGTGTTCTCCGGAACCATGATAAAGAACAACACGGAAATCACATCAAACATGACAATGTGCTACAGAAAGCACGTACTAGAAATGTTTCCTGGGGCAAGCAGAGGGAGTAGAGGCCTGCCTGGCAAAGTCCATGCCTGGGTTAGTCCCAACCAGCTCCTGGACAGCAAGCCCCGGGCAGTGGGGAGGAGAAGGTTAGACCGAGATAGAAGAAAGTCAGCATCTACTTTTAATCTACATAACCACTGTTTAAGAAAGTATTCTTGTCCCTATTTTAGATACTAGGAAACTCAGGCATAGAGAGGTGAAGAGACTTAAACTTCACCCAAGGCTACAACAGTTAAAATGAAGTAGAGACAGTTTTTGAATCCAGATCTCAATGACCAACCCCTTTCTCCTGGACAGTGCTGTTTCTGTCTCATCCAGGCTCCCTCTCCTCTGCAAGTCCTAACACAATGATGGGCATATTGGGGATACTCAGCTCCTTTGCTTAGTTCTCTGCCTGGTTGGTAGGCCCCGAAGCCGCTACTTGCTACTTACATTGTAAGATGTGAGATACCATCAATGCTGTACAGTTGTCACTGCATGGAAGCCTTCCTAGAGCCAAATCCTTCTTTATTTGAAGAGTAAAAAGATACCTGCAAAGAAGTTAGGGGAAATCTCTTGAGAAAGAAACAGGAACAGGGAAGAAGCGTTTCCCTGCTCTCGTATGCAAGATGTTTTTATGGAAGAAATGATGCCCCCAGTCAGTGAGATGCCTTTTTGGGGATGGTGAGGAATGCAGAGGCTTTGCTTCAGCCCCAGACCAGCACTAGCCCACAGCTCAGCTGACCCAGCACTTTGGCAGGCCTCCCAGCCACGAGGAATCACCCAGGCCAAATCCTCCAGCCAACTTGAGAGAGCTGGCCAATCATCCTCTGCTGGTTTCTGCCACGTAGCAAACCCACACACCCAGCCAGAGAGAAAGGGATCTTCAGCAAGTGTAAGCCCGCTCAGGAGGCCAGTGCTGCTGTGTTTACAAAATGCTATCGAGCACTCGCTATCACAATTTAGGCAGAAATGGGGTGTTTTGCACAAGGTCGTACCACCCAAAGACAGTGAAACTGTGGCCAGAACTCGGCCGCGTCCTATCCAAGAGATTATGTTTCAGAAATCAAGGACTAGAGGCCATGCTTCTGCCCCTTTGCCTGGACCACCCTCTCTGTACCCCCAGCTGAGCCCAGTCTAGTGCTTTGTACAGAGTACGTATGGAATTACTCTACACAGGGTGGAATGAAGATAGACTTCCCTTTTTCCCCACCAATGGTTCATCAGGGACCCCATACAATGCAGGTTGGTATCCATAGCTTTGCTAAATGCCAAGCATTTGTCCCACCCTTCACCCTTTTAGGCCCTTAGCAGAGGAGAATCAATTTCTGAAAAGATTATGTAATTAAGATTCTATCACTGACTGCTTTCTTCCATGGTCCAAAATTGGTTCCAATATTTTATTTTATACACTGAAACATTTATTGAGTATCTACTGTGGACATTCCCCTATATAAGATGTGATTTTCTAAATAAAGTTCTATCCAGACTTTTTTAAAAAAACAATTAAGCCTTGAAGCAGTGTGGTGAATCAAAATTAATTGCAGGTGATGGAAGAAAATCTAGATTAGAAAAAACAAGTAAATTAGTAGGTGATTATTCAATTTATAAAAGCATTCATCACTATAACCCTCCAAATTGTAAGCTTCCCTAATGGGTTAGAAATGGTTCAATTAGAAAAATCATATTTGCACACCACTGTCAGAAACTCACGTATTGGCCCCCGATAAGGCATCCTTGGAAAGTGAACTACGGCTAAGTATTCTTAAATGCACCAATGAGGAAAAAATAAAGGAAGTCTAACCTTTACCATTGCCTGCTTTCAAATACAGATGTAAATGAGAATAATCGGTCTCACTTGCTAAAGGGAAAATGAATTTCATTTTGTTCCTAGCAAGAAAGAAGGGACACTTCTTGCCATTTGACATGTTCCTTGCTGTTAAGAAGGCATCTGCTGGCTGCAAACAACAAATCCTTGCTTTGAACAGCTGATGAATCGTTTATCATCACATTGATTTTCTCGTTCTTTTTTTTTTTTCCAGAAAAAGCTTATCTCCCTCAAAACTGATTACAGTTTGAGACTCAACTGGAATGGGTTAGCAGATGCAAACAAATACAGACACCAAGATATCAGGTTATCTGGGAAAGTGGCCTATGACTCACAAATGTGGAGGGAATGGGAGAGAGTGTGACTGACTGGTGGAAAGTGACTTCTGCAAAAGAGTCCTCAGTAAAGAAGTTCCCCTGTACCAAAGGGGCAAAGAAGACGGGCCATGAACCCTGAAGGGGGACTTCAGGAAATAACTGCCAGCATCCTGTGATCTTGGCTAAGTTACTCTAGCTCCCAGGACCTGGTTCCTCATCTGTAAACCAAGAGGGCTGGATTGGATTCTCTCTTATATCCCTTCTACCCCTAAGAGTCTAAAGTCTAGAAAGCAGAGTAAGGTTTTGGGGGAGTGTTATGCTGACCGTGTATTTTTAAACATTTACATTGTAATTTTAAAAGGCATTTGTTGGTAAGTATGAAAGTACTTTTTAAAACATTTTATGCTTTTTACATTTTAAACTTGCTTTTCCTAAGTATAAAAATATTCTTACCATGTGAACTTATTAATAATGTATAACTGTTAAATAATTATAATAAAATATCAATAATTTATATTATACATTATAAATAATTTATAAAAATCACTTTTTATACTTTCACTTTTTTACTTTTTAAATTTTTTATAAGTACATGTCATCATCACTATCTATGGGACACACACACGCACGTGCGCATGCACGCACACCATTTTGTATCCATGGAAATTAGCTAGCATCACACTTGTGCTGTCATGCTGCCCTCTGATTGGAACACAGATGCAATGAAGGCAAGCACTCTTAATGCAGCAGTTAATGGCCTAACCCCCAAGTGGGCCCCCAGGCTGGCTACCACTTCTAGAACACCAGCCATCCTTCTCCCTGAAGTTGCCATCCTTTGGAAGATTAACGCTTTGGGGACCAGCCAGGCCCTGCCTGTCTCCAGCTCCTCACCATCTCCCAGAGAGTGACTAAGAGCCAAGCCTTCCAGCGAAAGCTAGAAGTCCATTTTCTGGTAAATGGAGAATGATTCTTAAGTAACATCATGCAGTAGATACACAAGTAAGTACCATACCTTGTAAGCTCTTCTCGCAGATGTCCAGGGTCCACTGGGAAAAATTTCACCATAAATTTGAAAACAACCTCCTTAGGATCTTAAAACACAATATCTCCATAAGTTTTATTTAAATGTCCATCACAACAGTTACAGGTCTTTACACACACACACAAAAACAGACACATACTCCCCTCTCCCCTTCTCTCCCCATCACTCCCTCCCACAGACTTTTCTTTACAATTTCAAGTTTTCACATTTGTAAGATGCTGTTTATAGACTGTGTCTCTATGTGGAGAGCAACTGGGAAAGTTCTGCCCCTCTCTTTGGCGCTTACTGTATTCTCTCTTAAAAAGTGTCCCATGTAGAAAAATATACCACTGGCTACTTGGGATTCTGCTCTCCTGGCTGAGAGAAGGGACCAGCTTTAGAGGCAGGTAAGTTATCACCTGGCTCAAGGACCTTGTAAAGGGAAGTAGAAGCAGACTGGACAGATGCCTCTATGTACCTTAACATCTACATTAAGAAAACACATCTACTTCTATTCACTCCTACTTGCATTTCAAATAAGAAACTCTTTGCATCAAAAGTAAACACATACATGCAGCATTAGTACCATCCGTTGAAGTAAATATTTGTTGAGTGACTATTATATGCCAAGCATTGTACTAGGCAGATACTGGTGATCAAAAGACAGTTAAGCACTCATTGTCTGGTAGAAGAGGCAGACATCTAGACAGGCAATTACAGCACCACCAAGTGTTATAAGCACTGAGTACTAGGGAAGCACAGGAAGGAGAAAAGAGTTTGCAGACAGTCAAGGAAGACTTCCTGGAGGAATTGTCACCTGAGTAGGGCTACCAGATTTAGCAAATAAAAATACAGGCCTCCTAGTTAAATGTAAATTTCAGATAAACAACAATTACATGGGACATACTTGTACAAAGAAAGTATTCTTGGTTTATTTGAAATTCCAGTTTAGTTGGGTATCCTCTATTTTATCTGAGATGCCTACACCTGAGATTAGTTTTGCCAAAGTCAGGAGAGGTAGGAATATGAGGAGGTAGGAATAGGAAAGGCAGGCAGAGTCCTGTGCTTTGTGGATCAGGCTAATGAGTTTGGACCTTTTTCTTAGGTCAATAGGGAGCCATGGAAGCATCTTAAGCAGGAGAGTGACATGGTCAGGTTTGTATTTTCAATAGTTCCCTTTGGGAGTATAGTGTCAATGATGGATTAGGGGGACTCAGGAAGCTGTTGGAATAATGTGACAGATCATCATTATACAGTGGGGACAGACAGAACTGTGGGAAGCACCCACACATACAGAGCAGGTGGCAGAGGAGTCACTGTAAAACAGTGTTTCTCAGACTGGTGAATGAAATCCACCTGCATCGGAAACATCTGTGGAATTTGTTGAACATGCAGGTTGCTGGCTCCCCACCTGGGTAAGGAGGCCCAGAAATACGCATTTTAACAAGAACCCCAAGGGGTCCTAATACACCCTGAAATCTGAGAATTAGCACACTAGCTGGTCAAACACAGAGTGGCGAGGGACTGTCTCATAGATATAGGCGCTCAGATATGAGCTGAAACAAATGGACAATGTCTGTGACAGGATAAACCATCTTCAGGCAGAAGGTGAATGGCACTGAAGACTGACATCAAGGATGCCTGAAGATTCGCAGTGTGATAGCCTGAGATATTCGTAGCGCCAATCCGGAGTGCTATAATTACCAGGGTTCTTCAGAATTACTCCCAGGTCCAGCAGCATGATTGTCTTCATCTCGGGCAGAGTTAAAATGATGTTTTAAATTGCTAAATTCACTGGAAATGTGAAGGGATTAAAATAATCCATCAAAGCCCTTTTCTCCCCTTATATTAAGGTGAGAAATAGTGTGGTGCTGCTAAAATATTTTTAAGTTGTAACTGGGAATTATATTCCTGAACTGATTTTCCATACTTACTTTTTACTTGCTTTGTAATGGGCTTCAAAAGTTCCAACCAGACCTGTAATAAAAGTAATGAAAAAATTGGTAGAACATGGCACTGACCATAGCCTTTTGTTTTTTTTTATAACACATGAAAGTCAACATGAAACAAACAAATAACCCGACTATTGAGGCTGTAAAGATAGAACAGTGATGTCAGAGAGGTGATGTACCTCCACCACACTCAATCTGCCCCCTTGTATTTTCCCAGTGACAGTGGAACATTGTCGATCTATAAACTCTCTGTTGTTGACATTTGAATCACTGCTCCCCTGCCTCAGTAGGATGACAGAGGTGTCACATACAAGGCTCATTAGTTGCTACAAAGACTAATGAAGGCATTTGGCTCCACATTTGAATCCTACAGCCCCCAAATGCCAGCTTAATAGATATAATGAGCCTTTCTGAGATGGTGCCAGATAACTGATATGCCAAGGCAGGACACAGCAGGAAGAACACTGGGAATGTTGGGACCTGAGAGAGGGTAGAGTCCACTGAGTACTCATTGATGAGGTTGGGAGTCTTAATTCTGGACTTTGAGGTCCAGCCTCTGGAAATTCAGAATAACTAAAACAGATATAGCTGTTCACAGGGTGGCAAAAGTGGAGCATGGGGTGGAAGGTTTGTGTTTGGCAAACTGAGGTGACTTTTAACAGACAAGGCAGGAGGAGAGAAAATCGTTTTAAATCCAGTCCGTTTGCAAGGGTTTAAATATTCAGTCAGGGGTTTGAGCCCTATGTACCGAGTGGCCAACTGCATTAAGAAGCAATTCTAGACCCAAAAACCCTGGCAATGAAACCAACTTACATTATTTCCAGAATGTCTACAGAATTCTAATCCAAAATATTCCTTCTCAGCAAGATTGAGATGGCTGCAACTCAGGTTAAACAGCGCCTTCCCGGATGACTTTTGCTAAACAAAACAGAGAGATCACAGCACAGTTTGCCCGCCTATGCAACAGGACTCCCTTTGAACACTGTTTCCTTTAACCACTGTTTCGAGGCCCTGCATGGTCCCAAATGATGTTGAGTTTCACGGAAAAATGCATGCATCCATTTGTAGATTGTTTTAAGGGTACCCCTGAAAAAGCATGACACTAATGACAAACCCTCTTGGAAAAAGAGATCCTCGCACTTAACTATGGCTGGATCTGCAAGTCTACCCTTTCAATGGAATTCTTTAATCAATTCATCCCCCAGGCAATTTGAATGATTTTCCACAAATTGACAGATAGTTTAATCAAGATGCAAATCTGACCTGCTTAAAATCCTTCAGTGGCTCCCCTCCGGATAAAGTCCGCTCCTTAGCAAGGGAGGCTGGGCCCTACCCCCCAAGCAGAGCGCCACCTGCCCCTCCAGCCTCATCTCTTGCCCCTCCCCCTTCCTGACATGTTTTTGCTGATAATCGTAACCTGCATCTAGTTCCTCACACAAATCAAATGGTTTCATGCCCCCATGTGTCTGCTCTGTCACTCCTCTGCAAGCTGCCCTTCCCATCTCTTTTTGGTTTGGCTTACTCCTATTAAGTTCAGACACCATCTCCCCTGGAGAGCTTTTCTTGAACCCTATCAATAGCTGGTCCAGCCATGGGCAACCTCCCTGCTCCCCAACACCTCACTCACCTCAAACATGGCATTTCTTACACAGGACATCTATCTCCCGATTAGACTGAATTCCTTCAAAGCAGGGACCTTGCTTTACTTTCTAACTCAGAGCCCAGCACATAGTAGGGGCTCTTGAATGTTTGTTGATCCAACATGAAATTGACCAAATTACTCCTATGAGCTCCTTGAGTGGATTTCATTTTGCAGCTTTTCCCACCAAATCTGCATACAGCATCCTTCATTCACATAAGGCCAACATATCTTTTTTTTTTCTCCACAAAGCCCACACACACTGTGGGCACAGAACAGCCTCTTTCTTACACTCTCTGAGAACAGAAACTTTGAGGAGCTCTCTGTGAAAATCCCTTTGGGCTGAGTCTGGCTGTGGCTGATCTTCAACCGCCACCATTGCTAAACCCCAGGCTTACTGTTGCAGGGAGGACTGTGATGGGAAAATTGGACCCTGGCTGATAGGCACAAAGACATGTGGCTGAAAACCCCTAGTTAAAGCCAAGTCACACGGTGCCTATGGTGCTGCAAAGGAAACTGGGTGCAGGCTCAAGTAGTTGGAAATCACCGACCCAGAGAATTAACGGCAACCTTGAGAGGTCAGAGAGTTCAGCCACCCTCCTCCCACCCCCACCCTCTCCCTCAAGGCAGTACCACACTGAACAGAGCCCACATCTGGGATTTAATAGCTTCCAGGAAGGTGGCCTACCCCACCGCCTTCCCCCAACTACCAAAAATACTCCCCTCTCCTCTGGACTTCTCTCCACTTGGCTTACATTGTCCAAAGCTCCACCAACTCGAGATTCCTGTGGGTTAACCAGGGTCCTATTTTTTAATGCAAAAAGGCCCTCAAAGGTGAAAGCTACTGCATGCCCAGCACCTGGGGAGAGCTGACGGAAGGGGGTTTGATTTTTATGTGGGAGGTCACATTGGAGATGTTGTCCCGGAAGAGGGGGCCACCCCCAGGACTGGGGGTGTGTGAAGGTGTGAAGGACATTGGGGGGCCAGGGGGTGTCCGGAGGGAGGAGGAAGGGGGAGATTTTGCCTCTGTGGCAACCTTGCCTAGGGCAAGTGCTGACACAGACCATTCCAGACAGATGAAATCGCTCCTATTTTTAAAGTCCTCCAGACAAGGAGCTGCCACGGGATTTTTATTATGAACAACAACAAAAAAAGACTTTCTAAAGAGAGATATGACAGCAATGCTTTTTCCAACACCAAAGAAGCATTTCAGTTATGAGCACCAAATTCCGTCACAGACTCCAGTTCCTTTGCAAACAATTTAAGAAACTCAAGATTTTCCTTTTTCCTCATTTTTTATTCTTTTTTTTCCACTGGGGTGCTTAATCCTCCCCATCAACACTGCCACATTCCATGTGTTCCTCTATTTAAATGTTGCTGCAGTCACAAAGAATATATACCCATTCTTGTAACGTTTCCAATCAAGGCTTCCTTTTTGCTTCCTTCTGTGAGATCCCATCCCATGTTTATAAGAATAATCCCTTGATTCTTCCACCCTTGTACATGTTGCCAACTGGTTCAAAAAGCCCTTGGCCTTTGGAGGTCAGGCGTCCATGTGGCTCAAACTCTCTACCCCCATCTCCGGGAGATGCATTTCCCTTCAGTCCTCCATAGTGTACCTTGAAATCGGCCAGCCCTGTGAAATGGTTGCATAATAGGTAAGGTCTTGGCTCTGTCTCGACCTGCAGCCTTTAATGTTTTTCAATCGTTATGATCCAATTCGTCAATTTTTATTTTATGATTATTTTTCTCATAATAGTACTTTATATACAACTTTCCTATTTTCTCTGTTCTGGACTTCGATTCTCTTCTCAATTGCTTGCTCTTGTCTAACCTAACACGTTTCAACATTCTAGTCAAGCTCCTTAGTGGATCCAGATTTTTTACCACCGGTACTCCTTCCAAAACTCAAGGTATTGCAACTCCCAACCTGCATCCTGTCTTACCCTACAGTACAGCAGTGTTTTCCTTAAATATATATATATATATTATATACATATATATGTGTATATTTTATGTACACATCCATTTTCTTTCTGAACTTGTATTTATAATCTCCAATTTACAAACTGGGTCTTAACCATTGGACACTGATTTCTGGGGGCTCCAAACTCACCATCGCATGGAAACAATAATATTCAAGGTGCCTACCTTTAAAAAGCAATCTACCAAAGTTTCTGTCCACCTAGAGCTGTCATATAACAATGTGTTAAAACCTGAATTGTAAACCTGCTCTATCCACTTACTGAGTAGATGAATTGGGGCACATCTTTCAGCTCACAGACTGACCTGCCTTTTCCAATACCTGAAGACAGAAATTATGTGTTTGAATACCTGGCATTGTGCACAGTGCCTGACAGAGGGTGGACATTCAATACGTGTTTACTGAATAAATAGATGAATGGATCCAAACCTTTAACTTGATTAATGTACATTAGTAAGTCAGTCCTCTCAGGAGGAAGAACAAATTAGTCAGTACGTGACCTAGGACAAATTACTGAAACTTCCTAAGCCTCAGTTCACTCATCTGTAAAATGGAGTTAAGAGTAGTAGTATCTCATTGAGTTGTTTTGAGGGTTAAACAAGATAATTCATGCAAGGCCTTACTACAGTGCCCAGCATATTGCATAACTTAAACAATGCACATGTATAGATAAATGCATAGAAGAATCTGGAAGAATACCCACCAAATGTGAACAGAATTATCCCAGAAGGGATAGATTAAGGGGAACTTTAACTTTTTATTCTGTACATATCGGAGTTTTTTTTTTAATGAGCAAGGACAGTAGAAACTGTCTTAACTAACTTCCGCTCAACAATGCAGAGAGAATGTTTTGCATTCCCTCTTTAAAACATGGTCATATGACTATGTCATGATGAAAGCTCATGGCTAGTAGGGTACTCTAATATTATTGTGCACCCATCGATTGAGTCCCATGCTTAATAATCATTTTCTTGAATATATTTTTGATAATTCTACTTGTTATTGTAATCACACAATTTAATTAAATTGTATGCATACCAAAATATTATGAGCACTAAAAACAAGAGTTGTTTCTATGAAAACTAAGTTGATCACTCTGCAAAAACTCAATAAGGGTGGAATCTCCAAAAATGTGCTGTCAGATTAGTTTTGGATAGGACAGCAGTAAAATACAGGGGGAGAAAAATGTGAAAGGATTCTGTACTCAAATTGCTTTGCAAGCATATACATTTTTGTTCCACATTAAATAAGCAAATGCTAGAGATCAGATGTGTTATGAGTGTGGTTTATGGAAGAGAGACAAAAGGAACACCCATCAGAAGTCCTTAGTCAAAAGCCTTGACATCAAAAGATCGGTGTATGAATATGAATGTATATGTTTTATGTCAAAATAAAACCTTTAAGGTGTTTGCACATGTATGTGTATATTTATTATGATTTTCTGGTTTAGAAAATTTTATCAGTTAAATGACCAGCAACCACCTTTGACCCACATATTGATCATGTACTTAAAAAAATAGAGACTATACAATTAAGGTTTCAAAAAGGAAAAACTGGAACAAAATATAGCATATTATTAACAGTAGCATGCTAGGTTATTTTTACTTTTTCCTTATACTTGTTATATTTTCCAGAAAAATGCAATGATGTTGGAAAAGTTAAAAGCATAGTGCACTACAGTGAGTCTTATAGATGTGTCTCCTGTTTCCAGTGCTGGTCTCCACATTCAAACTATTTCTCATTCTCATTTCAGCAAATTGTTCTCAAAGTCACACATGACAACCACTCATTCTCCTGACTTTAGGGTTATGCCTCATTTATATCCCAAATTATGACTGTATTAGCTCTCTCTGCCATAACAAAATACAATAGACTGGGTGGCTCAAACAACAGGAATTTATTTCTCGTAAATATTTGGAAGCTGCTAGTTTGGGATTAGGGTGTCACCATGGTCAGGTCCTGGTGAGACCTCTTCTCCTGGCTTGCAGATGGCTGCCTTCTTGCTGTGTCCTCACGTAGAGGAGAGACAGACATAACTCTCTCTTCCTCTTCTTCTAAGGCCACCAAACCTATCGGGTCAGGACTCTACCCTTACAACCTAATTTAACCTTTATTGCTTCCTAAAAGCCCTATCTCTAAATATAATCACATTAGTCACATTGGGGGTGAAAGGTTCAACATATGAATTTGGGTGGGGTAAGGGGGCACAGTTAGGTCCATAGCAATGATCCAGATTGATAGCCCACTTTAATTACCATATCTGTTCTTTATGATTTTTGGCTCTTTCCAACCATTAAATCCACTCTCAAAAAAGATTTGTGAGGTGTTTTGGAAAGAATGTGCCCAGTTACAGAAGACCAAAGAGTTCCAAGAATGTGCTAAGTATCTGCAATAAATATGAAGAGGCAGCATATCATGGTGGCTAAGAATATGGGCCCTGGAGCCAGGCACACCTGGGTCTAGTTCTGACCCCTCTAACCTGCTAGAGGGGTAATCTTGAAAAGCTATTAATCTATCTGAGTCTCAGTTTCCTCATTTGTAAAATAGAATTGTCAGAAGCCAAAGAAAAAAGGCTACATATTATATGATTTCACATATAGAATCCAGAACTGGCAAATCCATAGAGGCAGAAAGCAGATTGGTGGTTTCCAGGGACCGATGGAGGGTAACTGCAAATTGGTATGGGGTTTCTTTCTGGGCAGATGAAAATATTCTGGAATTAGATAGTTGTGATGGTGGCACACACAGTGAACATACTAAAAACCACTGAACTGCACACTTTGAAAGGGTGAATCTTATGGTATGTGGATTGTATCTCAATTTTAAAAAAGAATTATAGTGAGCATCTAATGAGACTAGCCACGTCAAGTACTTTACAGTGTCTGGTCCGTGGGAAGAGCTCAAGAAGTATTGAGCGTTTGTAGAATGACTATATAATCTATCACGGAAACTGGGACACTTTGGAGGGTTGACAGGGGCAGTAGTAATTATTATATTGTCACATCAGGTATAAAGACCATCCTGGACAGACCCTGATGTATTGTTACCCAGCTATTTGCATTTGGATCACCCAAGGGGTCTGTTATGACAAGGACAGTGCTTGTCTGAATATTCAAGATCTGGAATATTAAGGATCACACACCTAACTGCAGTTTTTGCCTTGTAGAAACCAGTGCCTATTCATCACCCCTCCAGCAGCAAGTGAATGAGCTGCCCTTCGGCCCTATTAACCCTCTGATTCCACATTTTCATCAGTAAGTCAACACAAAAAGCCAGGAACAGAGAACAGCTTCATCTCTCTTAACCTTCTCCTTAACAAGCACTTGAAAATCCAATTGCTCACCTCTGCTTTAGCATGTCTTTCTTCCATTCTTTATTCTTTTTCCAATTCTTTTGGTTTTCTATTGTAATTTTCTCCTGCCCAAGCTCCAGGCTTACTTTTGATGCACTTGCCTTTGTCCTTCTGTTTATGCCATTACTCTTTTGGGGCCCTTTCCACCGTCCCTTCAATTCAACATACATTATGAGCACCTGTTCTGTGCTACGTATTCCTGGTCTCCAGAAGGGGACACAGGCATTACCACTGAGAAACAGAGAGACTGGCAGGCAAGGCAGGCACATCAATAGGTAACTGCCATAGTCAGGGCTAAGCACCCTTATGGGCTAATATGAGATCATATCTAAAGGGCACCTATCTCCCAAAAAGATGAGAAAGGGAGTAAGTGGCACACTGGATTCCTAACAGGGGATACCTAATCTGAGACAGAAAGCGAGAGCTGGAGTTAGCCAAGTGAAGAGGAGGGTAGGGGAAGGTGTCAGAGGCAGAGTGTGGATAAAATGAAAGTTCCCGTGGCCAGGATTCTCATCTGGCCCTGTTGGCTAGCTCACTACACACATGTGGGCAATACGTTGTTATTGACTCTATATAAAGAGCTCCGCCCAGTGCTCTGGCAACACGGTGGCGTGGCTGCAAGGCTGCTGGAGAGCAGGGCAGAGGCTGAAGTGGTGGCAGCACTGAGGACAGAGGCCCAGAGGCAGAGACTGTCTGGCTGTGGGCAGACTCACTCTGAGTGGATGGGATTTTAGTGATTGACCTGCCACCGTGGAAATAAAGTTGGGTATAACCCTTTCACCCAAGAACATTCTCCTGTCATTTCTTTGTTCACACTGAATCCATAGTGAACTTGCCCAGGGCTGAAACCCATTGGCAAGACACAGAGGATATTAGAAAACCTGGTGTGAAAAATGGCACCGCGAGCAGCATGGTGTTCTTAACGGAGCAAGTGAAACACAGTGACTGGAAAAGTGGGCAGGAGCCTTTCACAGCAGGTGAAGCCATAGACCTGGAGGCAGGGTTTGACAGTGGGGGTAGCTGAGCGCTTTTAAGCAGGAAATAGGCATGGTCAGAGCTGTGTTTTAGGAACACCATCCCAGCAGTACTTAGGGTAGAGCCTCCCAAACTGTAACATGCACACGAAGCACCTACGGATCTTGTTGAAATGCAGGTTCAGATTCAATAGGTGTGAGATCAGGGGCTGACAATCTACATTTCTCACAAGCTCTGTGGGAGACAGGTCTGGTCTGTGGACTACACTTGAGGAACAAGGCTCTAAGGAATGGATGGAGGAGGGGACGAAACAGGTGGTAGGTGGACCAGGTGGGGCTGCTGCAGCTGTTCAGGTGAGAAGAGATGGTCACATGTGAGACAGGAACCATGGGCTTAGACAGAATAGGGGGAGGGCCTCTGGAAAAAGCAAGGCAGGATATTTGCAGTCAGAGCAATGTAACTACATGCAAGGAAACCCCCTACCCTACCAAAACTCTGTGTTAAACATTAAGCTCTAGGGTCATTCTTCAGTAAGATCAGTTCATGTTCCCCAGATAAAGAAGAGTAGCACATGTTTTTATTATGCTAATCATTTGTAAGATTCACTTCAGTATGCTAAAAGGCCCAGGCCTCTGTGCTGTCTTTCCTCTTTCAGATCTGATGAGGTAGTTTTGCAAATTTAGCATGCAGACCCAGCTGTAAACAACATAATTAAAAGGCAAGAAGGATTTCACCTTAAAGATAAGATTGCACTTAGCTTACTCTTTGGCAAACAATACCTCAGCCCACCTTGGGGTCAGGCCAAGCAGGTGGCCTTGTTTCATATGCCCCCAGACCAAGATGCTGGTATCTCAGGGAGAAATCAACTGAGCAGGAGGTTACTTGTATCAAGTTACTTGTAAATATTCTAGGACCGCTTAATAAGTCCACACCCCTAAGCTTTTTTCATGTTCTCGAAAAATCCTCATCTGCCTATAAAACCCCTAGACAATGCACCACACCGGACTCTCTTGTCCCCTCCTGGCATGAACTGGGAGCTCTGTCCTCTCACTTTATTTCTAAATAAAAGCCTGTACCTTGCTCTCCTACCTTGAGTGTTTCTGAAGCTCATTCTTCGGGTTTGTGAACAAAAACCCCGGCATCATCCTCATCTGCCTATAAAACCCCTAGACAATGCACCACACTGGGCTCTCTTGTCCCCTCCAGGCGTGAGCCGGGAGCTCTGTCCTTTCACGGGCTCTCTTGTCCCCTCCTGGCATGAGCCGGGAGCTCTGTCCTTTCACTTTATCTCTAAATAAAAGCCTGTACCTTGCTCTCCTACCTTGGGTGTTCGCTAAGCTCATTCTTTGGCTTCATGAACAAGAACCCCAGCATCACATGGACTACGGCAGTGGTAGTGAAAATAGAAGCAGGTGATATGTGAGACACGTCTCCTCGATAAGTGCCACTGGACTTGGGGAGGTAAGGGAGAATGAGAGGCCTGAAGTCCCTGGCGTTCTCTTTGCTTGCTCCCCTTTGCCTTCTGCCAGGGTCAGGGTTTGCATACACCATGGCTGACCTTAGGCTACATTTTGTTGCCTTTTATTCACCTTCATTTATCGCTTTGCTCGTCCCTAACATTTGTTTATTACCAGCTGACCCACTGACCCCATGTACAACAAGGAGCTACCCAAGCAGCTTGCCTCCCTCACTTCCCACCATCCCATGACAGAATTCTTCCCATACCCACCTATCTGAGAGTGGGGATGCTTGGAGCATTCCTCACCAATGTCTGCACATATTTGAGCCCCTCCTTTGACACTCCCTACCCTACCCTTTGCACCAGTCTGGAAAGAAAATCACAGCTTGTCATATCAAAAGCTTTCTGCTGACATACACTTGTAAAATATCTTTTTGACACCCCGTGTCTGATGGGTTCACTGATTCCTTTTAAAGTCACCTACCTGAAATTTTTTTTTGGTCTTTTATGGTGCACCTGAGAGCTTCTCTGAGTATTATCATTGTCTCATTTGCAACTTACCCCAATCAACCACTCTGGCGCTGGCCCAGAATCAGTTCCATCCAGGAGAGTATCAACACAGCCACTCAGCATCTTTATGGAGACAACTGTGGACTAGTCCCTCATGGCCACCCTGAGGCCTAGTTTCTCTCTCCTCTTACTATCATATCCTGAACTCTGAAAGGCATTTTGAAACCCAGAACCTAGCAGAGCACACTAGTGAGAGGATCTAATTTGTACTGAGTAGAAGAGGAAGTTTGGAGATATTGCTGCATTCTGGTACCATTTGGTGAAGTTCCAAGCCATATATGTGTTCAGTGACCCTGATTAAATTTCAGTCACCTTGGGAAATCTTGCTCTGTATCTTAGTCTGCCCTCCTTCACCTCAATCCAGCTCTCTGCTTTTAAACAATAGGCATGCATCTCATTTACAGAGTGTGGACCCCTCCAAAGGAAAGTCTTTCTCCTTTCCTATCATCCACAGGTTACATCCAGAAATCTTAGAACTCCCTAACGAATTAAACCCTGGGACTACTGCTTTTAAGGGCTGTTTTACTTTTCCTTAAAAACGTAAATATCCTGACATTGCAAAAAATAAGGTACCTATCTTACACATTTACCAATATAGTCAGTCAGACACAATCAGTTTCCTAAGAGAGAAGCTGAACATAATTTTAAAGTTTGTGCTGGGTAAACCACCCAGGGAACTAGGAAATGGGACTCCTTCAAGGCAAGGCAGAAGAAATTATTGGCCAAGCTGTAACCCTTCTGGGGGGTTGAACTCCTGGTAAAAAGAGAGCTGCTGAGAGTGGTGAGAGACTAATTACCAGGTAGCAGCAGTTCATTCTCAAATGGAGCCCTCTCTGCAGGCAGTCTAGTCTTCTACAGTCTGACGGAGAGTAACATGCAGTTAGACACATCAAAGAAGAAAGAGTAAGTAGGAAGTCAACCGAGACCCTTTCCTCTGAGCCCACAGGACTCAGCAATACACCCTGGAGGTTAGCACAGTTTGGGTACTTAAGATTTCCTGGTGGGGGTAAGCAGAGAGGACCAGTGCTGTCTTCGCTTGTGCCCATGTGAAATTCACGCCAAATAACAACTGGTTATTTTATTTCTGAAAACATAAAGCAGTTCAAAGTCCTGCATATGTGATAGATGGAAGGCTTAAGGTTGGTTAGGATTAACTGCTCAGCAAGATTTCCAGCCCATGTGTGGCTGCCAGTGGGTCCTAGAGAATCAAATCAATGACATCAAGCAGCTGCCTGACCACCGCCCTCTTTACCTGCAGCCATATTGTTACTAACTAAACTAAGTTCGGAAGACAGCTCTGGAATCAGAGAGCCAGTCTAGTACCTGGTAGATGATACTTCCTGGCAGACACCTTTTTAAGCTACCAGAAAGTGATGTGTCATTGCGTTCGGTCTTCTGTGGGCCTGGTGATGACCTAGACAGGTTGCATCTGATTCACACTCTTTGCTGGTTGTTGTCTAAAAGATGCTCATTGCTCAGAGTTACCCTTCATAGTGAAGGGGAAAAAAAAGAAAAAAAACACGATAAACACCCTAATAGCAATCTTGCCCCCACTCCTAGGACATTGAAATTACCATGCCTATATTGGAGAGGCTGTTGAAAAGTGACAGTGTAATAATAGCATTCTCAAGACAGGGCTCTCAAGTCTTGTCGAAATTACTAGCTACCCTGGGTAATTAAAACAATTATAATTGTTTGTTTCCACGTAATGCTTTAGCTCTAAACCCATGTGGTGTGCATCATGCACGACCAGATTCCAAATGGTAGTTGGAATTTTCTTTTAAGCTGAAGTTGATAAAACATTCTGTATATATCCAGCAATATGAAACATTCAGGACACAGCAGAGACCATTAGAGGTCATGCAGGTTAATAGCAGAACTAGAACTGGAACCCAGGTCCTCTGGCCTCCAGTAACAGGCTTATTTCATTACACCAGGCTGTCCTTAAATGTAAAGGAAAAACTAATATCTAGGCACATGGAGTACAAGAAAGCTGAACACCTACGACATGTTTAGTCTTTCCTTTCATGATCACTCTGTTTTTTCCTAACTTGATCTTTGCCCATCTCTTCACTGTACTGCTGACTCACTTTTCTCTCCTGCTTCTCCAGAGTCTCTCTTTCTTTAGCTTCCCTTTCCCCATTTGCTCTCCATTCCTGGCTGTCCTTTCCTAGAATCAGTTTTACTCCACTTATAAAGAGTGCTCACTATGTCGCTCAGTGGGGCTGTGAGCAGGTTGGAAGCCACTCTGTTCTGACAGGTGGTGAATTTCAGAAACTCTGTGAAGAGGCCATTAAAGTATAATGCCTTTTAAAACATCTACTTAATAAGAGGCTGTGAGACCCAGTGTATTAGGGTTACTGTGGAGAGTCTGGGTTGACTGAAAAGAAAATCATTTTAAAATGGATTCAGGACACTCTTCCAAACTAAATGGAATCAGGGGAGGGTGCATGTGGAGTTTCAGGATCCATAAGAAAGTAGTATTTCAATGCATAAAATATACAACAGAATGTTGAAATCTGG
Source organism: Smutsia gigantea (assembly GCA_032199065.1). Taxonomy (NCBI): domain Eukaryota; kingdom Metazoa; phylum Chordata; class Mammalia; order Pholidota; family Manidae; genus Smutsia; species Smutsia gigantea. Next base: position 25,921 of record JAVSCE010012260.1, on the reverse strand, counting down.
GTGATGGAATTTATTAGATTTTTATTTTCTTCTTTTTGTTTCCAGAATTTTCTTATCTTTCTATAGTGAATTTATGTTCTATCCTATATTGAAACAGGATTTGAAAATAATGAACCTCTAAGGGCTTCTAACAGATTAACAAAATGAGAGGTCATGAGAGCCATCACTCAGGCTAACTTCCCTGTCACCAAGCGGCTCATTTCCTCACCCTCTCAACACCCCAGCGCTAGCCAGGTGTGCTTGCTTGTTGGTGCCCATGGACTACATGAAGGGTCCACTCTGCTCTGCATCAAGAAGCCTATAAAGGGCTCCTGACTCAGTCTCAGCTTGGCTTCTTGTCAAGCTCCACCCTTGAAGAAATCACTTAGGACCTGTTATTTCATTCCTCTTCTCCTTGTTCACCTCATCTCTTCATTTGGGTTCCTGCTATTTGGTGCTGACTTGGACCCACAATGGCAGCAGACTAAGCTCCACTTAGCTCTGCTGTCCTCTTGACTGCCCTCTACCTGTGTTGTGCACACAGTAGGTGCTTCACAAAGATTTGCTGAACTTGTGGCTTAGTGGTATGACTTAACTCCTGGGTCTGCTTGCAGCTTTCCACCACTTTCCTCCTATCCTAACCTGCCATATAGCCAGCCAAGTCCTGAGTGCTAACTCATACATGGGGGCCTTGGGGTGACCCGGACTTTACAACCCAAAGCCTAAGGGTTACACACTCTTCTCAGTCTGACTTAGGCTGGGGCTCTCCCAGGTTTACAGACCTCTGCTTCCTCCCCTTTCAAGGCTATTTCAATATGGCACATCTTTTTGTTACGGTGTACAGTGTAACTCAAAACAGTTTTCTGGGATTCTCTAACTGGATCCAGGAGCAAGAGCAGCCAAGCCCAGAAAAAATTTAATTCCAATTTTTAAAAAATACTGCACATCTAAAAATTCTAATGTACAAGAAAGAAAGAGAAAGCGTGGTTTAACTTGCAAAACAGAACAGGGAGAAACAGAGAGGAGGGTAGTGGCAGGAATTGTTACTTATTAGCCATCTTTAGTGGGACACAGGCTCCCAAGAGATACTAACCTTTGTGTTTTAAAATTAGTTGCATATTCCCAATGCAAACCTTTCCAATATCTTTCTCCTTTAATTGCTTAGGTGGAATTATTTGTGCAGAAGGATCTGATTAAGCTGACTCATTGCTTATTGTAAATCAAAACCAAAGATATTCTTCCCTTCTGAATGTTGAACTTGACATTTGTTTGTCCCAGCCTAGGAGGCTCTAATCCACATTCCTCCAAATGCAGAAACGAACAAACCCATCCATGGTGGCGTCCACAGACTAGGGAGGCCACTGTAGGCTGTTAGGAGTAGAGATGACCACTCCTTTGTTGAACTTTGTGGGAGCCTGAGTCAGGGCATTTCCCATCTCTGGCAATCCCATTTCAAACAGTCAGTAACGGTTTGGTTTACTGTGACCACATGGTTTTACGTGGGTATACGGCTTGTCCTGGGAAATATCATTACTGCAACACATGAAATATTTGTGCCACATCCTCCCTTACTTGAGACTTGATTTCCTAGAATATTTTATTAGCTAACTGACATTTTATCACTACCTCACTGGAGCAGGAATTCGCTGGCTGGCAGCTGAGAACAATGAGAGTGTTGATTCGCTCATTGCTTCGACAGACAATTTTTGAGCATACACTATGTTTCAAGTTCAGTGTTGACTATACTTAGGATAGTTACTGACTTCACTGAATTCAGAGAACCTACTGTGTCCTTTTGGGTACATAGACTACCCCAAATTGAGCGCCAAATAACGACCTCTCCTTTTTGGCCTCATGCAATTCTCAGACACCCCTATACCTTATCTTTCTGTCAGTCCACTTCTCTGAACTGTTTCCATTGTGCATCTGTCGCACAAAAGGTCCCTAGCAGCTACTACAGGTGCTGCACACCCCAAGTCAGCTTTTCCCTGCAACTGCTCACCCTGTTTTCTGCATCACTATGCCCAACACCCTCAAGAGCTAACTGCTTAAGATGGGACATGCTGAGAGAACTCCAACACAGGGACTCTTGAGAGACAAGTTGTAAAGAGTAGACATAGTGGTCAAGCTCATGGGTTCTTAACTCAGAGCTTCCTGTTCAAACCCTGTTTCTACCACTTACTCCTCTGTGACTTTGGGCAAGTTACTTCACCTCTCTGCCCAGTTTGCTCATCTGTCAAATGGGGATATTGAGAGCATCTACTTCATTGAGGATTTCAATGAGCTAATACATGTAAAATACTAGTGCCTAGTACATCATAAATATTATTTTGCTATATCTTAGTTATTATCATTGCTATTTAGGTAGGAAAGGAACTGAGTAGTAATTGTGGGCTGGTGGGCAATGGGGTTGATATTTTACACCAGGTGCCTGGAACCTCCACATATCAGTCATATAATGTGGCTGGGAGCAGGTCGGAATGCCTGGCCCTGACATTCTGAGAGGAGTCCCTATTTTCATTACTTATGTGGGAAATGGAACTTACACAGCAATCATTTTTTAAATGAAATTGCTTTGCTGCTTGAGATTTTTTTGCTCATTCAGAAAGCAAAAATATGCTCATTTAAAAAGTCAAGGTAAAAAAGAAGCTGAAAGGCAGGAAGACACAAAATGCTTGTAATCCCATTCATCAAGAGACAGACAGTATTAGGACCTTAGGGTGAAGCTGTTCACATAATTCTCAATTTGTGTGATACAATAACACTTTAGGGTGACCAACTTTTAAAAAAACGTAGTATTGTATTATAACATCATCAGTTACTGCATAGAAACCCACCTTGCTGGTCATGTAGATTGTTTTCTCCCTTTGGCTATTGCAAACAACACTAAAATGGACACATCTTTGTGCACAGCCTTAATCATTTCCTTACGATAAATTTTTCCAGACGTTGACTTTCCCAGCTTATTGTGGTTCCCTTGCTGGTTTTTGTTTGAGACTCATTTAAATACTAAAATGTTTAATTTTTTGTGTAAAATTTTAATTAAATACTGAAATACAAATACAAATTGTGGAAGAGATTCACGATGATGATGGCCCCTGCTTGCTGAAGCAGTTTTATGAAACCAGACTTCCCACCAGGTACCAGTAAAATGAAACATCCCTTTTATGCCTGGGCCCATGTTTATTCCTCCTGTCTCATCTCTGAGCATCTTGCCGCTTTCTGCCCTCAATTTTAAGATCCATCAAACAGAGCTACCCCACAGGCCATTCCCTGTTTCTACCTTTGTTTGGATCAACTGTAAACTCAGGTCCCTCCTGGCCCCCCAACTCCCCATATCTAAATAATTGGTACTGGTCATTAGGGCTCAAGTTAGACCTCATATCCCGCAAGAAAAGCTGTCTGACCATCCCCTGAACACACGCACTTCTGTCCAGGTTAGGTGTCCTCCTTCTGTTGTGCCTTTGGGAAAACCATCCTTGCCACTGTCATTTGTATACATCACACTGTAGCATACATATCTGTTTACATTTCTGATTCTTCCACTAGACTATGAGGTCTTTGAGGTCAGTACTATTATTTTTCTCTGCATCCTCAGTAGCCAATACAGTGTATGGAAACAGTGAGGGCTCATAAGAACTTGTTAAATGAGTGATGAAGGAAGGAAGTAGTATAATCATACCTATTTAATAAGCTTAGTAACTAATGATTGAATGAAATAATGTAAGTGGAAATTCCTGGAACATAGGTCAGGAAATGGTATCTCATAGCATTAAAGGCAATTGACAGTAACTTTCTGACAGATCTCTTGCAATCACTTAAAATGTTCTGAGCGTGAAATTCCAGAGAAACTGTCTTTGTTTAAGTCTGTTGAAAGGTGAATTTCGTCATCATAGAAGGAATCTCAGAGGACAAAGGACCTCTTGTTTAAGACAGCTAAGCCCAGTGATTAGTGGTGAGGCGCCATGCTTAAGTGCTTCCAGGGCCCAGGGTCAGCTCACCCAGACAGACCTCCCCTCTCTTGGCCCCACACCTTGGACCTAGCAGAAAAGGAGGAAGTGAGTAAGGAGAAAGACAGGGAATAAGGAAAAGGGGGCTGGAATAAGATTCCGTGGGGGTAATAATTGTAGCTTTGGCACAGCAGCTGTGTTTAGATGCGACAAGCTCTACATCGGAGTTCCATGGCCCCCAGAGAAGTGCCCCCTGAATGCCTGTCACCTTCCATCCTTCCTGAGTTCTGCAGCCTTCAGCGGATCTTCCCCATGGTGCCCCGGCACCTCATTGGCCAATTCCCACTACCTCCTGTCGGGTAAATGCTCTGTTAAGGGTAGGTCTCTCAGCAGTAGAACTGGTCTAACCGAATGTCTTTCCAGCTCTGACAGTCTGGCACAAAGCTGCTTAGCAGCACCTAGTATCACAAAGGCCAGCGTTGCTCTCTGCTCCTGGGATGGCAGGCTCCAGGTCTTTTTAGGAAATTGCTGGCTCAGTCCAACCACCTCCCTGGTGCTTCTGCCCCTCCAGCCATACCCTTTTGACCCCAAGAAGTTGGACTCAGCTCAGACAGTTCCAAGAATTTCTCAGTCTCCAAGTTTCAGTTGACAACTTCATTGTCTTAAGGCACCAGTTAAGGCTAATAAGCTCTTAGTAGTGTAATATGTTTGTATGTGTGACAGGTCAAACAATGATGCAAAGATAGAGTACATGGCATTTAAAGGGAAGAGAAACTCCTATAGAATTCAGAGGAATCCTGCCCTTTGGCCAGTTGCAGTCAGAGGGCAGCTCTGTGGAGCGCTCTAGCTGCAGGCTGGGGAGCCTCAGCTAGTCCTGTGCAGGGCCCGACAGCAGGCGGGGGCCCTGCCCAACTAACTGAAAGTCTCCACGGAGATTCCCTCAAGTGCAGACCTGAGCAAACACCCGACCACCACCCACCCAGCTCCAAAGACAGCTCCCCAGTCGCCAACCCCAGTGCCTCAGGTGTTCTTGGGTTCAGGTCGCCTCCTCCTTTTAGCTGTGGGAATGGGAAGACAAAGGGCAGGGCAGGTGTCGGTGGGGCAAGCCTTGAGTTTAGGCCTGTCCTCCGAGCTTGAGCATCAGAAGGGCAGCGTGGCAGCCAGGTGACAGCAGAAGATATGGGGCAGGACAGGCGGCACCTAAACCACACTTGGCCTGCTGCTCAGCCTGGCCCGGGGCCAGACAAAGCACAAGCACTTTCTTCTTCAGTTCAATTTATGCTCTGAATCAACGAACCCTAGGCTATGAGGGGCAAAGCAGACCCAGTAGTTAAAACAAAGGCATTCATCAGGCAACTGGGGTCCCCTACAATGACAAATAAGTCCCTGGCAAAGAAAAGGCCAACATTGGCTAGGCTTGGACATAATGATTCCAGGATGACCTCTCTGGTGTGGTTTAGAAGCTCCTTTGCTTGGAGATGTTTGTTCAGGCAGGGGGCTGGCGATGAGCCGATATGGTCAGACTGTCATCAAACATAGACTGAGCACCCAGTGTGGGGTAGGCTGCTTGGAGCAAGAGATACATCGGGAAGTGCTAGAGAACAAGGGAACTTTACAACACATACAGCAATCCCACTCAGGTCACAAGCCCACCTCCTAACCAGTGATCAGCCAGGGCTTTGAAGGTAGACAGACTGGGGCTTGAACCCCAGCTCACCCATTAACTTAAAATAGCAATGTGACCTTGGGTAAATCAACCTCTCTGCTCCTCAGTTTACATATGTCTGTCAAATAGAGGCAAAAATAATATTCCAGGCTTCATCAGCTTGGAATATTTCTGCGTGCGTGTAAATATCAGGATGTGTGGTCACCATCTAAATGTGGAGCTAAATTTCATAAGGTATCAGTGTAGCAAACTCCTTTACAGCATTTACTGGCACTGTTCTAAGTGTTTTACATATATTAATTCATTTAACCTTTGTAACAATCCTATGGAATGGGTGCTAATATTACCCCATTTCACAGAGGAGAAAACCCAAGGCACAGAGAGATTATGTAAGTGCCCTAGGCAGTGACACTCACTTACTTGATTTGTGTGAACATTACATGAGATAGTCCATGCAAAATACGCCTAGAACATAGGCTGTCAATAAACACTATGATTATTAGTCAGTAGTATTGCGGTTATCATTATTATTAGCTATGTTAGCATTACTATGAGTAATTACCACAGAGTAATTTAAAATGCAGTTAAACACAAAGGGTTTGGCTATTTCCATCTGCTTCCTTCAAGGAAGCCCAGTATTATTTTAGGTAACTCTAGACAGTTATTATGGACCCTCCCAGGATTAATGATTCCAGGGGAAGAGCAAATCCCTTGGGGCTGCTGACTAAGCAAAGGACAAACCACTCCAAAAGGCAGGCTAAATTCCATGTCCCTCCTCACCCGCCCTGGTAAGCCACAGAGGAAGTGCGGACCTGGGCAATCACAGCTCCATTGCCTGGAGGTGAGCTGCAAAATCAAGTGTTACAAAGAAACTACAAGTTGAGGGTGAAAAACCATTCTAGGTTGGTTTGCAAAGTGTGGAAATAAGTGTGCAAGCAAGGGAGTTAACAGGCCTCGAGCACCTACTTTGTGTCAGGAACCTTACCGCAGGTATTCATTTCTCTTCACAATGACATCATGAGGTAGGTGCCATGATTATCCAAGTGTTAGTGATAAGAGCACAGGCTCAAAGAGGTGAAGTGACTCCCCTGAGATTCCACACCTTAAAATTGTTGGAGCAGGACTAGAACTCAGGTCAGCCCCACTCCAGATGTGTTTTTCCTTCTATAATCCCATCTATAAATCCAAAACAAAACTCGTTATTGCCCATCCTAAACCTGATCCTTTTATTCTGTCTTGGAGAATGGACCCCATCCAGCCAGTCACCTGAACTGGAAATTTGAAGGTCATGTAGATTCCTTCTCACTCATCTCTCATATCCAGAGTGGCATCAGATGCTCTAGAAACTCTGCCTTCTTGACAACTCTTGTATCCATCCTTCCTGCCTGTCTCCACCATTCCCTGTCAGGCTGGAATACTGACGTTTGGGCACTTTGCAGCAATTCTGAAGTCCCATATCTACCCTGCATCCCACAAATACTCTTGAAAATTCAGAAACGAAGAGATTGACCAATATTCTTTGAGAGTTCATCTATAAAATCAACACACAGTGCCTCAGAGCACAGATACCCATGAAAAGAAACTTCAAAAAGCCAGGATGTCTCTCGGGCCAGCCACTCTCCCCAGTAATCTAACTGAAGGCATTAACAAATTAAAGAAAGGTCAGTGGCAAACGGAGTTTGTCAACCATGCAATGAGAGAAAAAGGAATCAGGCAGGTTGGTAGCTTCCAGCCAGCACTGCCCAAGTGAGAGTTTGTTAATGAAATAAATAAATGAATGAATGGATGACCTTTAGTCAAAAGGTGTCAGTGACAGGGCCTTTGTGGAGATGATGGACAACAGTCATCAAAGGCTCACTGTCTGCCGAATTCTACACCTTTTGAGGGCCACAAAGAACCAATAATGTGCATGAGCAATATTATAGGACTAGAGGGCTATTGACAGATATGTTTTCTGGACACAGTTGTACCTGGAGTAGTGGGGGAGCTCGGGATTAGAAGTCCCAGCTCTGCATTTCTATGCACTGTGTTATCCTGCACAAGTTACTTTAGCTCCCTGAGCCCTTGTCCCTTAATCTGCAAGATGGGAAAAGATTAATCTTTTCCCTACTTGCACTCACAGGGTGTGATGGAGGATCAAATGAACTAATGGATGGGAAATCACTTTGTAAATTTTAAAGTGTTATCCATTGGTGACCCACTGCTACTGCTGTCATCAACATCATTATCATCATCATTTTCATCATCATTATCATCATCAGTCTAACATTGTGAAGGACAAAAATACTGTGGGAAGACTGGATACAGTTCCATTCCTCTCAGGACCACACTGCTCATGGAACTGCAGTCAGAGCTATTGCCACTCTTGGTCACACCACGATTGCTACTTACAGAGCAGCCATCCACAGAGCAAAAGGGATCAGATGCTGTGACACCCGAATTGCTGGGTATCAAATATCTCCCATTATCTTCCCAAAGAACACAATGTATTGCAGCTGGAAAGAGACAATCTGACTTGAAGCCAAGTCATGCTGGCTTCAAGTTGCGGGAATCAGCTCCTCAGAAGGTAAATTTTGTGAAGCCAGGGTACTGTGCCTCCCCCCTCCCACCATTTAATTGCATCTGAATTTGAACTGCACATTCAGAAAGCTCTTCTGTCACTTTTTGTCAAAGACTTCTTTTTGAGTGCTTGAAATATCTATGAAAAATTTAGCCTAAAGCAGTATCTTTTGAATACCCAGCTCACTAATTCAGGTACTGGAGCACTGTGAGCATTCACGACCAGCCCGCAAATGGAGAAACTACTCAAAAGACATTTTCCACCCTTTAAATATAGTTCCAAGAAAAAGAGGAAATGCTTCATACATTTAATGGAAGCTATTTGCTATAAAAACAAATCATTCAGGTCCGTGGACCTAGAAATGTCTTTTACAAATACAAGTGAAAGAAGATACAGCAAAACAGCAGCTGAAGCCACGAAATCATCACCCGCAAAGTACATGGTACAAATACAAATGAAATGCCCATTTGGAAAATGAGTTATCCACATGCCCAACAGCAGTTGTCAGTTTGTGAATAAAAGAAAACAACCAGCATTTTGTATGAGCTTCTGAGAACATGAACTCTTTGTTCCTTGTTACAAGTTAATGTAAATATCAGAGCAAACAGCTTTTTTTGTGTGGCAATAAAATTGTACAACATTTCAAAACGCTCACACAGAAATCCTTACCTCAAAATGTATGAAAATACATTTGTTCTTTCTTGAAGAGATGAGGTATAATTGTGCGCAATCATCTTGTAGCTAGGAATTATATTAAGAACCTTGAACTTATATAAGTACTAAATCAAGCTAAATAGTCTCTTATCCTATTTTTCTCTTTCATACTTGTCATTACTTGCTGAAGTTCTCATTACAACTGCATAATTCTACGCTCGCCCCAACCCCATCCATAGGATTCTTTTTTTTTTTTTTTTTTTTTTTTTTCAGAAAAGGAGGGTAGTTTTCCCCTTCTCCTTTCCCTCAGAACCACAGTCTTCTTCGCACAAATGTTCATGAAGCAAGACTCACAGACAAATTACTTCAAAGAGCAATAATACCTTTTGGATAGGAGAAATAAGTTATTGCTGTTTTGTCTTTTAACAAATATTTAGCATATCTTTAAAACTTGTTTTTGTTGCCCCTTGAGAAAAGAAAACCTGTTTTAGAAGAAAGGTTAATGGGAAAACATCAGCTACATGATGATATTAAATGCAGATTTATTTTTCCAAAGCTAAAACCCACAGTCCTCCTTCATTTGGTCCTAAAGAAGACGTAACATCGCCGGCTAATGGGCTGTCCACAAATGACCATTATTGAATGAATAATAAAGGAATAATAGCAATGTGATTTCCACTTACATCAACCACAAAAATCTTCTGGGAATCATCCAAAAACTGCACTTTTAAATGTAGCATTCTCGGAGAGGCTGTTGGGCTGCGAGCAGGCTCAGAGCGCTGTGGGTGCTGTGACAGGAAGGGGGCTTTCTTCAGGAATCTCACTCTCAGCTGGATGCAGTGCGCTCGGGTCCCCCCACCCCCACCCAGGCCCCCCCACCCTCAGCAGGGCACCCTTCTGTTGGCTTGAAGGGATGCCCACCCAAGGGCGTTTGTGCTGCCGAGTGCTAGTGATCAGTAGCACCTGCGCAGTCTCCTGTTTGGTCAAAGTCAAATCCAACTGGACTCTCTCTAGCCCTCTAAACTCAGTTCCTTTCTTCAAAGAAAAATAAAAAGAAAGAAAGCATTTGCAACCCCTCGCAGATTTTCCTTAGTTCACAAGCGCACCATTTGGAAACCCTAGATGAAGCTTCTCTAAACTGAGAACAGCCATTCTAGAAAGTAAAAGGATTAGTCTCATATTGTACTAGAAGTATCATGGCTGAACTAGAAAGCTTTATATAGAATGATTTCAATATTTTTGAATTTACATGACTTAGAAATGAAAACGATATAAAAAGGAATATATAGAAAAGCGTCATTTACACTTCTGCCCCCTCTATCCTGTGCCCACAATGCATGCCTATCAGAAATCAATTTACTAGTTTTTTTTTGGTTGCTATTTAGCCTTCAGTGTTTCTTTATGCAAATACTGTACAAGGAAATATGAATGTATTTCTCATATGTAAGTAACATGCTATTACACTGTTTTGTGCCTTCCTTTTTTTACTTCTTATTTCATTGTGATCTCTCTTTAGCTGTGCATGGAGAGCTTCCTCATTTCTTTTCAGAGCTGCATCATTTTGCCCTGTGTAGATGAAGCATAGTTTAATTCAAATAGTCCCCTCTTGGCAGACATGAGTTGTTTCCAACTTTTTGCTACTATAAATGGTTGAAATTAATATCCTCACACATACGTCATTTTATATGTATACAGGTATAGCTGTAGACCAGGTTTCCAGAAGTGCGATTGCTGGCCAAGGGTCATTTTGATAGCTATTTCTAAATTCCCCTCCATAAAGGTTGTTATGGGTTGAGTTGTGTTCCCCCAAATTCACGTGTTTAAGTCCTAACCCCCAAATCCTCAGAATGTGACTGTATTTGGAAAGAGGGTCAATAAAGAGGTAATTAAGTTGAAATGAGGTCATGTGGTCACATTCTGAGGTACTGGGTTTTAGAACTTCAGTATATGGATTTGAGGGGAACACTAATCCAGTATGACTGGTGTCCTTATAAGTAGAGGAGATTAGGACACAAACACGTACAATGGGTAAACCACGTGAAGACACAGGGACAAGACGGCCATCTACAAGCCAAGGAGAGACGCCTCAGAAAGAACCATCCCTGCTGGCTCCTTGGTCTGAGAATTCTAGGCTTCAGAATTGTGAGAAAATAAATTTCTGTCCTTATAAGCCACCCACTTTCTGGTATTTTGTTACGGCACACCTATAACAGTGTGCGGTCTCACCAACAATGTATGAAAGTGCCTATTTTCTCCAGGCTCACCAGCAGAATGTGCTGTCAAGGTTTTGGATTTTTGCCAAATCGGTAAGTGGGAAAAGGGATATCAGTGTAGTTTACACTTTGAATTTTCTATATTATGAGAGAAGAACATCTTTTCAGATGTTCAAGGGCCATTTGGAGTTCTTTTGTGAGCTATCTGTTCTTCTAATTCCATACCCCTTTTAAAAAATATTGTTTATTGCCCTTTCTCCTCAATCTCCAGGAATTCTTTAAAAGTTAGGGAAATCAGCCCTTTGTCTGTGTTATGAGCTACAGATATTTTCCCCCATTTGTCCTTTGCCTTTTGACTTTGCTTATGGAGTATGTGTGTACTGTTATTTGCTATGAGAAGATTCTGATTTTTGGGTAGTGAAATTTGTCAATCATTTTTTAGATGGTCTCTGGATTTTGAGCCATAGAAAAAGGCCTTCTTCACTTCAAGGTTTCTTTTAGTACTTTGATGGTTTCGTTTTTAAAGTTTAAATCTTTGCCCTATTTCCGTTTTTTTTCTTTTTTCTTGATATATGGTATGAAGTATGGATCAGATTTAATCTTTTTCTAAATGGCTACCCACTTGTCCCAAAGTCATTGATTAGAACTTTAATTTTTCTACCTCTATTAATTTGACAAGCTGCCTTTATCATGTGTTAAATTGCCGTATGCATTTGGGTCTGTTTTTGTATTTTTATTCTCTTCCCTTCATGTACCAGTTCCACACTGTTTTAATTTTTGAGGCTCTAGTGTATGTTTTACTCTCTCATCAGTGTGCTCTGTGGTACATTGCTCTTCACTTAGAGCTTTCCTTGCTATTCTTGTTTATTTATCTTTCTCTAGAAGCCTGCCCAGTTCCAGGAAAAGAACATAGATATTTTTATTAAGATGTGCTAAAAATTATAAATTTGCTTATGGAAAATGGGTGTCTTTCTGATGGCGAGTCTTCTTTATTCATGGGGCATGTATGTTAATTTGTTCAGGTCTATTTCTGTGTTCTTCTCTTCTGACATGTTGTATTTAATATACACTTTCAAACATACCCAAAAACAAAGAGTTTAGTACAATAAACTCCCGTACACTCATCATCCAGATTACATAGTGTCATGAGATGAATCGTGTTTCCCCCAAAGCCACATATTCAAGTCTTAAAACCCAATACCTCAGAATGTGACCCTGTTTGTAGACAGAGCCTTTCAAGAGGTGATTAAGTTAAAATGAAGTGCTTAGGGTGGGCCCTAATTCAATCTTACTAGCGTCCTTATGAGAAAAGGCCTTCAGAACTATGAGACATAAGCTTCTGTCATCTGAGTCACCAAGTCTGTGGTATTTTCTTATGGCAACCCTATCAAACTAGTACAAATAATATTAAGATTTTGCTATTTCACTCTCTCTTTCTCTTTTTTTAAATCTACTTCCCATGAATTATTTTAAAGCAAATCCTAGACATCATACCACTTCACTCCCTTAATATATGTAGTATTCACCTCTTTAAAAAGTGCACATTTTCTTGTATAACCCCAAGACCATTATCACAATTAACAAAATTATCACACACATTCTTATCATATAATACTAGTGCATATTCAACTGTCCCCAGTTGTTACAAAAATTTTTTTTTACAATTGGTTGGTTTGAATCAGATCCAAACAAGTTCCATACATTGCATTTGATGGTTACATCTATTAATTTTCTTTTATTTACAGGAAGAGAAGTACCCTTCCTCCCTGTTTATGCCTTTGATTTGTTGAGGAAGCTTGATCAATTGTCCTGTGGAATGTTCCATGTTCTAGATTCATCTGCTTGCTTCACTGTGTTGTCATTTAATTTATTATTCTACCCCTCATATTGCTTACAAATGGAAGATAGCTCTAAATGCTTTATGAGATTCACGTTCAATCAGGATGCTTCATAGCTGATGCTGTGTACTTCCTATTATATCACATGAGGAGACATATGTCTGGTTGTTTCTAGTGTTACTAGAATTGATGAATGGGTCTAGGTAATGAACATCAAAGTGTTTGAAAGTATTCCTCATGTAGGCTTTGCACATGTGTTATATATTCACTCCTAGGTATCTAAACTTTTTGGTTGCTTTTTAAAATGAGGATCTTCTCTTTTACATCTTCTAACTGGAAGCTGTTTGCATATATGAGGGGTATTTTTATATTTAGTTTTATAATCTTGCTAACATACTGAACTTTCTTAAATGTTTCTAGTACTTCTTTATTTGATTTTTGGGTTTTCAGGTATAAGACAATTATATTTGTGAATAGAAATGCCTTTATCTCTTCCTTTCCAATTCTTACAATGCTAATTTCTTTTTTTGTCTAATATGGTTGGCTAATTTGTCCAATGAAGTTTTAAACAACAGTGGTAAGAGTGAGCATCCTTTCTTTCCCCTAACTTTAGAGGGAATGCTTCCAGTTTTTACCCCATTAAGTAAAGCACTGGCTTTGGAAGGAGACATTTTTAAAAGTACACTTAAACTTGATTGGGCAAGAAGCCCCACACACCACCCTTTGTCTGTATTGAACCAACTTATTCTATGTCACTAAATAAATAGACTGGTAAAATTAGCCAATGAAAAGCTGTCAACTGATGGACAAGAGTGAATACCTTTGCTAATATTTTGACAGCTCACAGCACAGTCTCCACAACAACTCCAAGTGGAGAGGCAGCTGCAAGGCTGGTGGAAAAAGCAGTAGCTCTGGTGATCAAAGAATCTATTTTAAATCTTTGCAACAATGTGACCTGAAGCAGGTCACTTCAGCTTCCTGTGCCTCAGTTTCCTAACCTATAAAGTAAGATGACATTTCTAACTCATAGAGGTGTGAGACACAAAAGATCTAGATATGTGAAATCATATATATTTTAGTGCCTGGCACAGAGCAGGCACTCAATAAGTGTTTCTGAATAGGTGAATATTAAGGAACTTCATACGAATAAATCACTTTTTGCTTGTTTAAAATGGTAAATGAAGAATCAGCTCTCTCTTTTGCCACCTAGATTTTTTATTACTTCCATTATTACTGGCAAGATGTTACTAATAGACTGTGATCCAAAACAGGAAACTGTCTTAAAAGAAATTTTCATATTCTACTTTAAAGTAAAAATTCAAAGTTGAGCTCACCCTTGGAAAAATTTGCCTGGCCTGTCTGTCTTCACTTAGTCCCTCCACACTTAGGGAGGTGGAGACTGAGAGTTGGGCGGGAGGCCAGTGCAGGAGCAAAAGAAGATCAGGGAATGGATTCCATGGTTTGTGAGCTAGGATGGAAACAGAAGAGTATACTACACAGCTCTTACCATTACCATTTAAAAATAAATAAAATAAATCTAAACTAAAAAAGGAGAAAGCACCACACAACTGGTTCTTTCTAAGATCCAGAGTGACCTGTGGCATGAATTAAGGGATGAAAGTTAAGCATTCTGACGAAAATTTTGGCTCCTGTTCCTGGCATTTCATCATTAGCACCTTATTTTGGGGGGGGTTAAAGACTATTCTTTTTCAGGAGTCCCTTATTTTTCCCAGCTTTATTGAGATGTAATTGACATACAACATTCTATAAGTTTAAGGTGTACATGATGATTTGATAGATTTATATATTGGGAAATGATTACCTTAGTCGGGTTAGTTAATACCTTCCTTACTTCACATAACCATTTCTTTTTTGTGATGAGAGCATTTAAGGTCTACTCTCTATGCAACTTTCAAGCATATAGTATAGTACTGTTCACTATAGTTACCATGTTGTGCATTACATCCCCAGAACTTATTCATCTTCTAATTAGAAGTTTGTACCCTTTGACCAATAACTCCCCATTTCCCCCACCCACTAGTCCCTGACAACCACCCTTGTACTCTGTTTCTGTGAGTTAGTTCGGCTATTTTAGATTCTACATATAAGTCATATCAGACAGTATTTGTCTTTCACTATTATCTGACCTATTTCACACAGCATAATACTCTTAAGGTCCATCATGATTCTCCTATTTCTCATGGTTCAATAATATTTCCTTGTGTATGTGTGTATATATATATATATACACACATACACAAGGAAATATATATATGCCATATCTTCTTTTGTCCCTTCATCTGTAGATTGACACTTAGGCTGTTTCCATGTCTTGGCCATTGTGAATAATGCTGCAATGAACATGGGAGTACAGGTCTCTTTGAGATCTTGATTTCAGTTCCTTTGGATATGTACCCAGAAGTGGGATTGCTGAATAATACCTTAGTTCTATTTTTTATTTTTTAAGGAATCTCCATACTGTATCCCATAGTGACTGTACCAATTTACATTCCTGCCGATAGTACACAAGGGTTCCCTTTTCTCCACATCTCCACCAGCACTCGTTATCTCCTGTCTTTTTGATACTAGCCATTCTAAGAGGTGTGAGGTAATATCTCATGGTTTTGATTTGCATTTCCATGATGATTAGTGACACTGAGCATCTTTTCATGTACTTGTTGGCCATTTGAATGTCTCCTTTGGAAATATATCTACTCAGTTCCTCTACCCATTTTTTGTTTGGATTTTTTTTGTTTGGTCTGGTGTGTTGGTTAGTTTTTTGTTTTTGTTTTGCTGTTGAATTGTATGAATTCCTTATATATTTGGGATATCAACCCCTTATCAGATATGATTTGTAAATATTTTCTTCCATTCCATAGGTTGCCTTTTCATTTTGTTAATGCTTTCTTTTGCTGTGCAGAAGCCTTTTAGTTTTATGTAGCCCCACTTATTTACATTTGCTTTTATTGCTTGTGCTTTTGCTTTTATAGCTTGTGCATATCCAAAAAATCATTGCCAAGACTAATGTCAAGGAGCTTTATCCCTATGTTTTCTTTGAGGAGTTTTATGGTTTCAGGTCTTATGTTTAGTTTTTTAATCTGTTTTGAGTTCATTTTTGTGAGTGGTGTAAGATAGGGGTCCATTTCATTATTCTGCATGTGATTGTCCAATTTTCCCAACACCATTTATTAAAGAGACTATTCTTTCCCCGTTGAGTGTTCTTAACTCCTTTGTCAAATATTAGTTGACCATATAGGGAAGGGAGTATTTCTGGGCTCTTAATTCTGTTCCACTGGTCTGTGTGTTTTTATGCCAGTACTACATTGGATTACTATAGCCCTGTTATATAATTTGAAATCAAGAGGTGTGATTCCATCTGCTTTGTTCTTCTTTCTCAGGATTACTTTGGTTATTCAGGGTCTTTTGCAGTTCCCTACAAATTTTATGGTTTGTTTTCTATCTGTGAAAAATGCTATTGGAGTTTGATAGGGATTGCTCTAAATCTATAGATGGCTTTGGGTAGTATGTATATTTTAACAAAATTAATTCTTCTAATCCATGAATATGGGATATGTTTCCATTTATTTGTGTCCTCTTCAATTTTGCTATTCAATGTCTTACAGTTTTCAGTGTACAGATCATTCACCTCTTTAGTTATATTTATTCCTAAGATCCTATTGTTTTTCATGCTATTTTGAATGTGACTATTTTCTTGTTTTATTTTTTAGACATTTCACTGTTAGTGTATGGAAATGCAACAGCTGTCTACAAATTGATTTTGTACCCTGCAACTTTATGGAATTCATTAATTAATTCTAATTTTTTTCTGTGTGGAGCCTTTAGTGTTTTCTATATGTAAGAACACATCATCTGCAAATAGTTACAATTATACTTCTTCCATTCTGACTTGGGTGTCTTATTTCTTTTTATTGCCTGATTGCTCTGTCAGGGACTTCTAGTATTATGTTGACTAGGAGTGGTAAGAATAGGCCCCTTGTCTTGTTGCTGATCTTAGGGAAAAAAGCTTCCAACTTTTCATGTTATGTTTCATGTATGATGTTAGTTGTAGGCTTGTCATTTATGGACTTAATATGTTGTTACAGTCCTTCTATGCCTAAGTTGTCGACAGTTTTTAACATGAAAAGATGGTATATTTTGTCAAGTGCTTTGAAATGATCAGATGATTTTTCTCTTTCATTCTATTAATGTGGTGTATAACACTTATTGATTTGCATATATTGAGCCATCCTTGCATTCTAAGTATAAATCTCACTTAAACACAGTGTATGATCCTTTATTGTGCTGTTGAATTCATTTTGCTAACATTTTGTTGAACATTTTTGAATCTATATTCATCAGGGATATTGGCCTGTAGTTTTTTCTTGTAGTGTCCTTATTTGGTTTTGGTATCAAGGTAATGCTGACTTTGTAAAATGAGTTTCGGAGTGTTTTCTTCTCTTCAATTTGTTGGAAAAGTTGGAGAAGGATTGGCATTAATTCTTTAAACACTGGTAAAATTTCCTGGGAAACCATCTGGTCCTGGGTTTTTGTTGGGAGATTTTTGATTACTGATTCAGTCTTCTTACTTGTTATTGGTCTGTTCAGATTTTCTATTTCTTCATGATTCAGTCTTAGGAGGTTGTATGTTTCTAGGTATTTTACATTCCTTCAAGATTATCCAATTTATTGTTATATACTTGTTCATAGCAGTCTCTTACACACTTTTGTATTTCAGTGGCATCAATTGTAATGTCTTTTTCATTTCTGATTTTTTTAGTCTTCTCTCTTAAAATTTATTCTAGCTAGTTTGTCAATTGTGTTTATTTTTTTAAAGAAAGCAGCTTTGGTTTTGTTTCTTTTTCCTAGTGGTTTTCTAGTTTCTATTTCATTTATTTCTGCCATGATCTTTATTTCCTTCATTCTACAAAATTTGGGTTTGTTTGTTCTTCTTCCAGTTCCTTGAGGTGTAAAATTAGGTTGACTATTGGAGATCTTTCTTTTTTCTTAATGTAAATGTCTATATTATAAACTCCCTCTTAGAAGTGCTTTTGGGCAGTGGCTCAAGATGGGGCGTGAGCAGGGCAGCAGAAATCTCCTCCCCAAACCATATATATTTCTGAAAATACAACAAATACAACTATTCCTAAAAGAGAGACCAGAAGATATAGTACAACAGCCAGGCTACATCTACATATGTCAGAACTCAGCATTTCATGAAGCGGGTACGATACAAAGCCGTGACCCAGCGGGACCCAAGCACTCCCCCCACCCCAGCTCACCAGCGGGAGGAAAAGAATCGGAGTGGGGAGGAAGTGGAAGCACAGGACTGCTAAATAACCAGTCCTGGTGATCTGCACTGGGTGCACAGACACACATTGCATGGTGTACTGGATATGTGTACTGGATATGAGAGAAACAGAAGGGCAGGATCCGAGACGGAGACTGCAAGCAGGTACCCACAGCTGGCTCCCCTGCGACAAAAGAAAAGCAGGTGCTTTTTTTAAAAGTCTTAAAGGGACAAGGGCCCCACAGCTGAACAAAACTATCCCAGCACATTCAGCACAGCAGGCTTGGAAACTTGAGGAACTTCAGGCCCCCTAACCCCCTGCCAGGTAAAGCAGCCCTGAAACACCTCACAGTGATAAGCAGCCTGCCACTTGTTCCCCCCGGCAAGTGCTGCAAACAGACCGGCTGACCCGCCACAGCTGTGGAGCAGCCAGAGAGTGGCCCTGCCCACGGCAACAACACAGAATCTCCTCCCAGCATGCAGCTAACCGGGACAGGCTGTGGAAGCCAAAGCAAGGTCCAGAAGGCACGAAGGGGCATTGACCTTGCTGCAGAAGGCACTCTGCATGGCTGCAACCCCCAGCGGTGCTCTAGGCTAGCCTGAGGGCGGCCCTGCCCATGGCAACTCAGGGGATTATCCCAGAGACTGCCTCCCGGTGTGCGGGTAACCACCACAGGCTACAGAAGCCAGAGCAAGGTCTGGAAGCCACGAAGGGGCACCGACCTTGCTGCAGAATGCACCTGGTGTGGCTGAAACCCCCTGCAGTGCTCTAGGCTAGCCTGAGTGTGGCCCAGCCCATGGCAGCTCAGGGGATTATCCCAGAGACAGCCTCCCAGTGTGCGGGTAACCTACACAGGCTGCGCAGAAGGGCAAGGTGAACAGCAAGCAGGAAGGGACTTTGTTCTCCCAGCTGACACATATGCCACCTGTCTGCGACCACTTCTATCACCATGAAAACACAGAAGAATGTGGTCCAGTCAAAAATCGCTCAGACAACTCCAGAGAGAGGGCCTGGAGGGATAGATTAAACCAATCTTCCATAAAAATAATTCAAAATAAAAGTCATAACCATAATGATGGACCTGCAGAGAAATATGCAAGAGCTAAGGGATGAAGTCGGGAGGGAGATTACAGAAATGAAACAATCGATAGATGAGCTTAAGAGCAGACTGGATGAGATCCAAAAGACTGTTAATGGAATAGAAATCAGAGAAAAGGAGTACAGAAAAGCTGAGGCAGAGAGAGATAAAAGGATCTCTATGAATGAAGGAATATTGAGAGAACTGTGTGACCAATCCAAAAGGAACAATATTCACATTATAGGGGTACCAGAAGAAGAAGAGAGAGAAAAAGGGATAGAAAATGTCTTTGAGGAAATAATTGTTGAAAACTTCCCCAAGCTGGGGAAGGAAATAGTCTCTCAGAACATGGAAGCCTAAAGATCTCCCAACACAAGGGATCCAAGGAGGAAAACACAAGACATATAATAATTAAAATGGCAAAGATCAAAGACAAGGACAAAGGATTAAAGGCAGCCAGAGAGAGAGAAAAGATCACCTACAAAGGAAAACCCATTAGGCTATCATCAGACTTCTCAACAGAAACCTTACAGGCCAGAAGAGAATGGCATGATATATTTAACACAGTGAAACAGAAGGGCCTTGAACAAAGAACACTGTATCCAGCATGATTATCATTTTAAATTTGAGGGAGGGATTAAACAATTCCCAGAGAAGCAAAAATTGAGGGAATTTGCCTCCCACAAACCACCTCTACAGGGTATTTTAAAGGGACTGCTCTAGATGGAAGCATTCCTAAGGCTAAATAGATGTCACCACAGAAAATAAAATCATAGCAAAGAAAGCAGACCCTCCAAATACTAAAGGCAGAAAACAAAATCAACTATCCACAAAAACAGTCAAAGGAAACACAAAAGAGTAAAGAATAAAACACCTAACATATAAAGAATGGAGGAGGAAGAATAAGAAGGGAGAGAAATAAAGAATCATCGGACTGTATTTATAATAGCTTAATAAGAGATTGAGGTAGAATGTTAGATAGTAAAGAAGCTACCCTTGAACCTTTGGTAACCACGAATCCAAAGCCTGCAATGGCAATAAGTACATATCTATCGATAATCACCCTAAATATAATGGACTGAATGCACCAATAAAAAGACACAGAGTAATAGAATGGATAAAAAAGCAAGACCCATCTATATGCTGCTTACAAGAGACTCACCTCCAAACCAAATATATATACAGACTAAAACTGAAGGGATGGAAAAAGATATTTCATGCAAACAACAGGGAGAAAAAAGCAGGTGTTGCAGTATTTGTATCAGATAAAATAGGCTTCAAAACAAAGAAAGTAACAAAATAAAAAGAAGGACATTACATAATGATAAAGGGGTCAGTCCAACAAGAGGATATAACTATTATAAACATCTACGCACCCAACACAGGAGCGCCGACATATGTGAAACAAATACTAACAGAATTAAAGGAGGAAATAGAAGTCATGCATTCATTTTAGGAGACTTCAACACACAACTCACTCCAAAGGACAGATCAACCAGACAGAAAATAAGTAAGGACACAGAGGCACTGAACAACACACTAGAACAGATGGACCTAACAGACATCTACAGAACTCTACACCCAAATGTAGCAGGATACACATTCTTCTCAAGTGCACATGGAAGATTTTCCAGAACAGACCACATACTAGGTCACAAAAAGAACATCAGTAAATTCAAAAATATTGAAATTCTACCAACCAACTTCTCAGATTACAAAGGTATAAAACTAAAAATAAATTGTACAAAGAAAACAAAAAGGCTCACGAACACATGGAGGCTTAACAACATGCTCCTAAATAATCAATGGATCAATGACCAAATTAAAACGAAGATCAAGCAATATATGGGGACAAATGACAGCAACAGCCCCAAGCCCAAACTTCTGTAGGATGCAGCAAAGGCAGTTCTCAGAGGAAAGTATATAGCAATCTAGGCATATCTAAAGAAGGAAGATCAATCCCAAATGAATAGTTCAAAGTCACAATTACTGAAATTGGAAAAAGAACAAATGAGGCCCAAAGTCAGCAGAAGGAGGGGCATAATAAAGATCAGACAAGAAATAAATAAAATTGAGAAAAATAAAACAATAGAAAAAATCAATGAAACTAAGAACTGGTTCTTTGAAAAAATAAACAAAATAGATGAACCCCTAGCCAGACTTATTAAGAGAAAAAGAGAATCTACACACATAAACACAATCAGAAATGAGAAAGGAAAAATCATGAGAGACCCCACAGAAATACAAAGAATTATAAGAGAATACTATGAAAATCTATATGCTAACAAGCTGGAAAACTTAGAAGAAATGGACAACTTCTTAGAAAAATACAACCTTCCAAGACTGACCAAGGAAGAAACAGAAAATCTAAACAGACCAATTACCAGCAATGAAAAAGATTCATTCATCAAAAAACTACCCAAGAACAAAATACCTGGACCAGATGGATTCACCGCTGAATTTTATCAGACATTTAGAGAAGATATGATACCCATTCTCCTTAAAGTTTTCCAAAAAATAGAAGAGGAGGTAATACTTCCAAACTCATTCTATGAAGCCAGCATCACTCTAATACCAAAAACAGGCAATGACACCACAAGAAAAAAAATTACAGACCAATATCCCTAATGAACATAGATGCCAAAATACTCAACAAAATATTAGCAAACCAAATTCAAAAATACATCAAGAAGATCATACACCATGATCAAGTGGGATTCATCTCAGGGATGCAAGGATGGTACAACAGTCTAAAATCCATCGACATCATCCACCACATCAACAAAAAGAACAAAAACCACATGATCACCTCCATAGATGCTGAAAAAGCATTGGACAAAATTCAACATCCATTCATGATAAAAACTCTTAACAAAATGGGTATAGAGGGCAAGTACCTCAACATAGTAAAGGCCCTATAGGAGAAACCCACAGCCAACATCATACTTAATAGCGAGAAGCTGAAAGCTTTTCACCTAAGATCGGGAACAAGACAGGGATGCCCACTCTCCCCACTGTTATTCAACGTAGTACTGAAGGTCCTAGCCACTGCAATCAGACCAAACAAAGAAATACAAGTCATCCAGATTGCTAAAGAAGAAGTGAAACTGTCACTATTTGCAGATGACATGATATTGTACATAAAAAACCTTAAAGACTCCACTCGATAACTACTAGAACTAATATCTGAATTCAGCAAAGTTGCAGGATACAAAATTAATACACAGAAATCTGTTGCCTTTCTATACACTAACGATAAGCTACCAGAAAGAGAAATCAGGAAAACAATTCCATTCACAATTGCATCAAAAAGAATAAAATACCTAGGAATAAACCTAACGAAGGAAGTGAAAGACCTATACCCTGAAAACTACGAGACACTCTTAAGAGAAATTAAAGAGTTCACTAACAAATCGATATTCATCCCATGCTCTTGGCTAGGAAGAATAAATATTGTCAAAATGACTATACTTCCTAAAGCAATCTACAGATTCAATGCAATCCCTATCAAAATACCAACAGCATTCTTCAATGAACTAGAGCAAATAGTTCTAAAATTCATATGGAACCACAAAAGACCCCGAATAACCAAAGCAATCCTGAGAAGGAAGAATAAAGCAGGGGGGATCTTGCTTCCCAACTTCAAGCTCTACTACAAAGCCACAGTAATCAAGACAATTTGGTACTGGCACAAGAACAGACCCACAGACCACTGGAACAGAATAGAGAGTCCAGATATTAATCCAAACATATACGGTTAATATATAATAAAGAGGCCATGGATACACAATGGGGAAATGACAGCCTCTTCAACAGCTGGTGTTGGCATAACTGGACAGCTACATGTAAGAGAATGAAACTGGATCATTGTCTAACCCCATACACAAAAGTAAATTCAAAATGGATGAAAGACCTGAATGTAAGCCCTGAAACCATTAAATTTTTAGAAAAAAACATGGGCAAAAATCTCTTCGACGTAAACATGAACAACTTCTTCATGAACATATCTCCCGGACCAGGGAAACAAAAGCAAAAATGAACAAGTGGGACTATATCAAGCTGAAAAGCTTCTGTACAGCAAAGGACACCATCAGCAGAAGAAAAAGCATCCTACAGTATGGAAGAATATATTCATAAATGAAATATCCGATAAGGGGTTGACATCCAAAATATATAAAGAGCTCTCACATCTCAACAAAGAAAAAGCAAATAATCCAATTAAAAAATGGACAGAGGATCTGAACAGACACTTCTCCAAAGAAGAAATTCAGATGGCCAACAAGCACATGAAAAGATGCTCCCCATCGCTAATCATCAGAGAAATGCAAATTAAAACCACAGTGAGATATCACCTCACACCAGTAAGGATGGCCACCATCCAAAAGACAAAATACAAATGTTGGTGAGAATGTGGAGAAAGGGAAACCCTCCTACACTGCTGGTAGGAAGGCAAATTAGTTCAACTATTGTGGAAAGCAGTATGGAGGTTCCTCAAAAAACTAAAAATATAAATATCATTTGACCCGGGAATTCCACTCCTAGGAATTTACTCTAAGACTGCAGCAGCCCAGTTTGAAAAAGACATATGAACCGCTATGTTTATCACAGCACTATTTACAATAGCCAAGAAATGGAAGAAACCTAAGTGTCCATCAGTAGATGAACGGATAAAGAAGATGTGGTACTTATACACAAGGGAATATTATTCAGCCATAAGAAGAAAATAAATCCTACCATTTGCAACAACATGAATGGAGCTAGAGGGTATTATACTCAGTGAAATAAGCCAGGCCGAAAAAGACAAGTATCAAATGATTTCACTCATATGCGGAATATAAGAACAAAGAAAAAAAACTGAAGGAACAAAACAACACCAGACTCACAGAACCCAAGAATAGACTAACAGTTACCAAAGGGAAAGGGAAAAGGAGGAAAAAGGGGCATTACGATTAGCAGACAGAATGTAATGGGGGGGGCACGGGGAGGGCTGTACAACTCAGAGAAGACAAGTAGTGATTCTATAACATCTCACTACGCTGATGGACAGTGACTGTAATGAGGTATGTGGTGGGGACTTGATGATGTGGGGAGTTTAGTAACCATAATGTTGCACATGTAACTGTAGATTAATGATACCAAAATAAAAAAAAGAAGTGCTTTTGGAGTATCGCATAAGTTTTGGTACATATTGTTTCCATTTTTGTTTAAGATATTATTACATTTCCCTTTCGATTTTCTCTTTGATCCATTGGTTGTTCAGGAGTGTGTTTTTTAATTTCCACTTACCTGTGAAGTTTCTAGTTTCCTTCCTTTATTGATTTCTAGTTTCTTCATTGCGGTCAGAAAAGATACTTGGTATGATTTTAGTGGTCTTAAAAGACTGTTTTGTGACCAATCATATGATCTATCCTGGACAGTATTACATGTGAGCTTGTGAAAAATGTATATTCTGTTGCTATTAGATGAAATGTATATGTTAGGTCCACTTGGTCTTCTGTCTGGGTGATCTATCCATTTTTGAATGTCGGGGTATCAAAGCCCCTTACTATTATTATATTGCTGCCTATTTCTCCCTCAGATCAGTTAGTAGTTGCATAATATATTTTGGTGCTCTGAGGCTGACTGCATATACATTTGTTATATACAACTGCTATATCCTGTTGGTGAATTAATTCCTTTGCCATTATATAGTGACCTTCTTTGTCTCTTGTTAGAGTTTTTTGCTTAATGTCTATTTTGTCTGATATAAGCAGAGCTACCCCTGCTCTCTTGATTTGGAAATAAAGGAATTTCTTTTTCCATCTCTTTACTTTGAGCCTTTGTGTGTCCTTATGGTTAAAGTGTCTTTTAGGCAGCATATTGTTGGGGCTTTTATTTTTTTAATCTATTCTGCCACTCTGTGCCTTTGATTGGATAATTTAGCCCATTTACATTTAGAATAATTATTGATAGGTAAGGACATATTAATGCCATCTTATTGTTTCTGTTGCTCAGGTGTCCCTTAAAAAAGTGCATTAGATTTGGCTGTTAATCAACTTTTTACAATGGATTCAATAGAATGTCAGAACTGAAAGAAATTTTCTTGGTGTATTGATTGATTCATTTTCTGTGTCTCCCATGAAAATAGCTTTTTAATGATCATATAAAAATAAATGTTCCCTTTTTAAAAGTATAACAACACAAACAAAGAAGAAATTAGAGACACCAGAATTTAATTCAGCAGAACTAAGAGAGTCACCATTAACATCTTGGTAATCATCTTAAAAATTATAGTAGTAGTCCTGGTACTATAACCTGCCAACTGCATGACTTTTTTTTTAGTTTATTTTGATATCATTAATCTACAATTAAATGAGCAATATTATGGTGATTACACTACCCCCTTCATCAGGTCCCCCCCACCAACCCCATTACAGTCACTGTCCATCAGCATAGTGAGATGCTATAGAGTCACTACTTGTCTTCTGTGGGTTGTATAGCCATCCCCGTGCCCCCCTAACATTACATCTGCTAATCGTAATGCCCCTTTTTCCCCCTTGTCCCTCCTTTCCCACCCATCCTCCCCAGTCCCTTTCCCTTTGGTAACTATTAGTCCGTTCTTGGGTTCTGTGAGTCTGCTGCTGTTTTGTTCCTTCAGCTTTTTTCTTTGTTCTTATACTCCATATATGAGTGAAATCATTTGGTACTTGTCTTTT
>JAVSCE010012259.1:0-65244 GCA_032199065.1 Smutsia gigantea | reverse complement strand
AGAAGCCATGTCATGTAGAGGCTTCTCAGTTGCTGGGGATGACCTATAAATTCAGCTCTGAGCTTCCTAGAAGCCAAAGCAAAGAGGGAATGTTTATCCCATGCTGGAGGTAATGTTTAGGGAGTACTGTCTTCAGCAGTGGTGCTGAGAGAGACCTGCCTGGTGCCAACACTGCAGGATGTCCCAGAGCACCCAATGAGGCCAGGGGAGGAAGAGAGAGGGGAGCTCCCTCATGCTAAGCATAGCTCTGTTCCTCTCTTCTTCCTGAACGCTTCATGCATGGTTTCGTTTAATTCTCTCCAGCCCTAAAAACCTAGATAGAGAGAAAGGCATTGAGAGCCCCCACTCTATACCATAAGCTTGACTTTGAACTTGCAAATCCATATCCTCACAGCCACACATGCTGCCAGCTACTGCCCCTTAGAGAGGGGTAACCCCCCCAAAACCTGGGTGTTTCAGCCCCAGTGTTTTGGGCAAAGTCACATAGATGTGGTGGCTAGTCAGCCTCCTCTGAGAGGCTCTGGGTAGCCTCTGAGCCATGCTAGGCCTCCTGGGGCCTTAGGGAAGGGTGGGCTGGAGCTGACAGGGTACAATGCGGCATGTGTGCCACACCTGCCAGGGGCTGTTTCCTGGGACTCACCCAGCATCTCTCCCTTCCCAGGTCTCACCACTTCTTCCTGGCCTCCTCATTGCCAGGTGACACCTAAAGCTCATGTCACCCTCAGGTCAGTGCAGTGTTTTGAATGACCACCCACCCCCTTCCTTCAGGTACCTGGGCTGGGCATGCCTGAGGCGGGGTATGCACACACATGTAACACCTGGGCACACACGTGGATACACCCCTGTGGCTTCTGGGGGCCTGAGAGCCAGGCGGGCACTTGTTACACATGTAGAGGTTCAGCTCGGTCTGCTCTGACCTTGGCTTCCTTCTGCAGCGTAGGGACCAAGGTCTGTATGAAGTCGGGGCTTGCCCAGTCTCTCACCTGTAGGAGCTGGTCTCGAGCACATAAGTTGAGTGAAGCTCTGTTTGCAGGGAGCTAGCCGTTTCGGGGCCCACGGTGGGAAGGCTTAGGCCAAGTGCTGGGGATGGACTCCGCTGGGCAGTTTGCAGGGTGCATGGAGTAGGGCAGAGCTCCCGGCCTCATCAGGTGAGAAGGTCCTGAGCCTGCCCTGTGGCCCTGACAGAGGCCTGTCCTACTCAGAGCCAGCCAGGCCCCCTGCCCACACCCTGCCCCTCCCGAGAGCCAGCCCGCAGCACAGACTGTTGTGCCCACTTGGCTGATTCTGGCCTCCTGAGGAGTCGGGGCCAGACAGGCGTCACCTCCCCTCCCCTGCTGTTGCCATGGCCAGGGGCAGGCCCACCCCCCAGATCTGTGTGGAGAGCACCCTGGGTGCTGTGTCTGAGCCCAAGACCCCTCTGCCATCTGGGCCTCGCGTGTTTACAGGTCTAGCCCGCCCGCCAGACTCTGCAGATGCTGCCCCCGGGGCTTTTGTGTCTGCACGCAGGGCCCGCGCCAGCCGGTGCCCGAAGCTGGGGTGGGACACGGGTGGAGAGTTGGGGAGGCCCTGGGGGGATATCAGGGACAGAGGGGAAAGGGGGACTTGGCGGGGTGGATAATAGAGGAAGGGGGGGGAACAGAGTGCAGGCAGAGAGGAAGCCGGCAGGGCTCGGAGGAGAGAGGAAACAGCGTAGAGCAGCCGGTCGCTGTGCAGGGCGTCGCTGGGGTAACGGGGCCCGAGGGTCCAGTGCGGCCTGCTGGGCTCTGCGCAAGGCCATTAGTCCAGGTGC
The DNA here is from genome assembly GCA_032199065.1 of Smutsia gigantea. Lineage (NCBI taxonomy): Eukaryota > Metazoa > Chordata > Mammalia > Pholidota > Manidae > Smutsia > Smutsia gigantea. The sequence continues at coordinate 63,455 of JAVSCE010012259.1, read as the reverse complement.
TTTCCTGGTCCGCCACTGTGAGATCCCTCCAGTGTCCCCTGGGCAGTCATGGTGACCACCAGGAGACAGAGCCCTTCAGGATGCCGGGTTGGGCAGGGGGACAGTGGCTCATGTGGTGGAGTTTGTTTATTCATGGGAAACCGAGGCTGGGGCCATGGGCCTGAGCCACAGTGAGAGGCCACAACTGCCACCTCCACGACTGACAAGAGTCTGGTGCCCACAGCTGAGGAGGGGCAGGAATTTGTTCTAATGCTAAATATCCAGGTACCTTTATTTACCCAGACAGAACAAATTAAGGACTTAAAAATAACCTTGCATTTGTTTCTGGTCCCAGTGAAAATATTGGCAAAATACAGACGATTGGCTTCGTTAAACACTTCCCTGTTGGCTCGGAGCAGCTCACTGGGAGAGGATACCCCGACAGTGAGAAGGGGTGTGACAGGCGGACCCCTGAGGGTGGGCGTGAGGTCTGCGTACCCTGCCAGCCACACCTGGATGAAATGGCTTTTCGGTGCGGTTGGCTCACTCAGGCGCTCCGTGTTCCCCTGTCAGGCTCTCAGCCTGACACCGTTCCAGTGAGCCATGGCTCTTGGGGACAGTCCTGCCGAGGTGGGGGGTGTCTCACAGCAGCGAGGTCCAGGGGCCAGCTCTTACAGCAGGGGCCCAGGAGCAAGTGGTCTCTTCAAGATGTTGGGGTTCCCCTGATCCCAAGAGGCAGGCTCCCTGGGGGGCAGGCAGGGGGCTGGGGACAGGGCCCGCAGTTCGGGCCCTCTCTGGAGTCGTGCCTGGGGTGGGCGAGGGGTTTGTAAGGGGTCCTTCTGCTGGAGTGAAGCCAAGATGCCCCAGAGTCAGTGCCCCGGGCTGGCCTGCGCTCGGCCAGATGCTGCGTCCCTGGTCAGAGGCTTTGTCCCCTGGACTCTGCTAGGCTGCGGGCTCAGCCTGTCTAGTCCTGGACAAGGAAGGAGCAGGGCCTGCTCTACTCGGTGGTCAGACATCCCAGACTGTGCTTGGGGACTCGGTGAGCCAGAAAGTCAGTGTCTGCGGTATGTGGCTTCCTGGGGTCACCCAGGACAGGCGGGTCTGGCCCTTCCAGCTGCTGCATCTCTGGGTCTCTGTTCCCTCATCCCTAGAACAGTGGTACCGGGAATGGTAAGGCCTGCCCTGGCTGTGTGACTCTGGGGATGTGGTTGAGCCGTTCTGTGCTCATTCCTCATCCGCAGTTGCCATGGGTGACCGGCCTGGCACGTCACAGTGCTGGGTGTTTGCACTTGGTGGGTGCTGACGCGGGGCGTGTGCCCAGCACATGGTGCAGAGTTCACAACAGTGTTGGGCGAGTGGGCCTGGGACCCAGGCCTGCAGCTGTGATCACTCTAACCCAGTGAAGCTGCTCTGGGAGACGTCTTCAGTGAGGATGGCTAGAGAGCTGTCAGGACAGCTGCGCTTACACAGGTGATGGGGACAGTGGCACTTGCCCTCCACGCCACAGTCTGTCACCACGGCAGCCCCACCCTACATAAAAGGTGTGGGGCTGACCTCCTAACTCCACACTCTTGTTTCTTGGCACAGGCCCTGCCCCTGGCCCTGGTCACCCGGTCCCTGTGGGAGCACGAGGCCCAGGCTGTGTCCTGGCTGTGGGGTCAGCATCTCCCTGACCCACTGTTCTTCACGGACCCCACTGGCACGGCAGGCCCGGTGCACCTTGGCCCTGGGTTTCGCTCTTCACGGGCTGAGTGTGGCCTGTCCCTGCGCTACATCTGGGGTTCTGGGTAGGATTTGCTGATGGTATGTGGAGACCACAGGCAAGACAGAGCAGGAGGCTGTGCCTGCTGTCTGCCAGGCTCTGCTCTGGGGAGGCTTCCCGGGCAGGGGTGTGTGCTGGGGCTGGGACAGCTGCATGGAAGACAGGGGGGTGCTCCTCAGCGGAGACACGAGCAGGGTGTGGGTGGGTGCTGGACACACAGCAGCAAGGAGACGCCGGCCTGGACTGCGGGGTGGGTGTGCTGCACCATCCCTTGTGTGCAGGCCAGCCCCTTGGGCGCCTGGTCAGCAGAGCCCAGGCCTGGGAGGCCATGAGCCTGGTATTCACCCCTCCTGTCATCTGCACCGCCACCTGGAAGAGGGGGGGCATTGGTGCCATTCCCCTGGGCAGGAGCCCGTCTCCGGGACCCCTAGAGGGTGCGAGGAGGGCTCTGGATGGCGCCACCAGCCCCTGTCTCCCGCCATGTGCTCCCGCGCCTCCGCAGGGCAGGGCCACACTTGCAGAGTAGACGCCTGCTGCCTCGTGGAGCGCACCCTGCCCTTGGGCTGTTGCAGTCGGAGGCCACACAAAATGGCCCCGCAGCCCTCCGCCATTTTGTCTGAGGCCTCAGCAGGCGGCCTGGGGGAGGAGGGAGGGAGGCGTCTGCCCGCCCCCTGCCTGCCCCAAGTGGCCTGGACAGAGCCCAGCACCGGCCCTGCCCCAGGCAGGCCTTGTCCGTGGCTGCCCTGGGCTTGGCACCTGCCAACATCTTGGCACGATGGTCTGGGAACCCGACCCCCTCACCCGGCCTGACCGGCCCCCTCGCCACCCCCAGGCTTCCCCGGAAGCAGATGGGGACGCTGCACACCAGAGCCCACAGGGCTGTAATCAAAGCTGTGCTCCTGGATGTAGTCCTTGGCAGGCCGGACCAGCTCGGACAGTTCTGGACATGACGCTCTCCCACATGCATGGGGGTGGGTCTGTTAGAGGCCACACTGGGCAGGGAAGCAGCGGCCAGGGTCCTCCTCTGGCTCACCCCTGCCTTATGCCTGAGGAGCCTCCAGGCCCTGTCCGGGCACTGTGCTGGGCACTGGGGCTCATGGTGGCCAGTCAGTCTCCCCGCCTGGACAGAGGCACTGCCCATCCTGTGGAAGCAGGGGAGGGAAAGGGCTTTGTAAAGGAGGTGAGCTGTGTGCTCTGCACCTGGGCCTCCCGTTGGCTGGGGCCAGCTGACATTCTGCGACACACAGAGCCTGGGTGGGCCCTTTGCCCCCAGCCCCACCACAGCTACACAGCCCTGACCCCTTTGAGTCCCATAGGCCCAAGACCTCAGCTGCCCCGAAGAGCATTTTCCCCAGCTGGGAGCAACCAGGCGTCTCCCTGCTCGCTGGAGAGCCCCTGGTCTCCTTTTGAGCCTCCTGCCCTTGTTCTGTGCACAGTATTAACAAGCTTCCTCCTCCCGCAGCACCGAGCCCATCAGAGGTAGCACATTCCCGAGTGGAAGTGGTCATGCCAGAAGCAGGCTGCGTGGTGCCCGGGGACTGGAGAGCAGTTCAGAGGAGCCAGCTCCAGGCACGCCCCTGGCCTTGGCGGGTGGACGGGGCCTCCCCCTGGGAACTGCCAGCCCAGGGGGTGTTAGTGCCTGCCTTGAGTGCCCGGTGATAAGGTCCTTTATAGGACAGTACTCCTGGAGGAAGTCCACAGACATTGTTCCCTGTAAAGAAGCTGGGAATGGAATTTTGGGAAAGAGTGCATTTTAAAGCAATGTGGTTTGTCTGGTGGCTTGGGGCAAGCCCTGTGCTGTTCTCTGCTTTGCCCAGGGTGGGTTCCTCACTGTCAAGGGGACCAGAATAGAAAGCACAGGTAGCAGGGTGGGGCCTCGGAGCGGCAGGAACCTTCTGCAAACACCTGTGGCCCAGCCAAGCCCTCCAGGCTGCGAAGGTTGCTGGAAGTCGCCACAGGCCCTTCCCAGACGGCCCTCCTTGTGGTTCTGGGGAGAACATTCCGTCGCCATGAAGTGAAGTGTGACCCATCTCCCTCCCGCCTGAAAACCCCAGCCAAGGACTGGATGGTGGAATGCCCAGGTCAGCACCCCAAAGCCGTATGCCAGGCCAGGCCCAGAGCCTCCAGGGGTCCAGAGAATTCCCCAGCAGGAGGGCCATTCTCAAGGGTGTGACTGCTGGGGGCAGGGGACAGGGGCCACGGCAGGGTGGGGTTTCCCACAGGCATTTTTTAATGACGTGGTTGCATCTGGTCCCTCCCTTCCCCCATTTCCTCACCTTATGACCCAGACTGTGGTTTGAACTGAGAATATTTTCAGATAAATACACACCTTTGAGGTTAAAACAGTTGCCTAATGGTTAACACCAGACAGAGACACCCACACGGTCAGAGGCTGTGCATTCTCGCTTTTTCCTCTGGATTCCAAATAAACCCTGGCAGGGCAAACAGCCCCCGTACTGACACCCCCTCCCCGGGCACAGCGGCACCTTGGCCATCCCTGAGAGCCCCAGTACCCTTGCCTCACTTCACAGAGTGGGCAGCTGTGGCCGGGGGTGCTGAAAGCCTGCCCAAGGCCTGGGCTGGTTGGAGCCAGAGCCGGGGTCTGAGCTGTGACCTGGCCACCCCTGAGCCAGCTGTGTCCTCCCGTGGCCCCTGTGGATGCAGATTAGGGCTGGGTCCCACTGTCTGGGGCCACTCAGCCCAGCCCAGCCAGCACCAGCCGCCTAGCTCCCCAGGGGCTGCCACTACTCTTGTGGGCTTCCAGACTCGTGCATCTGTGGCTCGGACATCACTACAGGCCTGGCCCCTGCCTTGGGGAGTGGATATTCCCCATGCGGGAGGTCTTTGGGGACAGGAAGGCAGCTGGGTCGGGGCACAGATTCCCAAGGGTGAGAGACCGGGAGGGCACGGCACATCCATTTCTGGTGTAGCTGGACAGGGAGGGAGCCACCCAGAGTCCCCTGGAGCCGAGAAGGAAGGGGGCCTGGGTTTGTCCCGGACCCACAGTGCTGGGCCCTGGGGGAGGCACAGGGCTGCGTCTGGGGGCGCCACTTCCCCACCTGCGTGGCCCGTGCCACCCCAGGACGCCCAGGGCTGTGGGAAGAAGCTGAGTCAGAGAAGTCTGGATCCAGTTCTGGTTTTGCTGCTGCGCCCCCAGGTGTGCTCTTGGGGGGTCGAGGTGGCCAGGACCCACACTCACAGAGCTGCTGGGGCCCTGAGCCATCCTGTCTTTTATATGATTTGATATTTTTATACCATGGGCCTTTCTGCATTCATTTTTATTTTTTTAAGTTTTACATTGAAATATCTGTCTTGGTCACGGGGCTTTGGCGCCCCATAATCATGTGCCCGAGGTGAGTCTCTGGCACCTCACCTGTCTGGCCCTGCCTGGCGCACAGTGGGGGCACAGCTCCGGCCCCGGCCTGAGTGGGTCACGCTGCCTGGCGTACACGTCTCATTCACCCTGGGTGGGCCGTGTCTGCAGAGCGACCAGACCCCCTCCCAGCCCCCGGATACCACCCCCATGTCTTTTTCCCAGACTCCATTGTTGGAACGGCTTGCCGGGCAGAAACACTGGCCGCTTTATGGGGAGAAACCTAATCGGGGCGGCAGTGGGGGTGTAGCCCTGGGGGGGTCCTGGCTGCTGGTGGCCCCGAGCCAAGCCTGAGGTGACTGTGGGGTGACACCGTCTGCCTGCCTCACTCATTCCAGATATCCACCCGGCCCTGAAAGGACCACCTGCCCACCGAGGCCTCCCGCACACCTGTCCCTGCGGCCCGGCCCCTCCCACCCCAGCCTGCCCAGCACCCTGTCTGCAAGCAGACACTGCAGGGCTGGGGCGGGGCTGGCCGTGGCAGCTGCCAGATGGCAGGGCGCCTGCTGACGGCCCACTCCCCGGCGGTCCTGCTCAGGGAGCCCCTGCCTGCGGCGTTGCCCGCCCTGCCACCAGCCCTCACCCAGGCTGACTGTCTCAGGACCCTGCCTTCCCCTCGGGAATGGGAAGGTCTCTGCTGTCCCTGTCTGAGCCTGAGGACCAGGGTCACAGCTAGGACTGTAGAGTAGTTGTGCCCAGCCCAGCAAATCACACCCCTGGCACATTGTCTTTCCCTGACTAGCTCAGAAATGTCGCCACCAATGGGTCACAGATCCGTAACATCAGTCCAGCTCCCTGCCACAGAGTCCCAGTTAACTGATGAAAGAAAGAGCCAGGTTGTGTGTGAGCCCTCCCATGGTGGGGGCAAAGCCAGACGGGGTCCCTGCTGGGCCACGCAACCTGCTCACCGGTCCCCTGGAGAGCCTGCCCCAGGCCTTCGAGGGCACTGCTCCCACCAGCTGCACCACCTGCCGCTGGGCCAAGGGTTCCAGACGTGAGGCCTGGGGCCCCAGAGAGCAAGGCTGGGTCCCAGAGCCGGGCAGAGCTAGAATTCATCTTGGGGCCCCCCAAGGCCTCCCAGTGGGTCATAAGAGAGCAAAGAGGCCAGGCAAGGCTAGAGGTGGGGAGCAGGGGAAGGCGGGCAGGTGGGCCGAGGGCGGTGGGGGAGGTTTCCTGGGGGCATTTTTCTGCTAGACTGGGGAGCTGGGCCTCTAAGGGCAGGGCAGGGTGGGGGCGAGGGGAAGGAAGAGAGGTGAGGCTTTGCAGAGGGCATGAGCTCCTGGGATGGATGGCCTGGCCTCTGGGAGCGCTCAGGGGGAGGGACAGGACTCCCACATGGCCCAGCAGGCTAATGGTCCCACCCCAGTTGGTTGGGGGGGAACACACTGCACAAGGCTGCACGTCCAGACTCTCGGGCTTGGTCAGCGGGCCAGCTGTGTGCTGGTCTTACCCGTGTGCCTTCCCGTGCGGACTTGCCTTACCAGCTTCCCGCTGCCTGCCAGCTCCGGAGGGCACGCTGGTGGAGCCAGGTGGAGTTGTGATTCATTGAGGCTCAGTCCTGGGAGCCGGTCCTGGGAATTTCTGCTCTTGGGAGTCTCCCAGGCCTCACTCGCCATGGGACAGGAGCCTCAGCCTGTCTGGAGACTCCTCTGAGAAGTGAGGGCTTCAGCCCCTCCTCCCGGCTCCCACCAACTGCCAGGCATCCAGGAGGGCAGCATGCCCTCCACCCTCCCCAGGCCCCAGGTGTGAGCTTGGCATGGTGCTGGCTACCCAACATGGAAATGCCAGCAACTCTGACCATTCAAGGACAAGGCCCAGGTTTTGGTCGTATCTGATCTGGTATTATCCTGCACGAAGTGGCCACAAAGGCCATTCTCTCCAGGCCCTTCCATGAGGGTGTCCCCAGGTGAGGTGGCAGCCAGACAGGCTGAGTCAAAATCGAAATGCAGGACACACAGCTGGTGGCAGGGCGAGTCCACGGGGGAGGCACAAAGCCGTTGCAGGAGCTCTGGCATGCCTGCATGTCTCCTAAACCTGACCCTTGTTATTTTTTCTCTAAAACCCAAACAGGTCGAGAAGTGACACTGAAATGAAAACTCCTTTCCGCTGCAGACCTTCCTCTGTTGTCCTCAGAAGGTTCTCTCTGGTCTCCCCATCAGACTGGACATAGCCTGAAGGAGGGCAAGGTCCGTGGCGGGGTGTCTGGCTGGAAGAGGCGCATGCAGCCCCATCTCTCTCTGCTCTGTGAGGACTCACTGTCCCCAGGGCTCAAAGTCAGGTGCACCTGCATGCCCCTGGGCTTGCCCTGCCTTGAGGGCCCCCTCGAGGGCCAGGAGTCCCTGAGGTATCCCCCTTTTTTCTGCCCAGCTGTGAACCAGCCCTCGAGTGCAATCCTAATACGCCCAGGCCACCTGCCACCTGCCCAAGATGCCACGCAGGTGAGTAGCCTGGAACACAAAGGCCAAATGAGGGAAACTGAGTCACCTCTGCTTTTCCGAGACTGGGCTGGGGACTGGGGATGGGGCTTGTGGGACAGCCATCGTGGACCAGGCTGTGTGTCTCCTCTTTTCCTGCCTGTTTTCCTGCCTTTCCCTCCCCGTGGAGCCCAGCCTGTGGCTGGCCTGTTATGCAATCAGTGGCCCACAGCTGGTGTTGGGCCCTATTGGGTCAGCACTGCAGGCTCTGGAGCTAAACCCTGGCCCCTGGGTGGGGACAGGCCGCAGGGCAGGGGCTGTCCCGTCTGTGCAGTGGCATAGGTATGGATTCGGACGCTGGTGCTAAGTAACGGTGGTCTGCCTGCTGCTCAGATCCCCCGAGGGGCAGCTGGTACGTGTACCCCACATTGTAGTGAGGAGATCAGGGCCTGTGGGGGCAAAGGTGTACCTAGGGAAGCACAGTGAGGGGGCCGGCCCGGTTTCCCAGGCATCTCCACCTACTAGGCTATCCCACCTCTGCTGCCCTCGGCCTGCTAAGGCCTGTGGTCAGAGCCATGTGGTCCGTGTAGCCTAAGGGAGCTAAGTCTGTCAGCCCAGAGCACACACTCAGGGCGCCTCCCTCAGGGTCCTCCGAGACATTCAGGGGCAGTGCTGGGCTGGGAGCCTGGTCCTGGGCTGCCTCCGTCCCCAGCAATGAGGCTGATAAGGGCCGGGCACCCCACAGGACAGCTGGGCAGGCCCTTGACAAGGAGCCAGAATCTTTTTGCCCAGATCACTCATCATGGCTGGGGTGGGGGGTTAGAGGAAGACCCTCGGCCACTCTCCTCTCACCCCCTGCCCAGAGGTTGGCCGACGGTCCCTGGCGTGTCCTTGAGGACACCCAGTCCTGTCTACCAGCTAGAGAGTCCAGGGGGAGGGAGGGCCGCAGTAGCCTGAGACCCTCTCGTGTAAGATTTCGTTCTGCGGCCTCAAGGGGACATGGGCCAGCCAGGGCCTGGGCAGGGGCCGGCACTCTGGTCCCCACTCCTGGGTGGCTGCCTCTCAGTCTCCCGCTCTGAGTGGCCAGTGCTGGGCTTGGCCCTGAGCCTCCTGTTGCTGGCTGGGGGGCCCGGGACTTAAGCCATGACCTCCAGTGGGGAACAAGGCACAGGACCCTACGCAAGGCACCGTCCGTGCAGCTCCTGCACCCAGGGGCTGTTCGGGAGGCTCCAGCGGCCCCACTTCTTGGGACTGGGCCTGAGCCACCCCCTCAACCTCGCGGCAGGGGCAAGGCCAAGCCCGGGAAAGCCCAAGAACAAGACCTCCCCAGCCCATCCTGGGGCCAGGGACCCGGCCATCTGAGCCTCAGCATCCTCACTGCTAAATGGGACTGGTCATCTCAGCCTCACCAGGCCTGTGAGGACCCAGTGGTACAGCCCAGCCTTGTGCCTGCCTGGAGGAGGCAGACTGTTGGGAAGGGGCGTGAAGGGAGGTTTAGGGCATTGAAGAGACAGAGCTCTCCTACCACTGTACTAAGCAAAAGGCAAAATGTTCTAACCTCATGACGTCAGTTGTGTTACCTCGGCCTCCATCTGCTCACCTGCTGGATAGGTGGCTGCCGCAGCTTTTCCTCTGTGCCCAGGCAGGTGGAGGCCGCGCCGGAGACTGTGGTGACGTTCCCGAGACTGACTGTGCTGTTGGGCGCTGGGTGCCGAGCCCTTGGAAGGTGTGAGCCGCCCCAGGGAGGGACACTGGGCTCTGTGTGTTTCCCTTCTGGCCCAGCCACCCCGCCCACCAAGGTTGCCTTTTAGGAGGAAAGAATAGCGTCCTCTGGCCTCCCCCGGAGTGGGGACAGCTCAGGTCACCCTGAGGGGGCAGGACCGACCAGAGCCCGTGGGAGGCAGTCCCCGCCAGCCCAGGGGCCCCTCAGGCTGGGCCCAGGCCCAGCAGTCCCTGAGGCTCTGCTGCTGGACCGAGGGTGGGCGGCCAGGGGTACACTTCCAGCACTGGTTTAACACATGCAGGTCCCCAACATGCATGTGCCAGAAGGTACTTGGGGACACGGTCGCTGCTGTCCAGATGGGAGTGATCCGGTCACCGTCCAGTGTCCCCCAAGTCACGCTGCACTCCCCTCCCCCTTCCCTCTCCAGCAGCTGGCTTCTGTGGGTCTCCTCTCTGCCGTGGGCACGTGGGCACTGGCCAAGAGGGGGGCTCAGAGTGCCCAGGCCCTCTGCTGACCCGCCGGCCAGAATCCCAGCGGCCTTAGTAGCCACTGGCCTGGCCCCCAGCCCCATGCCCTGCAGCGCTTCCCACCTCCAGAAGGAGGAAGCCTTGAAGTCCGTCTCGGCGCCCAGACTAACGGCCCTTTGGGGTGAGGTAGTAGGTTGTATAGTTTGGGGCTCTGCCCTGCTATGGGATAACTATACAATCTACTGTCTTTCCTGAAGTGGCTGTAATACCGACGGTGGACAGCACATAGGACCCGTTGGGGAGGGGTAAGGGGCAGGTTGGGGTGGGGAACAGCCTCGGCAGTGTGGGGGGCCCTGGCAGCTATGCTGGGCCAGTTTCCATGTGCTGTGTGACCTTGGGAAGGTCCCTTGACCTCTCTAGGTTCCAGTTTCCTCATCTGTGAAATGTGGGTGAGTGAGAATTGACGGAGATAGCTGTGTGTCGTGTCCAGGGCAGGGTGGGCCTCAGAGCTGGCCTCTCCATCTTCCCGCACTGCGCTGAGAGCCAGTGCACCTGCCGGGCGGTCTGTGCAGCCTGCTCCCTGCCCACCTGTCCTGTGCGTCAGGCCCATGAGCCAGCCCATCTGGACTGTCCTCCTCGACCTGGGCGTCAGGAGGAAGAGCCTTGGGGCCAAGGAGGACGGGGCAGCTGAGATGACAGGGAGGCCCGTGGCATCCCCCTGGCCTGCCCAGCCCGGAAGGGGCGGGGGCTGCACGGTCCTCCATGCCCCCCTTGCCCAAGCAGGAGGGGAGGGGTACTCCCGAGCACCGACAGCCCTCGAGTGCACACCCCCGCTCCACCTCCCAGCAGCCATGGTAGAGGGTGTGGGCCGCACTGTGTGGGAAACCGAGGCACCGTCTGCTTGTCCCTCCTGCCCTGCACCTGCCCAGCCCTTCAGCTTGGCTCTGGTGGCCAGGGACCACCGGGCAGGGGCCGGGCTGGGCGTGGAGCAGTGGCGGGTGGGGACCCTCCCGCTCCTGGGGCGCCAGCGGGGTGAGGTAGTAGGTTGTGTGGTTTCAGGGCAGTGATGTTGCCTCCTCAGAAGATAACTATACAACCTACTGCCTTCCCTGAGGGGCCCAGCGGCATGCCGGGAGGGCCGCCCCACCGCCGCTCACGCACCGGAGGCTGCCGCGGGCGAGCACACCTTGACTTCAGTAAAAGCTGCTCTGACGTGAATCCGGAACCGCCTCTGTTCGTTTGGGAAGCCCAGCCACGGGCGATGTCAGAGGGCACGTCGGCCATGGGGGAGCATCACGCGGCCCGACTGGGAGCCTGTCCTGGACTGTTGAGGGCTCACTAGGCTTGCCTGTCTGCCGCCCATCCCAGCAGCCTCTGAGCCTTCCAGGGGCTCAGTCCCAGACCTCCGCCCCCACTCGCCTAGCTCCCTTTCAGGGACTCTGGCTCCGAGGCACCACTCCACCCCCACCTGCTGCGGAGGCCCCTCAGGCCCTTTGCCAGTGGTGTGGACCCCCAGCCGGCAGCTCTGTGCACAGTCCAGGGCCAGCCCCAAGGCCACTTAAGCACCTGGCACTTGACTGGAGCCCAGAAGCCCCCCCAGGACAATTTCTGGGGCAGAGTCCTTACTTCAGGTGCCCATCTTTAGGCCAGGTGCCATCCCAGATGTTCACCCACGATTCTCCCAGATGCCTCAGGTCTTCAGGCGGCAGCGGCCCCAGGCCTATCCCCAGGATCCCAGCCTGGGTGTTCAGAGAGGGCCACCCGTGCCCAACCAGCACCAAGAGCAGCCCTCGGGCAGTGCCGGCATGGCTGGGTCCGCACCCTGCCCCATGCGCAAGGTGCCCAGCACAGATCCTGGGTAAGGCACCTCCTTTCCTAGCTGGGTCAGGCCCCCAAGGCTCCCCACAGCCCCCTACTAAAGACCATCCCAGGCTGGCCCTTGACAATACCCTGGGGCACACAAAACCAGACACCACCATACCCCCCAGTGCCCCGGCCTGACGGGGACAGGTGGGACACCGCCCTCAGATGGTCATCGGGGACACGGACCAGCAGAGGCTGATCAGCCAGGTGTGAGGAGGGGCTGGTTGAACTGGGCACCTCTTGCCATTGCACCAAGTGGCCTAGGGCCTGACCCCTCCCACTCTGACTGTCCCCAACCTGCCGTGTTGGCCCCAGCTTCCATCCTGAGTGTCCTGGCCTCCTGCCTAGTCTTTGCAGACCCACTAGCTTCACATGGCCACACCTGGGCAGACCAGCATGCCCCCACCCGACACCCATAGGTGCCCACCCTCACCCAGGCCGACCTGCCCCAAGGAGCTGCTGCTGTTACACCACGGGCCAGGGCCATGGAAGCCCAGAGCAGGAGCCCCAGACAGCAGGGAGGGCTTCCTAAACGGGCCACCTGAGCTGGATCTTGATGGCTATGTAGGAGTTTGCAGTTGGAGACACAGAGCAGAGGCCCTTGTAGTGGGATGCTCCATTATCCCCTCCTATCTCCCTGGGGCCAGGGCCAGTGACACACTTGGGCCCTGACGCCCCCCCTTCTTCACCCCATGGTCAGTCAGCAGCCGCCTGGCCACTTGTGTTCCTGAACATGTCCGCCCCTCCCCTCTCCATCCCTACTCCCACTGCCGGGCCTCAGAGCCTTCCAGCCTCCCCCAGGTCCTGGCCCCCTGGGCACCCCCTCTCCCCCTCCTGCTTGAATGCCCACAGCTCAGGCACTACCTTTGACCACAGTACCCCCATGTGTGTCTAAGCCAACCATCACTGACTGTCACAGAGTCGGCTCAGCCTTGCCTCCTAGCACCTCCACTGGGCCCAGCCCCGCAGTCGGAGCCAGGCTCTGCCCAGCAGAGCTCAGGGCCTGCTTGGAGCAGCCAGGGGAACACAGCAGCCACTCCTTGGTCAGCACCCTGATGGGCATCCCAAGAGCTGGGAGAGCCCCAAGGAGCCCTGGGCCCAGCCCTGCAGTCAGGGTGGCTTCCTGGGGGTGGCACCTGTGTCACCCTGTGTCCCCCTCAACCTTCCAGCCAGCCACCTGCCAGCCTTCCCTTTTCCAACTGGCTGTCCCTAAGAGATGGGGCGTGGAAAGCCTTCCAAATGTGGGCCTGAGGTGGGGCCAGGTGCCGCCCATCACCTGGGCATCAGGGCCGTGGAAGCAGTTTAGTCCTGAAAAAACTGGATGAAGTCGTCAGCATGGTCAGCACAGCCAGTTTGTTTCTATCCCAGTCAAGGTGGGCCGCCAAGGAGGAGAAACTGTTAGACTAAACCGGCCCTGGGTGCCCGGGGTGGGCCCTGCTACGGGCCACAAGGCCATCTCTGACCTTGGACCCACCGAGAGGGATGGCCGAGCCAGTTGAGCATTTAGACCCTACAACCGGAGACAAACCAGGGCTTGCCTGGCATGTGGGCACCAGGGCTGGCCATCAACCAGGCCAGAACTAGGGTGAGGTGGCAAGACTTAGCATTTCAGGGGGTCCTTACTCTGAAGGTCACATGGCACGCCAGCCTGTCCATCGGCGCAGTGGACACAGAGCTGAGGCCCACATGCTGTTAGGGGCTCACAGAGCAGGTTCATTTACTTTTCTTTTTTAATAATCTGAAGGAATATTGAATATAGTAAGACTATATATGCTGTATTTTTAGTGCATATATATATATATGATACATAGTACATAACATGTATAATAATGAATCCTACATGGATTTATTCATCTTTATATCACCCAGTCGAAAAATTGTTTTGTAATCTGTTTAATGGAGGAAGAACCCGGAAAGGCAAAGTGCCCAAGGAGGCCCCCTTTCCTGGCCGGCCGGAGGGAGGCCTGGGCCTCAGCGGCTGGAGGGCCCTGCCATCGGACTGTTTCCCGACAGCGACACCGTGTGACAGCAAAAGGCAGTGGCGGCCGTGAGCTGTGAGCTGCCAATCCCTGCCCAGCACCCCTCCACCTGAGACCAAGGCTATGGGAGGGGATGACCCCCTCTGGGCTGAAAGCCTCAGGTTCAAGGTCATCCCAGGAGAGGAGGCCCCAGTGGCGCTACCTGCTTCTCTGGTGTGGGGGCCTGAGCTGCAGACTAATAATGGAGCAGTATTTACCAGCACCCCTGCCAGCCCTGCCATGCCTGGGTGCACCCCAGTGACATACTGGGGCACCTCTGCAGTGGTTCCACCCAGAGGCGACGTTGGCTGGCAGTGTCCTGCTCACCGTCAATGAGCACCCCATGGTGCCCCCTCCTCACGGCCACGCCCACAGCAAATCCGTGAGAGACACACGGATCCACAGGGTGCAGCCCAGGATTCAGACGCACATCTGTCCTCAGGCACTGTCCGCTGACCCAAGGCCGGACTTCCTGCAGGAAGGGAGACAGTCCCCAAGCCTGGAAGGTTGTCTGGGTACGCAGAGATGGGTGGCCCCAGGCAGAGGAGAGAAAGGGAAAGGGGCCGTCATGAGGGCCTCAAAGTCCAGGTAGAAGAGGGTAGGTTCTCCAGTGCGAGGCAGGGCTTTGCTGTCATGCCCATGGCCCCCTTGGCTGAGCCTCAGTGTCCGCCCAATATCATTTAGCAAAGATAGATACCCTCTGATGTCCCCTCCTGCAGGCAAGGTCTGCGAGGCCAGGTGGGCAGGGAGGTCTGGGGGAGTCCCTGTGTCAGCTGAGCGGGAGCACTGAGCTCAGCCCCTCTCCGTAGAGGGGGAAGGTGTGGCACCAGACAGGTTACATGCCAGACCCTGGACAGCTAGAGGGCTGAGATGGCCAGGAGGGCAGGGTCTTCAGGTCTGGCTTACTCCAGGGGCTCTGACCCGACCACAGCCCCAGCTGTTCCTGAGTGTGTCTGCCTCTCTTGCCTGCTTGGTGCCCACGTTCGTGGTCCACACCACTGTCAGCCAGTGCCCCTGACCACACGGCTCCCAGGGCTTCCTGAGTCTACGTGGCAGCCAGGTCTCTCTGGAAGGAGTCCCCAGGGATGGGAGCAGAGGGTTCAGGCCATTAGTGTAAATAGTGGCAAGTCAGCCCCCATTGATTGATGATGCCATGTGCCAGGGGGAGTCTCCTGTCCTTAGGACGCCAGAGGAGCTGCTCTCCTGTGTCCATTCGTGGACATGGACACCAAGGCTCAGAGAGCAGTGGCTTTCCCAAAGCCACCCAAAAGGCCAGGGCAGAGCTGAAATGGCGACCAGGTCTGTGAGGTCAGGGCCCCCCTCCTCCCCTCCTCCCCTCCTCCCTGCCCATTTCCTGGGTCAGCCCCGGGGAAGTCCAGGGCACCTGGCACCCATGTAAAGGGCTTCTAGCCCAGCACCTGTGCCGGGAGGCCCAGGGAGCAGCTGGTGGGCAAGAGGAGAAGGCCTGGGTGGGGAAGGGAGGGCCAGGTGGGAGGAGAGGCCGTGGAGGAGGGGAGTGAGGGCAGCCGCTGGGAGGGGCGAGCAGAAGGGCTGGGGGCTGGCAAACGGCTAGGCCCTCCGGACCGCAGGTGTCTGCCCTGGCAGCCCCTGGAATGCCATGGGGGGGCCCTGCCTGTGGAGGAAGGAACCCAGGATCAGAAGACCACCTAGCAGAAGGGTCCCAGCTCAGCCACAGACCAGCTGTATGACCCAGGGCAAGCCCCGACCCTCTCTGAGCCTGTTTCCTTCCCAGGCTGAGGACCGAGATGCTCTTATGGGGCGGTGGGGCCTATGGGGAGCAGGGGTGGGCTACCAGACCTACCCGAGCTGGCAAACTCCACAGGAGGCTCTGCAACCTGCCTCCCGAGACGTCCAAGAGGCTCGCCAGGCCAGCAGCTCACACTCTCCCTCCCTGTGTCCCTTGTTCTCTCCCACCACCTACTTTTCTTTTGTTCCATGAAGCTGTCATAACCCTCCAGCCAAAGGAAATTGGGGACCCCATGGTGGAACAAGGGGTTTATCACTCTTGCTGTGCCCTGAGAAGGCCGAGATGTTACTGGACTCACTTCCTGGACAAGTATGGCCAGAGCTGCTGGCCTCAGTGGCCTCTCTTGGAACCCACTGAAGGCTCTGACAAGGCCTCCTTGACGTGGTTTAACCCAGTTTCCCAGACAGGCCTGACCACACCAGCCCGGCTGGACAAGTCACACCAGGGGTCCCCACGGAACAAGAGGCACCGCCGTGGACCGGAGCCCTGCCTGGACTTCCTGCATTTGCAGAGGTCCCTCTGGCTGCCGAGGGGGGAGATGGCCCTGCGGTGAGGCCACCAGGCTCAGCCGAAGTAGATGCTGACCCATGATGGTGACCACAGACAGCACTGAAGTGGGGGGTTTTGAGAAACACCAGGACGTGACACCGAAGGGATGTGAGGACCGACCAGGGCAGAGGCTGACTGGCAGGGGGGGCCCGGCCCTCTTGGGGTTGATGGGTGGGGTCACTGAGACGGTGAAACAGGGCTGGGTGAGGTTCAGGACGTGCCACATGTGAGGCGCTCTGAGGACTGACCCTAGAGGCCCCCCGCATGGGCCGGAGGCCAGGACTTTGCCCCCAGAGGACCCACCTGGGCCCCCGCTGTAGGAAGCCACACCTGTGGAGCCAGATTCCTCTGCTACATCCCCACTGTCCCTACACACCCTGTGTGAGGGGCATCTGAGGGGGGCTCTGGGGCTTCCTTGCCCACATGTTCTGGTTCCCCGTGGGAAACAGGCCTGGCCTGGGAGCAGCAGGACAGCATGAGATGCAGTTCCTGGCGCTTCTGCTCGAGGGCAAGGCCCTCATCCCAGCAGAGGCCAGGCAGCCGCCTTCTCTTGCTCAGGTGGAAGGTGACCAGGCAACCTAGGCCTCAGCACTGGGCAGAGCCTGGCTCTGGGGCGAAGCCCAGACCTGGTCCCGTTGACTCATGGTCAAGAGCGAGAGGTGTCTCCTGCTGGGATCTCAACCGACAGTGGGCTCCGAGGAGGGTGCTGGAGACAACGGGGCAGGGCAGCGGGCCACCCACTGGCAGGGGCTGCCCACGCCCAGCTATGACCTGAGTCCCTGCAGGGCTGCACCAGGGTCCCCACATGCCCTAAGCCAGCTTAGGCTAGGGGCTCTGAGCAAAACCACAGAGAAACAGGCATGGCCCAGTGTCAGGAGCCCTGGCCTCTGTCTAGACCCTGCCTCCTGAGGGACCCGAAGAGTTCCTGACACCACCTGTGGGCCTCAGTCTCCATGTGCCCAATGAGGAGGGCACTGACTCGAGGGTCCAGGACTGCTTTCGGCTGCTCCCTCAGGATGCCCCGGCTCCAGGGCAGCCCCCACAGTCAGGCCTGAAGTGGCCACCAGGTGGCAACCGGTGCCTGGTAAAAAGTGCAGCTCGGCTGGGGAAAGGCCGTTGTGTGGGTGCTGCCCTCAGTCTCTAGCGGTGGGTCTGACTGCCATACCAGCGGGGTCACTGCTGTGTGGCCCTGGGGGGCCATCACCCTCCTAGAGCCTGGGGGACCCCATCCCCAAGGGCGTCCTAGGGCATCACTCAGCTGCAGAGAGGCTCCCCAGAGCTCCGGGGTCACAAGGGGGCTGGTGGCAGGGTGGGCAGGGAGCATGAAAACAGCCACGGGGGAGGCGCCATCCTGCAGCTGATGGGAGCCACAGTGTGCCCCAGGGAGGGCCGGAGGCCGGCAGGGGAGACTGCCCCACAGGCAGGGAGGGCAGCTGCTGGCCTGGCCCGAGGGAGTCGGGTGGCTGTCAGGGAGGCAGGCTAGGAATGAGGCCGGGGGCCAGCAGACCCTGACAAGCAGGGCAGTACCCAGCTACACAGGCGTGTTGGGGAGGCCCTGGGCTGTGCGGCCTCCCTGGGCCTGGGCAAGGTGGTCCTGAGGGAGCCGCGGCCAGGCTGCTGTCCCGCCCAGCACAGGGCCCGGGCTTGGGCAGGTTCCGCCGCCAGGGAGAGCAGGCTGCCAGGGCCGGAGGGCTAGATGTCACCGCGTCATCCCCAACCTGGTGCACAGTCCCGGCTTGTTGTCCCCTGGCTCCAGAAGGCTCTCTCGAAGCAGGGCCAACCCCCTCCCTCCAGGCACAGGGGGCCACTGCCACCCTGGAGCAACGGCACCCAGTCTGTGCTTTCCCAGGGTCCTCCACTCGGGGCGCCCCTCCCTCTGGCCCTTCTCCCCAGCCACCTCCAGCGGGGCCTTCCAGTAGGGCCACCACCCCCAGGTTCTTCTAACTGCTATGTGCCTGACCCTGTCCTGTCGTCTGACATTCTGGTGGGTGTTATTTCTGCCTCCCTGTCTTAATGATGAGAAACCTGCCTGAGGTCCCACAGCCTGGCAGATGTCCATTCAGGAGTGTCTGGGGCCCAGGCACACTTGCGGCACACCCGGCCTTGCCCCCAGCAGCCACTCTCGCCTCTGGGGAACCTTCCTGGCTTCAGTCTTCTTTCCACACCCCCACGCTTGTACCCAGATGCCCCTGAGTCCTGGCACCTGTGGGTAAGGGGGCAGAGGGAGAACTCAGGGTGCAGGGTTGCCTCATCCTCAGACTGCCTGCAACAGGGTGTTCATCACCTGGAGGCATCAACTGGGTGGGCAGCCCTGAGAACTCTCCTCCACTGGGTGCATTCTGGTAGGACACAGACCTGGTAATAACTATACAATCAGTTAGGGGATGGATGCCCGAGGCCTCAGAGACACAGGACAGGAGAGAGAGTCCACACAGCAGGGGGTAGAGGAGAGTTCATGCAGAGCTCCCTGGGAAGGTAAGTCCTGAGTTGGGTTTTGTAGGATGAATAGGAGTCTGCCAGCTACAAAGTAGAAGAGGAATGAGAAGCCCCCACCCCAACTCTGTGATTATATGTGTGTGTTGTGGGGGCCTGTGGGCGTTGCTGTGTGGCACACTGATAGGTAGGGTAGCAGGGCGAGAGACTCTATGGGTGCTGCGGACCACTCATGCCCCAAAAGGCAGGTCATTTCAAGAATCAGTCTCAGAATTCATCAGGCAGCTTTACAAGCACCTGACAGAAACTGAAGCCGAACCAGCTTTGGCCCAGAGGGGATTTGTCAGCTTAGGTAACAGAATATCCAGGCATTGGACCAGCATCAGCCATGGCTGGATCGAAGGTGTCCTCAGGACTCTGCCTCCCCAGCTTCTGCTGACTGCTTCCCTCCGTGCACCCCTTCCCCAGGCAGGCCCCCTGACAAGCAGGGATGGCTGTCTGCCTCCCATCCTGACCCCGTGAAAGGCTTTCTCCTCTCCTCCAGGAGTTATGTTGACTCTGACTGGCCGGGCCTGGGGAAAATGCCCAGCCTAGGGCCACTGGCTGTGTGCTCACTGGCCAGGGTGGGGCCAGCCCCAGGGACTGCTGTAGGGTGGGGCAGTCACAGAGAAGAAGTGGGTTCCCAGAGCCAAATGCTGCTCCCTGGACGGTGTTGACTTCACTGCTGGGCAGAAGGGGGCCCCAGGAGGGCAGGCTCCTTGCAGTGACCCTGAGCTGTGCAGGATTGAGGCTGTCCCCGTGGCTGAGTCAGCCAGCACTTCCCGTCTGTCTGAGGGCTCATCTCTGTGTGGCAACTTGGGGCCAGGCCTGTGTCCACCCTGGCCAGACCACTGGAAGGAGGGCGGCGCCCCTTGAGGCCAGGCTGGCGTGGAACTGGTAGTGACCTCTAGATGCAAGGAGAGGGCATGCGTGCCGGCCATCCTGCCTCACTCTAGCCACTTGTGTCTCCACAGGGCCCCCACGAGAGCCTCCAGCAGCCCCTGGGGAGGCACTGCTAGCGTCTGCCCCATTCTGCAGACCAGAAGCCGAGGCACAGAGCTCTGTGACCCAGCCAGAGGCAGCCTGGAGGCAGTGCGCTGGGACGGGGCAGCAGGCCTGTCATGCCCAGGCCCAAGCTGCCCCGTGGGACGTGGGCCCGGCCCTGCTCTCCTTCCTGCCTCCGCCCACAGCCCCAGCCCCCTCCTGGGTGCAGCAAGTAAGCGCCAACCTCAGAAGGACACCCTCACCAAGCGCCCACCCCGGGGACCAAGGGCAGCGCGGCACACCCCCTCCCACTCCATGTCGTCTGTGTTGTGGGGCAGGTGCCTCACCCCTCCCCACACAGGCTGAGTGCCCTCTCTGGGAGGGGCACCAGGTGGGCAGCCACCGGCTCCAGCCCAGGAGGAGCCAGCAGCATGTTCGACCTTGGCCCTCAGAGCAGGCGCGGGCAGAGGCCCGGTGGTCCCCTCATGGTTGCCCGCCCCCATCTCTCGGGGACCACACTCCTTGTGTGAGCTCAGCGTGTGATGTCACCCACACTCTGCTCCGACTCTCCACCTGGCAGGGGTCACATGACAGGGCCCTGCGTCAAATGTGGGGCTCCACCCCACCCCACGGTCAAGGGGAAGACTGTCTCATGGGTCCAGAATGCCCTGGGCCACCACCCGGGAGGAAATCACAGGGAGCCCAGAGCCTGGCACAGGGCTCCTCTCCCTGCCTGAGAGCTCCTTCCCCTGCCCTGTGGCTCCCCCATCCCCACCTTCAAATCCGACATCAGTGCTACCGTGCTGAGCAGCACAGCCAGTGAGTCTCGGGAGAAGCCCTTCCAGACAGTGAGACCCTGTGCCCTGTGCCCGGCACAGAGTTGTACTAGTGAGCATTTGGCAGACAGACACACAAATGAGGTGATGTTGTAGTTGGGCTTTGAAGGTTGCATAGGAGTTCGTCAAGGGGACGAAGAGAGGCATATCCCAAGTGGAGGGCACAACGTGAGCAGCCCAACAGTAGGCAGGAGCTCTGTTGTGTTCAGCTGCTGCAAAAGAGGTTGAGGCCCCTGTCAGAAGGAAGAAGTGGGGTCCACCAGAGACAATGTCCACTCCTCCCTGCCCTGGTCTTACTGGTACCCCTAGTCCTCTGGCCTGGCTCCCCAGCACAGTCCTTGAGCCTCCCTACCCCTGACCCCCCCACATGTCCCCTTTCTCTTCCAGCCCGGCCCCTCCAGGAGGCCTCCCCTGACCTCCCCATGCACTGGCTATTGGGACTTCCTGCCCACCCTGTCACTCTCCTGCCCCTCACACTGCACTCTGGCCAGCCCACGTGACCCCTGCCACAGGCTGGGCAGCACCCACTGGATGGAGGGGCACCCTGAAACCAGGGAGGGGGCCAGGCTGGGGCCATAGGTCACTGGAGGTGCCGAGCCGTCACCCTCCCATTCTGTCCACTGCTCACCCCCCAAAAGTCCCCCTGCTGTGCCAGGACCACCAGGGCCAGCCTGAGTAGCCCAGTCCCATGGAGTCCAGACTGCCACACCAGCAGGTGCTCCCCTCGGGCCAGAACAGGCTCCATCATCTCCCATGACCACCCCCTGAGGCTGTGAGGTCACAGGCCCACCCTGCCCGCTGTGTGTGCTCAGCCTAGTTGCCCACCCTCTCTGGGCCTTAGCAGTAGGAGGTGCCCACACAGCCTAGAGTAGTGATGGGGCTTCATGGAGCTTCAGACCATTGGTGACAGACCAACTAATGGGGAAGAGCCCAGATGCCCCCTCCTCTGGGGCTTGGCACGGTGCTGGGCCCAGGTGGTATTCGGGGGACCAAGTGCTCACTCAGTGGAGAGGGGAAGGGATGGGAAAACTGAGGCACAGGTTTAAGCGCTCCATCCAGGCCAGTGCCACCCCTATGCTCCATGCAGGTGCCCCCATCCCTGCTGGTCGCCTCCTGTACACCAGCCCGCTGATACCAGCCCTGAGGCTTGACCACAGCCTGTCCCCTCTGAAGGGGCTCTCGGCCAGGGCAGGGGCCGCTGCAGCTGGGAAGTGCACCCTCAGCGCCCCATCATGGCAGGAAGAGGAGGAGGGGGTGCCCATCTGCTTTATACGGCCGCAGTTCTAGTGCTAAATGCAGAGACATGGCTTGACTGGGCGCTGCATTCGGCCAGGTCCAGCTCTCTGGAACAGCTGGGCTGGAGGCCACGACCCAGGGCCTGGGAACACAGGCCGGACCTGGCACTGCCTTGGGACCTCGGATGGGCAGCAGCTCAGGAGGCCAGTGACCTTCCCAAGGGTGGACAGTCAGGTGAGGCCCAGAAGCATGGCCGTGCCTCCTGCCCCATCCCTCCCTCCCTGTCCCCTCCCACCCGGGCCAGCCTCCTGACCCAGCAGGCTGGGAGCTCCCTGGGTGCCCGAGCGCCCGGGCCCCTCCTGAAGGCCTGGCCCTGATGGTGTCTGCCCCGCATCACCCTGCTTAATCTCTGGCTCTGATACTTCTGTTGTCCCCATTACACAGCTGGGGACAGGCTGGGCAGAGTCACCCCAAGGTCACGCAGTGCTGGGTGAGAGAGCTGCACCCACTCCCCTGGGCCAGGAGCAGCTCCCCATTTCACAGATAAGGCGACTGAGTCTGGGTGTGGGGAGAAGCCGTCCCTGAGGCCACACTGAGCAAGGCAAGCACCCGGTCTGTGGACTCAAAGCCAGTGCTTCCCACCACACCCCTGAGCACAGGGACTCGCCTGTGCGGCCCGAAGTGGGAGTGTACGGCTCCGCCAGGGAGACAGGAACCGGAACAGGTAACACTTGGTTGCAGCAGCTGTGGTGGGGGCTTGAGGCCCATGGAGGCATGCCCTCCCCAGCTTGGGTGGGGAGTGAGGATTCCTGGAGGAGGTGATGCGACTCACCTAAGTCCTCGAGGACAAAAAGCCAGGATGAGGCAGGGGGTGGGGTGGAGAGAGAAGCCTGTGGCGTCCACATGTGAGGGGTCACCTGGTGGGTGGGGGCCTGGAGGTGAGCAGTTGGTGGGCTGGCCATGAAGGGCCTTGGGCACCGCTGGGTTCTTGGGGGCCATGGGGAGCCATTGAAGGTTTAGCAGGTGAGTGACAAGCTCAGCTGTGTGTTTTAGAAGCTTGGCTACTGTGCGGCTTCTGGATTCTGCATCAGAGGGCATGAGAGCTGGGGCAGGAGGGTGGTGGGGAGGGCGGCCCGGCCAGGCTCTGGCCTCTAGAGGGAGACACACGCGGCCCAGTCAGTAGACCTCAGGGCAGCAGCCACAGGGCTGGTGCTGCGGGACCTCGGGCCCTGTGCCCCATGCTCCCCTGGGTCCGCCCTCGGAGGCCTAACCGGGCAGACTAGGCCCGGAAGGATCTTGCTCTCCGACCCTCACCCAGACGCCAGACCCAGGGGCAGCCAGCAGTGGCCACTTCCTGGGAGTGCTGGTGCTTCACCAGGAGGGTACGGGGCAAGGGGTCACTTCTGCTGGGGTCCGGGAAGCTTCTTGGAGGGTGAGAGGCTCTGGTCCGTCGGGGTCGCCAGGCAGCAGCTGCAGCAGGGTGCTTCAGGCGGTGGGGTGGGGGGCAGCAGGAACGAGCAGTGGCCCCAGGACAGGCCCTCGGGGTTGCCGCGGGGGGCCTGGGGCTTGGAGAGCACACTTGGTGTTCAGTGGGGACCACGGAAGGCGGCACAGAACTCCAGGCAGGTAGACCAAGGGCGGGGTAGGGGAGACAGAGCACAGAAATCCTGGGGCGTCAAACCGGGAGTAACACAGAACCACTCCTTCATCACGGACGTCGGAGCCCTCCCGCGGCCCCAGGCTTATTTCAGGGACGGTGGCAGGAGTGCTGGGTGACCCCAGTAAGCATTGCAGGGGAGCCCCGAGCTCAGGGAGAAGTAAGTGAGGGGAAGCTGGGGGCATGTGCTTCTAGAAGGTGGTATCCAGCAGGAGTAGTTCTTGGGGCCAGGGGTGGGGCCAGGCCCCAAAATAGGGAGGCATGGCCTGTGGCAGGAGCTGAAGGTGTGAAGTGGCCTAGGTGCCAGGGTGGCTGGGAGAGTGGCCCATGCCAGGAGCACCCCCATCCGGCCTCTGGGTTCACAGCTTGCTTTCCCAGCTACACCCAGACCCAGGCATGGCTGGGAAGGTGAGTCAGGGAGCTGGAGTTGGGGGCCCCTGCTGGCATCTGGGCAGTGTGTGTCTGGTACCCAAGACCTCAGGCCTAGCAACAGGGTTGAGACCCTGGTAGCCAGGTGACCTACAGCCGCCTCTCGCTGGACAGTGACATATTCACGTTCTCAGAGCTGGCCTCTCAGCCCAGGTCACTGTGAAGCTGCATGCAGGGACCCAGTGCTCCCCGTCCGAGATGGGGTTCAGCCCCTTCATCTGTTGACCCCAACCAGTCCCAACCCGGAATTTTGTCTTGTAGTTGACGTTTCATGTGTGCTCAGCCTACGCTGGGAGGTGCCATGGGTAGCAGGTGTCTATCTGGCTACAGCCGGGAGGGGTCCTGGACACCTGTGAGGCAGGAGCTCCAGGGATGGGGGGTCAGGAGGAGCTCAGCCTCTCACAGCCCTGGGGTGCCCACCACGGCCCTGGCCTGGCACTGGGGGCATTTGCCCAAGCACTGGTTGCTGGCTGGAGCCTGGCCAAGAGGGCTGGGGACATTCAGGGTCAGGGGAGCGGCAAGGTGGGAGGTGAGATCTGGGCAGATTGTCATGGGCACAGCAGTCCCAGGAGCCACTGGGCCAAAGGGCCTCACTCAGCATCTGTGTGATGTGGCCACAAGAGTCCGAAGGCCAGTCCGAGGTGATGTGTCAGGCAGGGTCCGCCAGGGCTGGAAGCCAGGTCTCCAACGCTAGGCCCTCTGCCCTGCAGCGGACCACAGCACCCAGGACTGGACCAGCACGGGGCGGGTGGTACACTGTCCTGGGACTGGGGACTGGAGTGTGGAGTGGCTGGAGGTGACGGGAATCTGAGGACGTCCTTAGCTCTTCAGGGTGATGTGGGGGTAGAGGGCAGGTGACCTGCACGCTGCAGGCTTCTCCACCCTGCCTAGCAGACAGGAACTAGGGCTCCGGCTCTGCTGCCCCTAGGGGCAGCTGCCTAGAAGAGCAGCTGGCGGCAGGCTGGGGTGTCTGAGCACCTGGCCCCTGGGCAGGGTGACCCCAGGTGACCTCACAGGCCTGCTCCACAGATGGTGCTGCCACCACAGTCCACCTGCCACCCCTCCCCAGCCCGGCCTCTGGGTCTTGGGTCTCATGGGCTCTGAGGGTTGACGGAGGCCACCCCGGCCCTGGGGCCCTGCTGCTCCAAGGAGGGTGCAGGTGAGATCATCGAGGCGAGGCCCGAGCACCAGCTCCGCTCTGACCTCCCACCTCTGTGCAGGGGCCTGAGCACAGCTCATCCAGATCTGCTCCCCTTGCCCTCCTTCCCGGACTCAGGGCCCAGTGCCCACCCAGGGCCCACACCAGATTCCAGACACCCAGGGCTCCTCTCCTGCCTCGTGCCCTCTCCCCGTCCTACCCTAGGCCCAGGTCTCTCCTCCTACCCACCCCTCAGAGCTGCCCAGCGCCTCGTCCCAGCCCCACGCCCCCATCCCTGCAGGGCTGAGGCTGGTCCCGGGTCCCGTGCCCCCGACAGCCCCGAGAGCAGGAGAGCGCTGGGAGCCTGCCTCCAGTCCTAGCCCTCTCTGCAGAATGGGGGTCACTAGTGCCACCCCACAGGGCTGGGGGCATATTCAAGGAGTTGGCTCTTCTGAAGCCTGCCGTCTGCTCAGAACACCCTCCCTGACAATGTCCCTGGCTTCTGGGTGTCCCACCTACCTCCAGTCCTCGCCTCAGCTCCATAAAGCCCATGCCTGCCCCGACAGCCCCAGGCCTTTGCTCTGGAGGTCACCACAATGCCGCCCCTCCCCCGCCCCAAGAGTGCCCTTTCCTGACTCCTGGCTGTGGGCCACCCAGGCAAGGCCTTCACGTGCTCCACCCGGCCCGGGGCTCCTCCCTGCGTGCTCCCGCTGTCGGGGAGCAGGTGGTGGCCTGGCAGGGTGATGGGGGCCGGAGGCGGTGAGAGGCGCCCTCAGGAGCTGGAGCTGGTGGTGGTTTTGGGGAGGAGTAGGGTGCGGGGTGGTGAGGCCACTCCTCGTGTCTGGCTTAGATGGAACCGGCTGGCAGGTGGCGCCACAGGCTGTGACGGGAGCATTGCGGGGCATCAGGCTTCAGGACAGTTCCAGGTGGCCTGTGGCAAGGCACCCCAGTCGGCCACTCAGGGGGGAGGGCGACCTAGAGACGTACTTGGAGGCATTACCTTCTGTGGGGTCCCTGGAGCCAGACAGGGACACAGGAGGGTGGGCCAACCGGGAAGAGAGCAGGACTGGCTGGGGCAGAGCTGGGAGCAATAGGGGCAGTGCCTAAGGCCCATGCAGAGGCCAGGGTGCCGGGGAGGAGCCTGGAGGGGAGGAGCCCGAGAGCCTGGTGTCCTGAGTGAGGACGGAGTGGCCTAGGGTGTCCCAAACATGCACGTGGGATGATGGCGGCATCATGGGACAGAAGGGACGCCCCCAAGGCACTGGGGGACAGCAGGACATGACCGGCCCTGGAGGCTGGCCACCCACACTGCCTGCCCCAGCCTTCTCCCCGAAGCAGCTTCCAAATTCCCAGGCAGCCCATGGACCTGGTGACAGGGCTCAGATCAGGGGAAGGAAAACCAACTTCTCTGTGCTACAGAGGCGCTGCCCTTTCCCACAAGCCATTACAGTTCTGTCTTTGTTCCCAGTGAAGCAAACGCTGGAGAAACCCAGGGCTGTTTGCATTACAGTCAAGTCTAAGAAGTCCCCCAGGTGCTCAGCAGGGCAGCAGGCACAAGCTCAGAGGCGGGTCACTGGGGCGGGGGGTCCCCAGAGCTGCATCTGCACCCTCGTGGGTGCAGGGACATTTCCACCGGCAATCGTGGTTGGAGATCCTCCAGGGACGGCGTTGCAGCTGCTTCTGAGAACAGGCTTGGAGCCGAGTCACACGGCAAGGTGACCTCAAGTGGGAGAAGCTGGGAAATAAGCTGTGGAGACGGTCAGAGGCGCTGGCAGCACCGTCCGGCAAGCATCCCGCCCTGCTGACCTTGGCTCTGCTGAGTGCAAGGGCCCAGGGCCTTCCTGGTCTGACCAGCTGTGGGTGGCAGCATGGCAGGGCCAGGCCCAGGCTGGCCGTTCTCTGCACCTGGATTTGCATCGACCTCCACCGCCACCCTGAACATCCGCAGCACTGGATCGTCTGAGGGAGCAAATGAGAAACTCCCATGTGCACGCAGAGACATGGACACAGACAGAAAGGCTCACACACACAGATGTGAACACACACCACACCAAACGTGCCCACATACAGAGCCATGTGTCTATGCTCACACACACGTGCACACACCCACACCTGCATACATACACATACTCAGGAGACACATGTATACACTGTCCGTTCATGCACATACACACAAATGCAATGCGGGCTCGTGCACACGCACACACGCGAGTGTACACACGCACACTGTTCTTGCGCACATGTACACGCCCAAGGTGGCAGGCGGGGCCCTGGACTGAGAACCTCCCTGGGACGCGCCTCCATTGTGGCCCCACCAGTGGCGTGGCTGTGCCTAGTCAGCGCCCTCCCATCCTCGTCTTCCTTCTCTGCTGGATGAGGAAGCGGAACCATGGCCTCCCCGCGGAGCTCCTGGTTCTCCCCGGTGCGCAGCGTGTGCTCAGCCGGTGGCACATGCCGCAGCGGGACTAGCTCACCCAGTGCAGTTCCCAGCCTCCCAGGGCAGCTCCCAGGGAGGGAGCCGGGGCGAGGCCTCACAGCTGCAACACCCTGGGGTGGCTGGGAGCCGGCTGGCCCCACCCTGGACTGGGGGGCGTGATTTGCTCAAGGTCAAACAGCCTGCTGAGGCCAGTGTTCTATTTGTTGTTTTGAAATAAATACCCCTCACATTATGTGTTAACAGAGAAAAATGGAGGCTTTGAGACAGCTGGGGGGGAAATTGTGATTCTTTCTCTCCTCCTCCACTCAGCCAACAGATGACTCATTACCAACAAGTGTACGTTCAGCGCCTGTGACTTCCCAGCAACACTGGAGGACTTAACCCTGAAGCAAACTCGAGCCCTTTCCTCTAAGTGATTAAATCTGAGAAAAAGCCTGGTGTGGCCAAGGTGGCTGGGGCCGCCCCTCCGCCCTCCAGGCCCCGCCGCCACGGTGTGCCCGGGGGGTCTCCGAGTGTGGCTGTAACAGGGGCTGCACTTAGAAGGGTAATGGACAGAGAGATGGGTTTCCTGCCCACTGACCTAACTGGCCAGTCCCTCTGCAGCTACATGGTCTGTGGCCAGGAAAGGTTCCAGAACCATTGCCATGCCTAGCATCACTCGGCATTTTCCAGGTGTCGTGGTAACAGCAGTGAACCAGGAGGCGGAGGCCCGCAGCAGCTGGACCAGTCCGCGCTGGCTTGTCCTGCTCTGATCCTGTCTCCTCACCCACACCATGGGTGCTTGAACCAGGACATCTCTCTGGGGCTTGCTGCTGACGTGCCACTCCTCCAGGTCGGGGATGGGAGAGGCAGCTGGGCCCACGGGGTTTAGGGTACAGACCGGCCTGCACATTTACTGTGCAGGAGCCACAGCAAAGCAGCTCCAGGCAGGGTGTTGGGGAAGCTGCCTTGTGATGGTCTGGGTCCAGCTTCCTGGGCTGCGAAGGCCCAGGGCCACACCAGGCCACACAAACACAAAGCTCCACCCAGCGCTTCTCCAGTGCCTGGCCCCGCCCTGAGGAGCTTGTAGATACTCCCTCACTGATGCTTCTAGCAGCTTAATGAGGCAGGACTGTCATTATACCCTCCTTATAGATGGGGAAACTGAGGTGTGGAGGTACAATGACTTGCCCATACCCTCACAGGCAACAAGTGGCAGAGCCAGTCTGCCCCAGTGGCATGCTCCTGACCGCGGTGGTGACACAGTAATGGCCTTCCAAGGCGACCACATCCTGGTCCCCAGAATCTGTGAATATGGTACCTCATATGGCAAAAGGGACTGTGCAGATGGGATTAAGAGTCTTGAGGTGGGGAGAGGATCCTGGGTTTTCTCAGTGGGCCCAGTGTCACCACCAGGGTCAGGAGAGGAGGAGGGAGCTCAGAGTCAGAGAGAGATTGGAGGAGGCGGGGCTGCGGGCGCTGAAGATGGAGGTGGGGCCCCCGACGCTGGAGAAGAAGGGAAACGGGCTCTCCCCTAGAGCCTCCAGAGGGAACCAGCCCTGCCGACCCCTTGGCTTTAACCCCTCAGGACCCCTGTCGGACTGTGGCCTCCAGAATGGTGAGAGTAAGTCGGGGATGTTTTTAGCCACTCAGTTATGGTCGTTTGTTACAGCAGCCACCGGACACTCATACAATCACTGTGTTCTTGACCTCCACATGCCTCTCATCTCACTTACTTAAAGACAGTTCACCGATTCCTGCCACGCTTCTCCGAGCCTAGGTATGCCCATCTTAGTGGACACACAGTTGGCACCACCGTGCTGGGCAGTGGGGAAGCCCTCTCTTCAACGGCTGTAATGGGGCAGGAGGGGAGGAGGTCCCCAGCCTGTGGGGCTTGAGGGCCTTCTGTAACGGGGCCCCTGCCCTCTGCGGTGTCTTCCTATCAGGTTGGGTACTCCCTGGCCTAAGCATTCCCTTCAAACGCCCCCCAAGCCCACCGGGGAGAATAGATGGTGGGTGTTGCGACTCTGTGAGTACACTAAAACCATAAATTGTGCCCGTTAAGAGCCTGGATTTGAAGGCATGTGAATATGCTGCAATAAAGCTGTCAAAAAAGAAAAGAGACATTCACCTTTGAATTTTGGTGCAGTATCAACGAAAACCCCGTTACCTGAAGTTGCTATCAGATTCCCACCCCCTCTCCACCTGCTATTCAGAGAGGCTAGATTGTCTTCACAGCTGCAGACAGAAACAGCAGGTTGCAGCTGACTGATGACAGAGGTGGATTTGAGAATCCAGCCACCTTCGATTAAACCAGACATTAAAGAGATTTGCAAAAAATGTTTTTAAAATTTCTGGGAGGGGGCTTTGGAGATTATAATAATCATTTTCATAAAGGTGTTATATGTAAGTTAACATACAAAGGGCTTATTATCATTATTTTTATATGAATAAATGTTTAAGGCTTTTTTCCATTTTAATTTCTAATACTGGAAATATTGAAAAAATGTAGCCCACATGAAGACAATGTCTTGGGGCCCTAAATAGCTTTTACAAGTGTAACGGAGTCTTGAAACCACAATGTTTGAGAACCACTAACTTACACGGTCACAGCACAATGGTTAAGATCAGGAAGGGACCACCAAGATGACACCCTCTGAACTATAGACCCCATTCTGACTTCACACATGTTCCAAAAATCTCTTTTATAGCAACTAAAAAACCTGAAAGGGAAATGGGGAGCTAGCGTTTAACGGGGACAGAGTTTCAGTTTGGAAACATGAAAAGCACCCTGGAGGTGGATGGTGGGGATGGTCGCCCAAAAACGTGAATGTGCTTAATGTCACTGAACCGTATACTTAAAAGTGGTAAATTTTGTTATGTAGATTTTACCACAATTTAAAAATTACTATATTAAATAATAAATAGTTTAAGTGTAGTGAACACCATATGTACCATAATAAAAGCCAGCCAAACTACACAGTGCACATGATACATTTCTCTATAAAATAATATTGCTGTATGACTAAAAACAATCACTAGAGAAAGTTTTCTGCAGAAAAAGCTGGGCATTATTAAATCTGAACATGTAGGAGGTAGAATTTTTTTAAATGGTGATTTTTTTTCATTCCATCATTTCTGTTACTGTTATTAATGATCTCAGAAAAGATCCTCATCCCCAGGAAGCTGCTCATCCAGTGAGGGAGACGGGGACAGCCGCAGATGCACTGGGGCTGAGGGAGCCCCAAGGGGGGCACAGCCCAGAGAAGGTTAATGGCGGGGGGGGCCTTCCTGGAGGAGGTGGTGTCTGAAGGTCTTGCTGAAGGAAAAACAGAAGTGGGAGGAGGAGATGCATGCCCTGCAGAAGGGAAAGCAGGTGCGACACGGTGGATTGAATGTGGAGAGGCTGGAGAGAGATGTGACCCTGGCTGACCCCAGGGTTGGGCCCAGGGGCTCTGCCCAGGCCTGTCAGGCGGCAAGCAGGACAGAAATGTAGTGAAAGAGATGCAGGTGGGACAGAGCCGGGCAGCTGATGGATAAGGGAAGGGAGATGGGAGGGCTGGCCGGAGGGGTGGGGTGGGCAGAGTCGGGGAGGAGTCAGGGCCTGTAGCCTCTTGATTGGGCCACACTGATCTTTACCTCTGACCCTGACAGTGACACGCCAAGGCGGCCTGAATTCCCACGAGAGCACTGGGGCACTGAGAGGTGAGACAATTGGCCAAGTTTACCCAGGAGAGCTGGGATTGGAGCTCAGACTCAGCTGACTTGCCGTCCTGAACATGCTGGGTGAGGGAGACCGGGAGCCTCTCTTGGGGATGAGCCCCGGGTCACCCACACAGTTGCCTGAATCTTACTTTCAGGGCCTGTGTCCAGCCTTGGGTTCCCAGAGATGATTCCGTGGGGTCCTGCCGTTTCCCCGAGTCCAGAAAGTTCCCGTTGGACCTCAGGTCCTGCCCAGAGGGCCCACCCAGCCAACTTCTCTGGTTTCCTTCTAAAGGGGGCAGAAGCGACTGGGTGAGGAGGCCTGGGCCTAGCTGGGAACCAGCCTTCTGTTTCCCTAAATCCTGCTCCATGAGAGGAGGGCCCAGAACAGCCCACCCTGGGTTCCCGCTGTTCTGTTCATTTGCCAAAGCATGCCCCACCCAGGAACTTCTTCATCTCCTCAGCAGGATCTATCACCTCCACTGGTTTCCAACGAGAAGCCAGAGTGTATTTTTAAACCAAAGCTGTGGGTGGGACTGGGAAGGCAAGTCGAGGGTGGAAGACCCTTGAGTGTCCCCTCCTTGGGATGCAAGCTAGAGCAAGCCCTCTGCTACATGTCTGTGGAAGGTAGAGGTGGGTGACTTTCAGCTGAGGGGCCTTGGTTTGGGAGGTTCCAGCTGAAAAAGGGAGCTGATTTCCCCCAGGGTTCAAGCTCAGAGGCGGATCCCGGGCCTGGAGGCTGGTCCTGAATGCATTTCCAAAGCACCGAGCACCAGATGCTGATCATAATTCACTACAGGTGCCCAGCCCGCAGACAGTCATGTGTCTGCTTCCCCCAGCAAGGCAGGAAAAAAATGCCTCCCTCGTGGGCATTGGCAGCTGGCTTCTGGGCATGGCACAGTCACACCCCCAAGCATAGCTCAGAATCCCCAGCTGGCAGGGGACACTTGAGGTCAGCCAGCCCAACCTCTCAGTTTACAGTCAGGAACGGACGAAGGGTGGTCATGGCCATGCAAGGTCACAGAGCCGGGGATGGAAACCATGGGCGCAGTGGAAAAATTGAGGACACGTGAGCCAGGCTGGCAGCCACTGGGTCCAGGCCTGCAGTGCCCAGGTATGTGGCTCAGGGCGACGGCTCAGCCCCTCCGCCTCAGTTTCCACAGCTGGGAGCAGGGAGAGGAGCAGCTGCTGCTTGGGACTGAGCAGTGCTGAGTGCAAAGTGCTCTTGCGTGGTGGGCATGTCCTCAGCTCCACAGGCAGTCTGGCGGGGGCTGGGAGAGTGTGGGCACCTGACTTCTGCCCAGGAAGAGAGGATGTGACCCACTTCCCTCTGGATCAATACGGTGTTAAAAGGCGTGCTCAAAATCCCTGACTAGTGACCATCCTCCATGGGAACACAGAGCATAAGGAACAGGCCAAGCTGCCTAATATCTAAACCAGAGACAAATACCCTTGACAACTGAAATAATGGTTCACGCTTCTATGCCTCGTAATGGCAAGCTAAGGTATTTGGACCGACTCTCTGGAAACAAGTAAAAATTTTGGATTAAAAAAAAGTCATTAAAAAAAATTATGTTGAAAGCCTCTAAGAGTAGGCAAGACAGTGAGTGGAGAGCCTGCTGGCCAAGTTGGGGGGCAGGCAGGAACCAGGAGGTGGCGCTGCAGCCATTCTGCCCCGAGGGCTGCTGCCCTCTGGAAAGGTTGGGCCTTGACCTGGGGCTGGGAGAGGGGCTGGGCACATGAGACAGGTCAAGACCTGAGGCTCCACGGGGGTCTGTCCCTCATACTAAGCGGGAAGCCCAGCAGGCCCCATGCCAGGGAGTCAGGAGCAGGGGATGCCAGCAAACCCCAGCAGCCACAGGAGCGCATGCCCCCCTTGCCCGCCGGAGGAAATCAGCAGCCGGCTGGCTGGGCGGTGACAGGCCATCACGCTCCAGCTCACTCCTGGGTCCCTTCCTAGCATTCACTAGATCGTTTTGGGGGGAGGAGAGGGGTGTTTTAAAATTCCACTCAGCACTAACACTTGCTCAGATGCCTTGATTCAATCTAACGCTTCCACTGGGGAAATGAAGTGACAAGTTTACAGTTCCCGGGTCGGATCGGTCTTTCCCGCCAGCCATCTCAGAACCGTCCTGCCAGGGTCTGGCTCCGTGTCCTTCTGCCCCATGCCACCGCCACCTAATAGAGTTCCAGTGTGACTGCCCTCATGCAGGGCATGAAACGCAGCTTTCTTCCTGCCTGCAGCCGACTCTCTCCGTGCACACCAGGCAAGTGGGAATGCTCTCCCGCCCCCAGGCTGCACCCCCGCCCCCACTGCAGGCAGTGGCCCACACCCTGCTCTCTTGCTTTGTCAAAGATCAAAATCAGGCCCTCACACTGGATTTTATATTCCAGGCTGCAAGTCTCAACACAAGCCAAAGTGTGGGCTTGAAAATAAATATCACAAGTAAATCTGGGGGAGAGAGCTAGGCATGAAAAGATTGGAAAACTGTCAGGTGGCCTTCGCAGTGTGCAGCCTGCTTGTCAGTAAACAGAGCTCCTCTGGGCCAGGGGGTCCTGGACTTTGGGCTTTACAAACCAACAACATTTAAAAGGCTTTGGGGACTGACATGGGAGCTGCCAAGTCAAGACACACCAATCCCTATCAACTATTATCAGCACTTCATCCGGGATATTTTTATTAAGAAAAGGCATTTTCAACAACAAAAGAATGTAGAGGACATGGTCTCAGAGAGAATGGAGATCCCTTTAGATGGACTAGATAATGCTTTGCAGAATACTCTCCCTCCAATGTCCTTGCATCTCTTCCCCATCTTGCCACGGACCAGGAACACGTTGGCAAACAGGGCCTGTCCCTGCCAGGGAAGGGGGAGCACAATCTGCTTGCTCGCGTTAGTGAAGCCAAGGCCTGGAGTTGCTGCGAGGGCATCTTTGCTGTTTCCTTGCATGTTTCTGGAGCCACGTGTGTTCTGGACCCTGTGCTTGGCCCCTGGGCTGGAAAAGCTGCTCACACAGGGCTCTCTCCTGGAGCTCACAGCCAAGGGCGGGGGCCTGACGATTGCCTGGGTTCAAGTTCACGCTGTCTCATCCGGCAGGTGGGACTCCTCTGTAAAAGGCAGACCCCAGCGTAGATCTGGGGATCACACGAGAGAGCAACAAACAGGCACCTGCCACGGGTTTGAGGGCTCCATCCATGTCAGGTATTTTGAGAGGTGAGGCAGGCAGGGGAATGGGCACTGTAAAGACAGAAAAGCTAGATTAAAGGTGGCAACACAGGGGAGAGGGCAGGTTTGCCAGCCCTGTGTGATGCCAAACAGGCTTCCTGGAGGAGGTGACCCTGGGCAGAGCCCTTAGGCAGGTGGTCATGAAGTCTCAAGTGTGATCCACCTGTGAGGTCCATCCTTGCACTGAGTACACACTCCCCCCTAATTCTCACCCCAGGACCTGGGGTGGGTGAGCATCCCTACCCTATTTTATAGATGAGGAAGTTCTGGCAGGAGGTCAAGCCACTTGTCCAAGGCTTTAGTATAATAAAAGGTAAAGCAAGGTTTTGAATCCAAGTCTGTTTGCCTCAAATCCTGGGTTCCACTTACTGATTTCATGAGGGAAATTGGGGGTGTCCCAGGTAGAGGCAGTGACGTCAATATATGCTTGCATTTATTATGCATTTGTGGGCCGCCACACCACGTCTCTGCGCTCCCCGACCTTGCCCCGCCACAGCAGGGCAGCTCTTGGTTGGGATAATGGTCTACCCAGGTCAGGTAATTCCAAACTCCTTCTGCCGGGGAATGGAATGTCCTTTATTGACCGAATTCATCTATACATGATGCTTTGCAGTGAGACTCTTAACTACCAGGTCACATGGGTCCTGAAGCTCCAAGGCCATGCTCTGAACTGGGTAAAAGACGCCAGTGACCCAGCCCCTGGCCAAAGGAGCTTAAGCTCTCTGGGGATGAAATATTGTGTGCTGACCAAGACGGAAGGAAGCGGGGACAGTGCCACTGCAGGCCAGCTGCCCGGGGCTTCTCTGGAGCTACAGAGGCCCACATTGAGATGGAGCCTGTAACAAAGCCAGTCTGCAACCTCAGGCAGGGACAGGTTATTTATCTAAAGTGTTGAATGTCTATGATTGCAGCAGTTGCTGGTCCTGCAGAAGGTTCCAGATCCTGCAGACTTCAAGTGTGTGCATAATTTTGTCCATCACCATCATCTCTGCTTCGGTAATAACAATTGGTTAACAGGTGTCATTTACTATTTGTTACTAATATGATGGAGTCAAGCCAAACTCCCCACCAGGCTGCAAGACACTGCCCACCTTTGCCCACCTGGTACCATTTCTGCTCTCTCTCTCTCCCCTTGAACACGGCCCCCCTCTCCTGCCACAAGCTTCTGTGCATGCTGCTGCTGGCTACTCGCCCCGCCCCCAGCCCTGGGGCCAAGACTGACCCTCGACACCACACTCCTGGCTCTGCCAGAGGCAGCCGGGACCCCAGGCCAGGAGAGCACAGGCTTCCAGACCAGACAGCTGACCTGTGGGAGCACCCCAGGGCTGGAGCAGGTGGCAGAGTGGGTTTGGACTCTGAGCCCGGTTCTTGCTCCCTCTTGGAGACATCAGCCAACTGATGTTGTCCTTTGTCCTTGGCTTCCTTAGCTGTAAAATGTGGATGAACCCTGCTGCCTGGCGGACCATTGAGAGTCCCACACTTTAACATGACAAGACTTCATTACCTGGACTTGTGCGGTTTTGCCATCATTACTAGGATAGCAGCCATGCACAGGCCACTCCCAGGGTGTAGCCCTTGGCCATGGGGCAGTTCCATACTTGCTGACAGTGAACTCTCCCTTTCTCAGTCTGTGTCCCTGCCCCTGTTGACTTCTACCACCTGACCTGAGGGCATGCTTCCAGGGGATCAGAGGTCACTGTTCTGGCTGATGACTCTGGGAACCACAAACTCCATCTCATCGGGAAGCTTTGCAGATCAGCAAACAGTAAACAAGGGACCTGCTGAGGCCTTGGACGATTCCTGGAAAAGGGCTTACCTAAGCTTCAGGGCAAACAGACTTCAGCCTGGACCCCCAGGCCCATGGGGGATGCTTCACCCCCACAGGGGTCGGGGCAGCAGTCAGCGCCACATTCTGTCTGAACACAGATGGTTCTGGTTCTAAGTTCAGGGTCTAACCTGCTGTCTAGTATGGCGTGGCAGGAGCCTCCCCCAGGTACCCCTTCCCTTGAGCGTCCCAGCTTCCTGATCCTCCGCAGAGCCCAGCGGAGAGCCTGGGCTGCTCTGGTGGGAATGGGCAGGTTGGTACATCCAGGATGGACTCAGCAGGGCAGCAGTACCTCCATAGGCCCACCTCCAAGCCTGGGCTCGGCAACTGGCCTGTGGGACCTGGTACAGCAGAGGGCCTCTCTGTGCCTCTGTCTCCCTGTTGTAGTATTGGCAGAATAAAAATTATCTCTCCAAACATCTTCAAGATTAGAAAACATGAAACCATCAGCACCAAATAAGTGGAAGCTAGGAATTAAGATACATGTGCCCCCACACGCTCCTGGCATTTACTAAGGCTCCAAAGGGGCCTCAGGTAGTGCTCAGACATGCGGTCAAGAGCACTGATCTGTCCCTGACATTGTGGATTCTTGCTCAGTCCTGCAGAGGCAGCCTTCTCTGTTCTGCTGTGTTGCTAAACTGCAGCCTGAAGGAGGTAAGGAGGGAGGGAGAGAGAGACTTTCAGGAGCTGGGGGCAGGGAGAGGGGTGCGCTTTGTGACAGTTTCTGCTAGGCTGGGTCTAACAGGTTCGTCATGGCAAACAGAAGTCTGCTCAAGGCAACCAGGGACCCACAGTTCCCGGGGGCAGCATGTAGCTGTTTCATGGATTCTCCCATGTGAAAAGTCCTGAGCACCCTTCCACTTTCTGAGTGTGTGTGTGTGTGTGTGTGTGTGTGTGTGTGTGCTGGGCTGCCTGACAGAATTTGTTCAAGTGACAACTTTCAACACATACATGAAGAACAGGTTTTCTCTCCCTGAAACCTCGGGAGCCCCGAGAATATCAATTCTCCATGTCTGCTGGGTGTACACACTGCTTGTGGAGCCCTATATCCAGTTCAAAACAATTTTTACCAGGTCTTTCCAATGGTCTGATGGAACTGGGTTTATGGAAGGCCACCACTGACCTTCTGGGAACAGAAACCAACACTGCCGCATTGGACTCGTGGGCCCTGACCGTCAGATCTGGAGCATGTCAGGTGACATACTGGAGCCTGGATGTCATCATGAGCACGTGAGTTCCTACTTCCTTGGCTGCTATTTCCACAGCACCTAGCACGGTATGGCCCCGGCCACATCAGTAAATCACACACCACTGCCTGCCCAACTTATGAGCTATCCAGGAGATAGCATGCAGGGATCACTTTGTACACCCTAATACATACAGACTATTGCTAGGATGTGCAGTAAAAGCTGGGCTTGCCACTGTGAGCGGGAGGGTTTTGTGGGTGTCTGCAGGGTAGGGCAAAGTTCACTACAGCTTATGGGGCTAATCAACAAGGGTGAGTTTAAACGACCTGGGTGGAAGGGTCAGGTAACCCCCCCACCCCCCACCTCCAGGGTCTGCATAATGCGGGGATCCGCCTGGAGCTGTTCCCTGCCCGGAGAAGGTCTTCCGGGGCGCTGGCCGCTGCAAATAAAATAGTGGCAGGAGCGGCAGGAGGGGAGGGAGGAGGGCTGGCACAACACACGTTCCATTCCCGCCGGAGGGGCGGCCTGGTGCGCTGGCATGGGGGTTTTGTGCATCCGCGTGGGGAGCTCCGGCATCGCCGAGCAAACGAAGCCGCTGTGCTCTCTCTCCCGTGCTCCTCGCACAGGCTGCAGGGCCGCGACCTCCCCCTGGCGCTGGCAGAGGCCCAGTGCTCTGCCTGGGCACAAAGTCAGTCCCTCACCCCGACGCACCCCGCAGCCGGGGGTGGGGGCGGGTGGTCGGAGTTGGCAGCGCGTCCCCGCGCCGTCCGCACTGCCCTTCACCATTCTCGGTCCCCGCCTGCCTCACCCACCCCGGCGGCTCCGCCACCTGTTCACACGTCCTCCCAGCTGGCGTTCCCTTGCTCCTCCTTTGCATCCCAGGGTCCCGGGGACAAGTCCTTCCTCGCGCACCCCCACCCGCATCCCCTCCCCGAAACTCCAGGGCACCCGCACCTCGGACCGGGGTCTAGACCGGTTAGTGGCGCTGTTCAGCGGGGCTGGGCTCCGGGAGGAAGGAGGGGCCTCGCCAGCGTGGCCAGCCTCGCGCCCGCCCCGCCCCGCCCCGCCTCGACAACAGCTCCTCCCGGCGCGCGGGGCTGGACGCGCTCCGACGCCCAGCCGCGCACCGGCTACCTCCCTGTTGGGTGACCCCGGCAGTCTCTCCTTCCCCGGTCTCAGTTTCCCCACTGGTCCGGCCGCGCCGGGCACGAGGTGGGAGCCGGCGAGAGCGGCCCAGCCCCCGCCCCGAGGGCGGCCAATCGAGCGCCGCCGCCCGGGGGGTGTGTCCCGCCGGGGGCTGCGGCGGGTGGCCCAGAGGGCGGGGCCAGGGCCGAGAGGAGAGGCCGGGGGCGGCCCCAGAGGCGGCGGGCCGGCCACCCGCGCGAAGCTGCGCGCAGGCCGGGGCTGGGGCTGAGGCGACGCGGTGTGTCGAGGAGCGTGGCGGCGCAACCGCGGAGGAAGGCGGTGCCGGGCATGGGCGGGGACGCGGCGGCCCCAGCGCAGGCGGAGGCGGCAGCTAGCGCCCGGGCCCGGCGCTGCCTCGCTGGGTGCGCTCGCCCGGCCCGAGACCAGCGGAAGCGGCGGACCGCGGCCCAGGTGCCGCTGGGGGCGGGCGCGGGGTCGGCGGGCGGCACCGCCCCACTCGGGGACCCGGCGAGAGGAGGGGCCGGTGCGGGCGGCGCATGCGCGGGACTCGGGGGCGCTCGCCGCGGGCTCGTGCGGGGGGTCTCGGGGCGCAGAGGCCGCCTGCGGCTCGGCCTCCCTCCGGGGTCCGGCGTCTGCGGCTGTCGGTGCGCCTGGCGCCGCGCCGAGGTCGAGGCCCGGGACCTCAGAGCCTCCGGTCCCCAGGTTGTGCGCTCGGTGCTGCGGGGTTTGGGCGTCACCACCTGGGGGGCGTTTCCCGAGTCCCCCGACAGAGCGACCCTCGGGGCTCGGCGCCTGGCGGCTGCGGCCCGACGGAAGTGACCCGCGCGGCGTGGTTCGCCGGCCGCCGAGCTCCCTTGAGGAGCGGCCCCGCTCGTCCACGGCGGGCGGCCCGGCAGGGCCCGGCGAGCCCAGCGCAGGCTCCGTCGCGCGACGTGCCTCCCGCGTGCGCGCCCAGGTCTCCCCGAGGCCGCGCACCCCGAGGGGCGCAGGATGGCGCCGGCGGAAGTCCGGGGCTCACGCCCGCCCCCGACTACTAGAGGGCAGTTGTGCGCCCGTGCTTTTCTCGCCTTTTTAGGTTTGAAGGAGGGGCGGCGTGCCCCAAATGTCAAGGTTCCCTTCTAAGAAAAGCCCGTGGTTGTAGGCCCTGGTTTCGCCGGGCGCCCTGGGACCTTGGGGGCTGCACGCCCACCCCGCCCACTGCCACCCCTACTCAAACCAGGGAGCCCCTTCCTTTCCCAGGGCTGCTTGGGAAGGGGTGCGCGGGGGAATGGGTGAGGGAGCAGGGTCTCCCGGGAACCACCGCGCCAGCCCCCTGCAGGTGAAGAGGCAGGGTCACGGTGACTTTCCTCGTCCAAGGTGGTGGAGAGCTGGGGAGGATCCAGAGGACAGGCCGTAATCATTTCCTCCTTCACCTTCCCGCAGCCCAGGCTGCAGTGACGGGCCCTGCCTCTGCGCAGAAGTAACTGTGGCAAGACAAGCTCAGAACCCAGCCGGTGTGGTCACAGGTAAATCGGAGGCTGGATTCACTCATCCAGGCCGAAGTGTTCACGTGTTCACTCCTGTTGCTCGGCAGATTAGCAGTTTAGGGGTTATTTGTGATGTACGGTCAGATTTATTTTTTCAGTGCTTTCGAAGTAAGGTAAGTGTGGATACTTGTTAAGTTCTGAGTTCTTGTGACATTTCATTTCTTTACGGCAGGCTAGTAAACCTAGATAATGTAACTGAGAAATGTTATTCCTTAACAGACACGTGAGTTACAGATGCTGACAAGAGCAGGATGCTGTCTCCTAGCTGTTTTAGTGCTAATTTGAATATCAAGCAGATGGCTTGCTGAGATAACAAGAGGGGTCTAGAACTGCCACCAGGCCGGACAGAGGTAGCCTGGGGACGTGGCCGGCTGGTGCCGGTGTGAGTGGTAACTCCAGTGAGCCTGACAAAATTCTATACAACTTTGAAGAGAAGCAAAGTAACTGATGGTAGAAAAAATGTTTTTCTCTCTTTCCTTATGTCTTGTAAGAGACATCCCATGATTATAAAGTAGTTCTTTTTTCTGTTTGTCAAACTTGTAAACGGATTTTTAAGCGTTATGGGTGAGAGAGTAGAGAAAAAATACATTTCTTCTGTAGAAACTAGTGACTTGCCTTATTGACTACTAGGTAATGGAAACCTTTCCATATGAATAAGTGTGTTTCTTCATCATTTTAAATGTTTATATAATATTCCATTGTGTTTAGATACAATCATGATTTGGCCAATCCCTTAAAATATATATACTTATTTATTATTAATTCACTTAATTTATTGAGTAGCTGCTATTGAGCAAAACAACCGTGAATCTGCTCACGGCATTGATTTTTGTACCAGGATATGAAAAAGAAACGTCAAGATTATCCTCATCATCTTAAAAGATGGACTGCAGAGAGGAAAAATGTTTTTGCCATAACATTTTGATGTTTAGCGATTGGTAACCAGGGATCCCTGTCTTGCATGCTGTCTATGAGCATCTGTGTTTTTATAATAAATATTCTTTAATCTTTTTTAATGGTAATTGAAATGTTTCGTTGCTTAGTGTAAATAGAGTTTAAACACACCAAATTCTTTTCTTTTTCCAGTCTCACAGTTTTTGCGTGTGAATGGATATGTTCCTAATGGCACATGGGACAATTGTCTTAACGTCTAGGTGGCAGGTGTTTTTGTTGAATGTACTAATTTTGTTGCATTGCAGTTAGAGGGTGTGGCCTGCATAATTTCTGCTGCTTTTGGAATTTGAGGGTGTCTGTCTTATTTCTGTTTTTGCTGTCTTGGGATAGAGTCAGTCTTTTACGTGTTCTAAGACATTTCAGAAAAAGGCAGGGTGGACGTTTGCTGTGTCTGTTGTTTCTGCCTTAATAATTACGTAGAATGAGTTAGCTCACCTCTAAGGCCATGTCATGTGGTTAGGGAAAATTAGGCAAAAAATTTTCATTTCCGCTTGGTGTTAAGGTAGTTTTAAGGTAAGAACCAAATGGGAAAAGCCCTGGATGGCTCCGTGTGCTGGGTTTGAAAGAATTGTTTCTTCTTCCAAATATTTCCATTGCTTCCTAGTGAGCTTCTTATGGAAAGGAATACAGACATGCCAGTTTTCTGTTCTGTTCTGTGGGCAACAGACATAACAGTCTAGTCTGCTCATGATCTGGAGACCTGTTCACTCTTGGCTTCTAGAGGGTTAATTACGGAGCATCTTGTCATGTGGCATGATGGTGTCCGGAAGAGTTCATAAACTTCAAAGAGTGAAGAGTTTACTCCTTACCATCC
Organism: Smutsia gigantea; assembly: GCA_032199065.1. NCBI lineage: Eukaryota > Metazoa > Chordata > Mammalia > Pholidota > Manidae > Smutsia > Smutsia gigantea. The sequence goes on along the minus strand of JAVSCE010012259.1, from coordinate 21,993 downwards.
TTATTCTAGTTCTTTTTGTGGTTGAGCGGCATTTGTTTTGAGGTCAGCGTATGGTAGAAGAAAAAGTGTTTGAAAATTTTGGTTTGTGTCAGGGAAGCAGCTGGGTGTTGTGGAAAAGGTGTCATCAGATCATTAATCAAGAGGTTAGTTTCTTGTCTTTAGCTACTGCTGGCCAGGCCTGGGGATCTTTGCCCACCTCTCTGAACTGCTGTTTTCTCATCAAAAAATGGAGTTCCTCTCCCTTCCACTGCTGTGAAGGGTTGGGAAGCTCCGAAGTGATAGCTTACATGAAGATTCTTTGTTAAATGAGAAAAACCATGCACAGCACAGGCACCCGAAAGAGGAATGAGTCGTGGACTGCCGACCCCTCTCACTTAGCCACATCTGATACCTGTGGTATTTTGGCTCTGACCGTTTTATGATTTTTCAAAGGCTTTCAAAGAAAGAAACACACCTCCCCAACCCAACGCTTTTTTTTTTTTTTTGACTGAGTAAATGAATTCTGCAGCAGTAGAGACACACGTGCCGCGAGGGGCTCATGTTTTTTCTGGATGTGGATAGGCCCTGAGGTTTTGGTGCTCATACATTGTTAGTCCTTTCTCCACTATACTGAGATCATGCAAAGGACTGTCCCTCGTCCCTGGAGGACCTCAGACTCAGTGACACCTTCTGGACTGGGGCATGACCTCGTGGGGCCGCTCCCAGGTACTGCCCCACATCATGCTTCTCATTACACTGAACCTAACCAGAGTCTAAACAGGAGTATGTCTTGTTCGTTTATGCCCAGCTGGTCCTTTACACTGAGTAGGCACTCATAAATGTTCATTGAACAAAGTGATTAACAGAATTTAGTCCAGCGAGTGCATGCTGATGGGCTTCTGTGTTTTCATGGTGCTCAAATGTGGGTGGCTGGCTGGGGGGACCACACAAGTGCAGGAGAATCCCCCTTGGTGTTTTGCAGCTTCCGTCACACTGTAGGGTGTAAGAGTGCCTCCTTCCATCAGTGCTGGATGGGGGGTTTCTGTACAGCAGGCTGGACTTCCATATGGTCCCCACTGCGTCACTGTTACAGAGGTGGAAGTTGTAGCTGAAGTGGTTGTTTTATCATGATTACTAGGTTTGGGGTATATTATGCATTAAATAGACTTTTGAAGAGATGGCCTGAGAATCTAATTAAATAAAATGCTATTTCTTTCTGTAAGGTCATGGATTCAAATTCCTAGCTGACTCCATAGGAAAGGGGCGTGTTTAAACCCATGTGAGTTGGGAAATGCTTATATTTAATAGGGTGAGAGCCAGCTGCCACTCCAGTATGTAGGTAAGATGTGCACAGGAGAAGTTAGAGAAAAACCATCTTCCGTGTTCCAGGATGCGGCCCTCACCTGAGTGCTTTTATTCCGCTCTATTTGAGAGATTTGTGAATAAAGAGGAATGGTGGTCATTTTCATTGTGGTCTTCTTGCTTGACGTTCTCAACATAGAGGCCACAAGCAAACCTTTGAGAAAGTATCTCTCTGAATAGTAAGAGTCAGGATGGCATATACAGAAGGACTAAGTGCCTCAGAGGTTTGTGAGCTCCATATGAGTGATGTGAAATCATAGTATAGTTAAGTGAACAGTATACTGTAGTTCCCTTTTTCCCCCATTTTTAAGAGTGAGTGAGTCCCTGAGTTTTTTTGCAGCCATTTGTAACTGAATAAGTCTGTGGTTATGTGATAACCACACCCAGGTGACAGATTGCCAAGCGCCAGGAAAGGAGACCCAGTTATTTAGAGGCTGACATGTGGCTATGTCCCTCTCTGAAATATTCTAAGGAGTGAGTCGCTGGCCTTGTCTGAGCATTTCAGTGCATATTTACAGCTTTGCCATACGGTTTGTAAAACACAGGACTGCAGAATCAAGTGACAATCAAGTCTTGGTCTTCTGACAGCAAGTTTTCTTCTATTACCTATGTGTTAAATGGGATTTTCATTTGTTTTTACCAGGAGAATTTTCAGGTCGCTTTCCTTATTCGTCAAGTTGATATCTATTAGGCCGCCAACACGATTCGCATATTCCTCTCTGTCTAGGATTATGAGTAAATTTGATGAATACTGCAATCCCATTTTAGCTCATCTAAAGGGACAGTGGATCACTGGGTTAGTGTCCTATTGATTTAGTCTTCACTCACTGTCTATTTCGGTTTTTTATCTGCATTGGGATAGGATTAACGTGAATGTTTAAAAAGAAAATCGGAGAAATTTGAAATTTGGTTTAAACAGAGTCGTCTCTTGGTATGTGGAAGTTAACGCACAATAAAATGGGACAGGGCAGTATCTGATACGCTCATGCCATCCGTAGATTTTAGGATTTGTGAGAAGAGTATTTTACTTCGGTATTGATTGCCCTTTTTCTCTGCTTTGAAAAACCTTACAGAATCCGCCACCAGATCTGGGCAAGGGAACTTCTGCCCCTCTCTCTGCAGAGCTCTCCTGATAGTTCAGAGGAGGGCACAGAAGTTCAGAAAACAACCTGCATTCTCTCCTTTCCTTAGAAAGACTCACGTGTTGAGAGCATTTTCCAGAAAGGAACACACGCTGTTGCTGTAGTTCTCAAGTCATAAAAATAAACCTGATCCATTATGTTCAGTGAAGAATCCTAAAAAGGAAAAGTCATTAAAGAAGAGTTCAGTTGTGCAAAGATATTGGCAGCAAGAGCTTAATGGGGCGGGGGGGGGGGGTGTGATAGCTTGAGAAGAAGGCTTTGAAAAATAAGAGGCATGAAGAGAGAGGTATTAGAAATTTTAATACCTTGGAAACTGATGTTCCTTGAGAGAAAAGACCAGCACAAACAGGGTTAAAAGAACTTGTGTGACAAGGGATGACAAAAGAATGTGGCAGTGGAGATGTTGGTGCCTTGAGCATTTGTCCCGTCCAGGAGGTTTCAGACCCGGGGAAGTAGGTAAGGTGATGGCGTGCACCCTCCCCAGCAGAGTTCCAGGGGAGCTGGAGAACTGGTGACCAGGGCTGGGTGAAGGGCTGTCGCCACACTGCCGGGGCAGCCTGGAACCCAGAGCTTGTAACCGCCGGCCGAGAGCAGGAAGCACTGAACTGAAAGGGGAAGGCTGCCGTTCCTGGCCGAGGGTGCCGCTGACAGTGGTGGGAGGAAGGTCCAAGTGGGAGCTTTCAGTGAAGAGCAGTAGTCACTTTGGCACAGTCCTGGGCTTTGTGTGGCAATATAAGACGTAAAGAGTATTTAGCAGGATATCAAAATAAGAGGAAAGTACAGTATTTTTCTTTTACCCTGGAAACCAAAAATTATTGCCTTTTTTTCTGCTCCGTTCTCTTTACTTAGATGGATCTAACAAAGTTAGCTTTAGCATCTAGGTCGGAGGTCTTAAGAGAAGGTGCATATATTTAACTACACTCAAGAACTGTTGATAATCTTTAATACCAATAGAGGCATAAGACTTCAGAGAAATAAGACTCTGGAAGGAAAAAAAATAGCCAGGAAAGCACATGTCATGTATCCATGGGCTGATTCATGGACCAGCGAAAGAGCAGAAAACCTAGGGAGTGCTCAGTTACTCTGCAGGACCCGGGTGAATTCAAATGTGGGCTTTCTGTGGAGGATAAATCATGTTTTAGAAGGGATTTCAGAAAGATACTCACCCACTTACATCAGATCTGGTACTGTCTCTGAGAATGAAACCTCTGAAAGGCAAGAGCAGGCAATCAAAGCTCAGAACTCAGAAGAGGAATTGCTCTTAAGAGATAAGAACTTGCAGCCTAAGCTGCTGACATCCTTCCATCTGTTACTCCAAGTCCCCTGCCATCATATTTATATGCATGAAGTTAAGTTACCCAGGGACCAGGGCAGTGGGTGTTCACTTATCAATCTGACATACACCTTCCTTCCCGCCCCCTGGTTTTCCTTCTCCCTGTGCCAGCATTTAATGTCCGTGGTTGCCGGGATCCAGCTGGCCTTGCCACCTCCCGGAGGGCCCTGCCCTTAGTCACTCTTATCATGACCTCAGGCCTAACGCCACCGACCTTCCTCTGGTCGCACTGACCCTCTTGGAGAGACAAGCTCAGAATGTTGGGTTTGGAGCCACCTGGGGTTTTTCTACCCCCAACCCTGCTTTTCCTCCCTGTCCAGTAAGTAGCCTCCCACTGGGGCATTAGAGGCAGGCTAAGGGCAGAGTCCTGACCTGCAGCTCTCAGCCCCACATGGACTGCTTGCCTGGCCGGTGCCTCGGTTTTCTTGTCTAAATTGGGGCAAATATTAGTGCTTTCCATGGATGGCTATACACGCCACATAGTAAGTTGTAAGAACCCTCCAGGTGTTTCTTTGCTTATTAACTCTCCAGCCTTCACACTGACTCATCCTTACTTGTCAGCTCCCCTGGGAAGCAGGCTTGGCCCTGGCTCTCATTCCCTTACATGACCAGGTCCTCTCATGCCCCATGCCTCTTCTGTGCTGTGCCTGGGACATACCCTGGCCTTCACTCCCACCTCACCCCTGTAATCTCTACGCTACCCTTGAGACTTCAGTTTAAAATAACTTTCTTCGGGAAGCCCATCTGAGCTGCCTGCTCAGGCTGCCCAGACTGAATCTCTCTCTTACAGTGCCCGGTGCTTTTCCTCTAAAGCAAGCTCAGATTGTGTGTTCATTAGCATGGCAACCTGGTGAAAGTGAGACTCAGACCGTGGGAGGCCAGCGCTGCCTTGCACACCGTCAACTAGGCGTGAGCTGCCAGCAGGTGCTGCAGGAGCAGCTTTGTGAGCAGAGCCTGCAGTTCCAGTAGGGCCACCCTCCCTTTGAGATTCCTTCAAGGCTTACACAAACGCCACCTCCTCCGTGACGCCTTCCTTGATCCTCCCCCAAATTAGATGCAGATGATGTTGGCTGTTTGAATCTTTCTGATTTGACACATTCTGTTTTCACTATGGCAGCTGTTCATTGTACTTCTGTCATTTATTCCTGAGCTCATGTATTCATTCAACAAATATTTACTGAGCACCTGCCTTGTGCCTGGCAGTGTTCTGGGGAAAAACAGTGAGAACATGCCGCACACAGCCCCTGCCGTCATAAAGCAGTTAGCCACCGAGCAAGCTTGCCTCCCAGATGAAGAGGAGAGGCAGGTTCCAGAGCAAATGACCAGGGTGGCCTGTTGACAGATAGCGACGATGGTGGGATGGGTAAGGCTGTTCTTCCCAAAGTGCCACAGTGCCTGGGGAACCAGCAGCATTTCACGGTGATCTGAACAGGTGGCTCAATAAGTAGTTGTCTTTAAAATTCAATTTTCTTTTACTAAAGGAGCTAAGTTGGGAGAGAGGAAAGAGCACAGAAAAATTATCCACAAAATTTCAGAACCCATTTTAATTATTCTGATTATTATTAAAGGCATCTAGTGCTTTTGATCCGCTTAGGTCAGCAGAGTTTAACTGTAGGTGAACCGTAACTCTGATCATGCATCTTATGACCTGTGTCCAGGATGCACAGTGCGTTTAGTTACATCATCTCCCTTCTCGCTGTCACTCGTAGTTCCAGTTTTAACAGCAGGTAAGTAAGTCCTCCAAGCAGTGAGTCTGTCCTACTGTCTACTGGCAGCTTACCCCTGCTCAAGGAGGCATGGGGCACTGAGATAGCTAAATGTGTCCTGTGCAAACTCGAGTAGGGTGACTTGTTCCTTGTCTAGCTCTGTCAATTAAGGGTGAATTGATATCATCAGAGATAAAAAGTTGTGGACCGAGTTGCCTGGTGTGTTGGACAGCTAAGGTAGGGCAGGTCACATGGGCCCTGCACAGGTTGGGAGAGTTTTGAAGGAGCAGAGAGAGTGGCCGAGCCCGGCGGGCCTTCCTTTCCCCTCTGTGAGGCCAGTGCCAGGGGACAGCTTGCACTATGGCTGTGGAAGGGCGTGGGATGTCCAGTTCCAGGTCCCTGTTTACAGGGAGGGAGGATATCCTACATGTGCTCATTCCCCACTGGGCGGTCTGCTCTGACCCTGGGTCTATCATGGCAGCCCCCCCCCACCCCCATCTAACATGGTATATGCTTTCTCTGTTGCTTCCTCCTGCGTCCTCCAGCCCTAGAGGGGCAGCTCCGTGAGGGCAAGGGAGTTGGTCAGCTTCCTCCACTCCTAGACCCTCAGGGACCAGAAGGTGGCCCAGCCTAGGACGCACCTAGAAATACCTGTTGGATGAATAACACCTTCCTCTCAACTTAATGACCTATGCCCCTGTGCTTGTTGAAAAGGAGATGAATTATCTGTTCCAAAATTTCATTAGCATTTCATTAGAAAGTTATTATTTGAGTAATATTGCCTGAATATGAGGAAATCCTTAAGGATAGTAAGGAAAAACTCAGGGAAATGTAATCATTTTCCTATATTCCAACCTATAGATCTTATTGAAGTGTACAGAAATACTTCTTTGTAGCTCTAGAAGTAAAAAATAAAGAGAAGCATAGCCATTTCAAACTTCAGAGCGGGTAAATATTCACAGGTATTAAATGGTTTAAAAACATTAAGATGGGGGCTCCATTTCTGATAATGGATTAGTAGTTTGGAAGTCAACTTGAAAAGGTGGACAAAGTCTTTAAACATATGCTGAAGCTTTGGAGAGCTCATGAGAGAACAGTTGCCAGGCTGAGGTCTGGAGAAGATGAAAACTTGACTTTTGGGGGGGTGTTTTGTCCCTGGAATGTTGGCCAATTTATGGGTGAACCAGTTAAGAGCCTAAATAGCTCTTCTGTGGGGCTAAGAATAAAAATTTGGGATGTAAAGCCTGTAAAAAGGGAAAACCCTGGTAAACATCTGAAACTTTGGTACCCAGAAATAATCCTTGGAATACAAGAGAGCTGGAACCATCCAGCCCCCTCAGGACTGAAGCCCAGCTCTAACTAACCTCAGTCCTGAGGTTGGACCAAGGTGATCCTAGATTGCTGGGACCTCTGGGGCATGGCAGAGGCAAATGAACATCCTCTCTGGAGGAACAAGCATCATCCTAAACCTCTATTTCTAAACAAATTTTCAAATACAGGTAGGCCTCACTTTGCACAGTACCTTTACACACAACTTCCAATGACCACAGTTAGTTAATGGTAACACTAGTCTCTCAACACCATAGCTTGAATTTCAGTTACTAGGGCACAGTAACTATGGGTGGTTACATAAAGCACAGTCTCTGCTGCTTGCTCTGCATTCCACAAATCACTGTGCAGATAACAGATGCATAACAGTCGGTGGCCAATCCTGTCACTCCTTTCAAGATGGTCTGTGACTGTCCCCTGCACATTCATTCAGTGTCCGCCCAGACAGCAAAGTGGCAGTCTTGTTTCCTTGCCTCCCAGTGATAAACCCATGTGACATTTCATAAAAGCTGGTAAGGGAAAGAGGAGTCAGATAAAGGAAAAGTGAAAACACTGGGAGGGAAATTAGAACCTAACACAAATGGAGTTACAAGAAGAATAGCTGGCTGTGGGGCGTGCTGCCATCTGCGACACTCTACATGAGCAGCCAGTGGCACTTAATAATAAGTGACTTAACCTAAACGAGGAAAGCAGGGGTGATGGGAAAGATGAAGCTCTCCTAGAGGAAGTGACCCCAGCAAACAACTTCACATTAGAGGATCTCTGAGATATTTCATGACATTGAAAGTACAAAGGATAAAATGTTGGAAGCTGACCCAAACTGAGGAGTATGACAGTTTAATAAAACACAGAAAAGATACTCACTCTGAATTCTAAGCTGTACAATGAGCATAGTTCAAACTACCCTTGTAAGTTTTTTACGAAGAAATAAGATACTTTAATTCTCAGCGTTTCTAATATTTTAAATTACAATGCACTAAATAAATATTGGTTTTACTGTGTTTTTATTCCCTGTGCATTTGTAACTGATAATTAGAATTTAGTGTCTTGGCAAAAAATTCTAAATGTCATGGAATTCTTACCATTGATTAGTAAAATCACTGCACAAGTTCTGCCTGCACGATCCTCTCTATGGTCTGTTACTACCATGCAAACCGAGAGTTGTGCGTAGGGTAATGACACACCACAAAACCAACGGGGCATAGAGGGAGAGAAGACCTCATGAGTCAGCAGAAAGGATAGATGGCAGAAACAGACCCATGTGATGCTAACTACTAAACAGGAAAGACATAAACTTTAAAATAACCTTGCTTACTATCTTTAAGAAGATGAAAGATAAGATTCAGAATTTTGGTAGAGCACTAGAAGTTACATTTTTAGAAAAGGCATTGATTTGAAAAGTAACCAGATAGAAATTGTAAAACTAAAACATACAAAAGCACGCCATCTACTCTGTAGATGGATTTGACAGCAGAGCAGATGCAGCGGATGAGAACTGGCGGATCATTAGATTGGGCAGTAATATCTAGAATGGAGCATAATGAGACAAAAGGACAGAATACCATGTAGAGAATATAGTGAAGAGTTCTGTTGTACATGGAATTGGAAACCTAGTAAGACAAGAAAGAGGGGGCAGAAGCAATATTTGAAGAGACAGTGACTGAAATTTTTCCAGCAGTGATGAAAGACATAAATCCACAAATTCAGGAATCTTGAAGTACTGCCAGCAGAATAAGAACAAGACATATGATTAGCAGGTGTAATGTTAGGGGGTCACAGGGAGGACTGTACAACTCAGAGAAGACAAGTAGTGATTCTATAGCATCTCACTACGCTGATGGACAGTGACTGTAATGGGGTTGGTGGGGGGGGGTATCTGATGAAGGGGGGAGTTTAATAACCATAATATTGCACATGTAATTGTAGATTAATGATACCAAAATAAATTATAAAAAAAGAACAAAACAGAAAAATCCATACCTAGACCTGTGATAGTAAAACTGCTGAAAAACAAAGACAAAGAAATAATCTTAAAAGAAGCTGAAGGTTAAACAACCAAACAAAAAAGACATTACTTTCAAAGAAACTCCAAGTCAGAGATCATTTCTCAGCCAAAACAATGGAAGCCAGAAGATAATGAAAAGATATCTTCAATGTGCTAAGAGTGGAATACAGGGTTAGTTTAACATTTAAAAGGGAATCAAGCATCAAAAAATATGAAATGCTTAGGGACAGAGAAATCTACAAAACACTGCTGAGAGAATATTTTAAAAACATAAACAAATGTCAAGTTATATCCCATGCCCTTGAATCAGAAAACCTGGTATTATGATGTCAGTTCTGTCCCAGAGGATCTATAGATTCAAAGCAATCAGAACCATGCCTATTTTAGCAGTAGACTCATAGACACCAAGAAGGGGAGGGGTTGGGGGGTTGGGTGGAGGGTGAAGAGAATTAAGGGGCACAGTATTTCGTGACTACAGTATAAGTTGGTCACGGGAACGGTACTACAGCATGAAGAATTCAGTTAATGATTCTGTAATATCTTACTACGTTGATAGACAGTGACTACACTAGAGGGGGTGAGTATTTAATAATATGGGTAACTGTTGAACCACCGTGTTGTATATTTGAAACCAACATAAGATTGTGTATCAATAATACTTTAATTTTAAAAAGGGAAAAAATGCCTATTTGTAGAATTTGACAAGCTGATCCTAGAATTATATGGAAATGCAAAGGACCAAGTGTAGCTAAAACAACTTTGAAAAAGAAACCATCAGAGGACTTAGACTACCTAATTTTAGGAACTATCATAGAGCTAAAGTAATCAAGACAATGTGGTCCTGATAGGAAAATAGACAAATACATGAATGGAACAGAGCAGCAGGTCCACCCATGTGTGGTTAGTTAATTTTCAACAAAGTGCCAAATCATTTCAGTGGGAAAAGATAATCTTTTCAACAGATGGGCTGGAACAGTTGAATAGCCATAAGCAAGAGGACGAACCTCAAGCCTCATCTCACACCATATTAAAGAGGAACAGGAACAGAACAAGAATTTGAAATGGGTCATAGGCTTAATTGTAAGAGCTGAAACTATAGAACTTCCATAAGGCAACAGACGAAGTCTTCGTGATTTGGGATTTTGGCAACGATTTCTTAGATAGTCAAAAAGGATGAACCATAAAAGAAAAAAATTAATTAATTGGTCTTCATCAAAATTATAAACTTTTCTCATCAAAAGACACTTAAGAAAATGAAAAGGCAAGCCACAGACTTGGAGAAAATATTTGTAAAAGGTATCTGACAAAGGACTTGTATCTGGAGTATGTAAAGAACTCTTACAATTCAATAAGAAGACAATCCAACTGAAAAAGGAAGCAAAAATGGGCAAAAGATTTGAACAAACTCTTCAACAAAGGGCACTGGTTGGCAAGTAAATGCACAAAAAGATATTCGACATTGTTATCACTGGGGCGATGCAAATCAATAGAGTAGGGTCACTGTTAGTGGTAGAGATGTATCACTACATGCCAGCTAGAATAATGAAATTAGAATTAAAATGAGATTGACCAAGTATGGTTGAGGGTGAGGAACAACAGGAACTCATGCGTGGGTGATGGGGATGCAAAGTGGTACAGCCACTTTGGGCAACATTTTGGCAAATGGTATCAATGACATTATCGAAAGTATATACCTGAAAGAACTTGATCTTAAAAGGCTACATACTGTATGTTTCCAACCATGCGGCATTCTGGAAAAGGCAGAACTTTGGAGACAGTAAAAGGATCCGTGGTCGCAGGGGTTAGGGGAGGAAGGGATGAACGGCGGAGCACAGAGGATTTTCTCTTTATGATACTGTAATAGAGATACACATCAGTATGCATTTTTCAAAGCTCATAGACTGTACACCACCGAAAGTGACCCCCAGTGTAAACCCCGGGCTTTAGTTAATGATGTGTTAGTGTTGTCTCATCAATGGCAACAAATGCATGAAGATGTTGCTAATAGGAAAGCCGAGGAAGGTGAGTCGGGGTATATGGAAAGTCTTTGTACTTTGCACTCAGTTTTTCTGTAAATCTAAAACTACTCTAAATAATAAAATTTGTTAGTTAAAAATTAAACTAAAAATGTGTGTTTTGTATCCCTAGGAATAAATCTGAAAAAGCTTTGCAAGACCTCTACCCAAAAAACTGATTATTGAGAGAAATTAAATATAATCCAAATAAATAGATGGCTATATATCATGTTCATAGAAGAGACAGCTCGGTATTGGAAAGGTGTCAGTTCTCTTTAGAAAGGCCTCATGTGCTGTACAAGGGATACAGAAATCTAACTCCGTGTCCTTGGAGGCATCTCAGCTGTGTTCAGCTGAACAGCGCTGACTCTCAGAACTGATTACAGACAGTTTAAATGGCCCTCAAACCCCTAAAAGCCCTCTCAGAATGTCTCAGGATACAAATTTGCTTAATAGCAGAAATTTCCATTTTTTCTTAAAACAGATTGCTTCTGTTCCCTTAGTGTTCTTGTCACTTCAGTTGCATTCTTTGTATTTCTTTAGAAAAACAGTTGTTCTATACCATGCTTTCACCCTTTACTCACTGTTGGTATCCCCTGTCTAGACTCCTTTCATAGGTCCCTTACTTAAAATGATTTGAGGGTTTTTTTTGTTAGAAAGAAAACACTTCAGAATTTAGCACCAGTGTTAGCTTCTTTCTCAGTATTTGTTGAGCGTCCACCTTGGATAGGACAGGACAGTGGCAAAAGTGAACTTTGCCCTAGAAGTTCAGAGCATTTGGGCAAAAAAGGCGTCAGTCAATACCTGTGATGTGAGCTGTGGGGATGCAGAGGATGGACAGGGGGCCTTGCACCTGGGTGGATCCAGGAAGCCTTTCAGGAGGAATTGGTACTTGCGTTTCCTCTGAAGTGTGTGGGAATGGGAGGCATTCCCGGCAAAGGAGTAGTGTGAAGTGCAGAAGCTGGAACTCCTGAGGCAAGTCTGGCAAATGCTGAGTAGTTTATTTGGGCCAGAATGCAGGGTTCACAAAGGCAAATGAAGAGGAGATTGACTTGTTCGGGGTCAGTTTTCATCAGATAGGTGCTAAGCTCCTTAGCCCCAAGCATCATTGTAGACAGTGAGGGTCAGTGAGCAAAGCACACAAAACCCCACAAAACCCTCTTCCAGTAGAGCTGCTGCTCTGGCTGGGAGAGGTGAGAACAAGCACCATGACAGAGTGCGTGGACTGGTGCGTTAGAAGATGCTCGGTGCAGGGGGAGAGCATGTGTAGAGCCATAGGGAGGATGAGGGCCGCCTTGCTGAGAAAGTGACGTGAGAGGAAGGGTGGGAAGGTGACAGAGTGGCTAAGCAGGCACTGGGGTGGGAGCATGCGGGCGCGGAGAACAGCCAGGGCCAGGCTCGTTCAGGGAGCATGAGGAAGTGTGACTGTGGAGGAATGTCCTGGAGAGGACAGGAGGTCCCTGGGGCCAGGTGGCAGCAGGTCACCGTGGAGGGCCTTCGGGGCATTGTAAGGGCTCTAGTACTCTGAGAAAGCAGCCATGGGGGAGGAGGGATCTATGTCGGGGTGTGATAGCTTTGGTTTAGCTGTTAAGGCTCCTCTGGCTGTCACTGGGGCCAGGGACAGAAGCTGCAGGCGGTCAGGAGGGCCGGACAGGACAGTATGTGGTGTGGGGCAGGGAAACCGTGCCTTTAGGTCCAGACGGGCCTTTGAGTAGCTGTGTGACACAGCAGGATGCTTATTCTTGGGCTGTTAACCCACCTGCAAAGCCAGGTATTTGGCATGCATGCTGTTCCAAGGGGTCCCTAAGCAAGGGTGGTCCGATCAGGACCATACCTGAGGATGCTCTTAGCAGCAACACGTGAGACCTTTGGAGAGGGGAGACAGCCTGCGGGGGCCACCTGGGAGGCTATTGCAGAAGTCCTGGCAGGAGGGAGCGACGCCACGTGCTGGGGTGGAGACAGGATGGACGGAGTGATGTAAGAAGAAAAGACTAAGATTTAAGAAGAAAATATTTCAAACCAAACAACAAGCAAAGTTGACAGTCTAAAGGACCCTAAGATATAACTTTGAGCAGAGTGAAAGACCAAGGTTACATCAGGGCGTGCTGGGTATAAGGCGTGTTGACAGCTGCTCCCGGCGTCAGAAATGCGCCCTTGCTGGCAGCGTGGCCTCGCGCAGCCTTCTGCATGTAAAGCACTGCTGCTTTGACAGGCTCCGCAGTGCACCCCCAAATCGGGCCTGGAGGAAGCACATAAACCCCAGAAACATGACTGTCTCCTTCTTCAAATCCCCAGGCTCTTATGAATAATCCCTTCATAGGTTTCGTGTTTCTCTTATTTTTATGCAGAGCTTTACTTTATAGCAGAAAATTCCATTTTTTTTCCTTGAACAGATTGCTTCCGTTCCCTGAGAGTTCTTGTCACTTCAAGATTCATTCATCCTGGTTTCTTTAGAAAGGGATTTGTTCTACTACCACCTATTGAAGAGGCACTCGGTTTATGGTACTAAGGTTTGCAAATGTTTGGAATTGAGTTGAGCTCCTAACATCAGTGTCAGGTAGATTTTCCTTCTGTTCTTTTCACTCTCTTCTTATTTGGGAATTTACAGAATTATGTTTTCAGTTTTATTTGTCATGGTGAATAGGAATTGAAGCTATGTAGCTCTGGGAACCTCTAGTTCCAGAAAGAAAAGCCTTGTAAACATTTCCAGCTGGCAGACGGACAACACTGAGGGGGTGGAAGTTGCCAGAGAGGCGAGGAGCCCATCAAGAACCTCATCTGAGAATGAGACCACGGTGCCTGTGCTGGAGTGCTTAACCGTGTTCATTCTTCTCTGCAGACACCTCCTGAAAGTAGGTGTTCCTTACAAGTAGGTATTAAAGCAGTTTCTACATTCTATTTAAAAACCGGAGGAGAGAGGGGAGAGGTTTTCCTTAAAAATGTCAATATCTTAAAACACAAAGAAAAGCTGTGCAAGTGTATCAGTTTAAAAGAGAAATGGCAACAAAATGCAGTTTCCGACCCCAGCTGGGTCCTGGACTGGAGGAAACCAAGCCTCTCAAGGACATTACCGGGTCAACTGACAAAATTTGGCTGTGAACCATAGAGTATTGCATCTCTGAAATTGGTGTGCGTTAGGGTGTCAAGAGAATGTCCTTATAGCAGATGCATACTTCAGTATTGAGGGAACTGGGCCATGCCTCAAACACATGAACACCCGCACTGTGCTTCACACTCACATTCCATGGCTGCCTACATATAGACACAGCAAAGGATCAAGCAAATGGGAAGAATGTTAATCCCAAGTGAATGTGGGTAAAGGGTGTTCGGTATTCTTTATTCTATTTTTTTGTGTGTGTATGTGCAGCTTTTGTATAAGTGAAACTATTTCCAAATACAAAGTTAAAAAAGTAAACAAAAAAGACAGTTTCTGCACTGTATAGCCTAGCCACTTGATTACCATGCTTGAATGCCGAAAGCTGCAGATGAAAAAATAAAAGTGATAGCTCACCTGCTCTTAAAATATCACTCCTAATTTATCCCCCTTTTAGTGCTTTTTTAACTCAAAATTAAAAAATTTTTTTAGATATAATTGAAGATTCACATGCAGTTGTGAGAAATATTACAAAGATCCCCAGTCCTCTTTCCCCATGTCCTCCAGTGGTCACATTTTGCAAAACAATATAGTACATCACAAGTAGGATCCTGACACTGACACCAAGGTGCAGGATGTCTCTGTCACCCACATCCCCATGCTGTCTGTGCAGCCACACTGATCCCTCCCACCCCCACCCTTTGCTTGTCCCTGGCAGTCTTCTCCATTTCTGTCTTTTGTTGTTCCTACGATGTTACGTAATGAATCCTATGGCCCAGAACCTCTGGGGATTGGCTTTTTCGCTCAGCGCGATTCCCATGAGCTTCATCCAAGTCGTTAGGGCGTCAGTAGTCCCCTCCTTTTCATTGCTGAGTAGTAGCTCATGGTATGGATAGACCACAGTTTGTGGGACCTCCCACCCCCTGGAGGACCTCAGGGTTGTTTCCACTTACGGGTTATTATGAATAAAGCTGCAGTGAACGTTTGCATACAGGTTTCTGGTTTTGCTTTAAATAGCTCTCTTGAATGTAGTTTATATACCATAGGACACTAGTTTAAAGTGTACAATTCCATGGTTTTTATTATACTGACAGAGTTGTGCAACCATGACCACAGCCTAATTTTAGAACGTTTTCATCACCCTAGGGAGGAACCGCATGCCATCCCTCCTCACTCCCTCCACCCACCACCACCCCCAGCCCTAGGCAAGCACTACTCTACTTTCAGTCTCTAGGATTTGCCTATTCTGGGCATTTCATATAAATGGAATCTTAGCATAGTCTCTTTGTGACTGTTTTATTTTTTTTCACATAGCATAATATTCTCAAGGATCACCCATGTTGTAACATAAACCAATACTTCATTTCTTCTTACTGCCAAAAATATTGTATAAATAGAGTACATTGCATAGATAGGGTACATTTTATTTATCCATTAGGCCATCAGTGGACATTCAGGTAGTTTCCTGTTTTCGGCTGTGATGAGTAACGCTGTCGTGAACATCTATGTACCAGTTTTCATGTAGATGTATGTTTTCATTTCTCTAGAAGTGGAATTGCTATGCCAGATGGTAACACCATGTTTAACATTTTTGAGGAACTGCCAGACTTTTTCCAAATGGCTACGTCATTTTACAATCTCACTAGCAGTGCCCAAGGATCCCAGTTTCTCCGTATCTTCTCCAAGACTTGTTATGGTCTGTCTTCTTTATGGGTGTGAAGCGGTACCTCATTATGATTCTGATTTGCATTTCCCTAATGACATCAAGCAGCTTTTCATTTGACTAGTGGCCATTTGTGTATCTTCTTTGGAAGACTATCTATTCAAATCCTCTGCCCACTTTTCATTTGGGGTATTTGTCTTTTATTGCTGAGTTGTAAGAGTTCTTCATATGCTCTGGATACAAGTGTCTTATATGTGACTTACAAATATTTTCTCCCAGCTGTCTTTCACTTTCTCGATGGCAGTGTTGATAAACCCCCAAATTTTAAATGTTGATGTCCAATTAATTTTTTTAATGGTGCTTTTGGTGTGTGTACAGGTTTTTGGGTGAATATAAGCTTTCATTTCACTGGGATGAATGCTCAAGAGGACAATTGCTGGGCTGTATGTAGTATATTTAGTTTTATAAGAAACCTCCCAAGTGTTTTTTTAGAGTGGCTGTACTGTTTTATGTTCCCACCAGTGATGTCTGAGCGATTGTCTGCATCCGCACCAGCCACTGGCGGTGTTGCTGTTTTCTATTTTAGCTGTTCCAGTAGGTGTGCAGTGATATCTCACTGTGGTTTCCATCTGAAATGCCTCATGGCCAATGACATGGAACATGGTTTCATGTGATTCTGTCTTCTGCATATCCTCTTCGGTAAAATGTGTCTTCAAGTCTTTTGCTATTTTCTAATTGGATCTTTGTTTTTTTATTATTTAGTTTTTAAATTTCTTTACATATTCAAGATACTTGTCCTTGTCAGATGTGTAATTTGCAAATATTACCACATGCACTCTGCTTGTCTTTTTAGTCTCTTCATAAGGTCTTTTACAGGCCATTTTTAATTTTGATGAGGCCCAATTTATCAACTGTTCCTTTTAGGGATTGTACCTCTGGGTTTATTTTGCTATTGTTTTTCTAGTTTCTTGACATAGGAACATAGATTATTGATTTAAGGCCTTTCATCTTCTCAACTGTAAGCATTAATGCTATAAATTTCCCTGTGATCACTGCTCTTCCTTCATCCTACATGTCTTGATATGTTGTATTTCTGTTTTCATTCAGTTCTGTTTTTTTAATTTCCTTTTGATTTCCTCTTGACCCACATTTTATTTGAAAGTGTGATAGAGATTTTCCTGTTGTCTTTCTGATTTTAATTTCTAGTTTCTGTTGTGATAAGAAAATACACACTAAAAGGTTTCAGTTCTTTAAAATTTGTTGAAGTTTGTTTAATGGCCCAAGATATGATCTTTCTTGGTGAATGTTTGTTGCATGGGTGCTTGAAAAAAAAAGCAATTCAACTGTTGTTGGTTGGAGTGTCCATTTGTGTCGCTTAGATCCTGTTGGTTAGCTCTGTTGCTCAATCATCTATAACCTTGCTAACTTTTTCTCGAGTAATCCTATTAGTCGCTAAGAGGCAGGTTGGAGTCCCAGATATAACCGTCATGCATCTATTTCTCCTTTCATCCAGCTTTGCTTCTTGCGTTTTGAGGCTTTATTATTCAGTGCATATGTATTTAGGATTGTCCTGTCTTCCTAGTGGATGAATCCTCCTATCATTTTATGATCCCTTCAAGTACATTTAAAAATAATCTGTTTAATGACCTGCTAGTGTTCTTCCTTTCCTTTTATTCAGCATTCACTAATCATAACATTTGTGAGAACTGACAGCGGTATTGTATTGTTTATTGAAAATTTCATAGCATCATACCCTCCAAGACTGAAAATGAACTCTGAACAATCAATCATATGTGCTATTGATAAATATAGATTTTGTGTAGCTCTCAGTGTTGAGTTCAAGCAGAGATTTGAGTATGTGTGAGGAAAAGGAGGTGTTTCAGAATCCCGGGCATAGGTGCAGGAACTGAATGAGGATCTCAGGTGTAAATCCAAGCAGATACATCAGAATTTTGAGTATCCACCCAAGGAAGTATAGCAGTCTCAGGTGTACACCCAAGGCGTGAATTGAAGTTGTGGGTATATGGTGAAGAATTTGTATCAGGATATCAGGTTTGTAGCCAAGGAGATATATCAGGATCTCAGGTATATAATGAGGGAGACTTAACAGGATCTCTGAAGAGAGGGTGGATTTTAAAAGTATAGTTTAGTAGTTCACTTAATTGAAATTGAAAACGATAAAGGAGAATACGCCATATTCCTAGTTATCAGAAGGGAACATGGATTTTAAAAGATTGAGAAATATCAGCTGTGCCTGTAACCAACTTACTCTATGTGTGTGAAAATGATTGGCTCCTTTGTCCAAGAGGGCATAATGGGCTGATTTACTCTCCTGCCTGAGACAAGCAAAACTCCAGAGAAAAATATTGAAGCAGTGTTTTTTAAGACACTGGGCATCAGGCCGTGGATGGCACTGATGTTGTGAGGCAGAAGCAACCAAGGTGAGAGGTGTAACTTGAGAGCTGACAGGCTGTGGTGCAGGGCAGGGGACCCCAAGAAGAGCTTGGCACGCTCTGTTATTGGGGAGGAGGAGCTGAGAGTTGTGAGAGGCTAAAGTGTGTAGAGTTCCCAGGGCTGAGCACCAGAGGAGAAAGCCACACCTGGAGAGAACTCTGCAGATCTGAAGGACGACTGGTGCGTGCAAGTGAGAAAAACTGCTTGAGGCCAGGAAAAGAGGCATCTGAGAGATTCGAGGGAACAGTGCCCGGCCCTCACACTGGGCCAGGAATAGTGCCTGTGTCACCTGCCGGTCTGGAAACCTCCTACTTCAAAGGGAATCAGGTAGAGGACTCAAAAGGATCTTGCCTTAGTAGTGAGGAATAATTATGCTACACTACATACTGTTGTGGTCTCCTGCCTAACAAAATGAAAATAAACTGCAAGAGGATAAGGCTTTTTCCAGGTAACTGTGTCCCAGAGCAAAAACCAGGAATATTTATAGGAATACAGAACTACTCATCACTGAGCAAGGTACAGTCACAATACCTGACATCTGATCAAAGATTATTAGACATGCAAAGAAGCAGGAAAAGAGGACCCATAGTGAGAGGAAAAGTCGATGAATTGAAACCTACCCAGAACTGACACAGATATTAGGCTTAGCAGAGAAGTACATTAAAATAGTTCTTATGACTGTATTTTAGATATTCAAAAAGTTAAGTAGCATAACAGAAGACACAAATTGAACTTCTGCACTAAAAACTACAGTGTCTGAGATGAAAAACACAGTGTCTGAGATTAAAAATATCACCAGATTAGAAATATAGTGATAGGATTAACAGCAGATCAGACATTGCAGAAGAAAAGATTAGTGGACGCGAACACTAACGCTAGAAAGTAAAATGACACACACAGAGAAAAAAAAATTAGAAAATGAAAACAGTATCAGAGAAATGTGAAACAGCAGCAGCCTAACATGTGTAATCCAAGACCCTGGGGAAAAAAATAAGGGACAGAAAAAATACTGAAGAGCTAGTGAGGTCAATTCACTGAGAATATTTAGCAATCCTAAAATGTAATGCATCTAATAACAGACTTAAAGTATATGAATCAAAAACTCCTAGACCTGCAAGGAGAAATAGAGAAATACACAATTGTATGAGGTAATTCATAGAACAAATGTAGGGAGTATCATCAAGAATATAGAAGATTTGAATAACCAGCTTGATCTAATTGACATTTATATGTAGATACAGAACATTTACCAAGATATGCCATATTTTGGGCCATAAAACAAGTTTAACATTGAAAAAGATTCAAGTGAGACAAAGTAGATTCTCTGACTACAGTGGGATTAAATTAGAAATCAATAATATAAACATGACTAAAAAAAATCACCAAATAATTTAAAATTAAATGACATGCTTCCAAATAACTTACGGGTCAATAAAGAAACCAAAAAAGAAAGAAGGTATTTTGGACTGAATGAAAATAAAACAACATATTGAAATTTGTGGGATACAACTGACTTTAGTAGTACTTAATGGAAATGTATAGCCCTGGACACCTATATTGGAAAAGAAGAAAGGCCTCAAACCAGTGACCTTAAGAAACTAGAAAAAGAAAGTCAGTAAAACACAAACCTGGTCCTTTGAGAAGCTAAATAAGATTAATAAACCTCTAGTCTGGCTGACCCAGAAAAAGAAGAAAAGATAAAATATCTGGAAGAAGAGAGGCAATATCACTACAGATATCAAAAGGATAACAGAATATTATAAACAATGTTCTGCTAATATGTATATATTTCTTGACTCATCATATTATACCTTTATTTTGTGAAGTTGCTAATTCTATTTCACAATGTAAAAAATATCTGGCATTATGATAGGTATAACTTACTTTAAAAAAATTTTTTATTAAGGTATTATTGATAGACACTCTTATAAGGTTTCACATGAAAAAACAATGTGGTGACTACATTTACCCATGTTATCAAGTCCCCACCCATACCCCAATGCAGTCACCGTCCATCAGTGTAGTAAGATGCCACAGAGTCATTGTTTGCCTTCTCTGTGCTACACTCTTTTCCCCGTGACCCCCCACACCATGTGTACTAAACATAATACCCCTCAATCCCCTTCTCCCTCCCTCCCCACCCACCCTCCCACACCCTGCCTCTTTGGTAACCACTAGTTCCTTCTTGGAGTCTCTGAGTCTGCTGCTATTTTGTTCCTTCAGTGTTGTTTCATTGTTATACTCCACAAATGAGGGAAATCATTTGGCATCTGTCTTTCTCCGCCTGGCTTATTTCACTGAGCATAATACTGTCCACCTCCATCCACATTGTTGCAAATGTTTCTTTCTTATGGCTGAATACAATTCCATTGTGTATATGGACCACCTTTTCTTTTTTTTTTAATAATTTATTTTGGTGTCATTAATCTACAATACATGTGCACATTATAGTTATTAAACTACCCCTTCCAGGTCCCCCCCCACCAACCCCATTACAGTCACTGTCCATCAGCGTAGTGAGATGCTATAGAATCACTACTTCTCTGAGTTGTACAGCCCTCCCATGCCCCCACAACATTACATCTAATCGTAATGCCCCCCTTTTACCCCTTATCCCTCCCTTTCCCACCCATCTTCCCCCAGTCCCTTTCCCCTTTGGTAACTATTAGTCCGGTTCTGCTCCTGTGAGTCTGCTGCTGTTTTTGTTCCTTCAGTTTTTCTTGTTCTTATACTCCACATATGAGTGAAATCATCTGATACTTGTCTTTTTTCGGCTTGGCTTATTTCACTGAGCATAATACCCTAGCTCCATCCATGTTGTTGCAAATGGTAGGATTTGTTTTCTTCCTTATGGCTGAATAATATTCCATTGTGTATATGTACCACATCTTCTTTATCCATTCATCTACTGATGGACATTTAGGTTGCTTCCATTTCTTGGCTATTGTAAATAGTGCTGTGATAAACATAGGGGTGCATATGTCTTTTTCAAACTGGGCTGCTGCATTGTTAGGGTAAATTCCTAGGAGTGGAATTCCTGGGTCAAATGGTATTTCTATTTTGAGTTTTTTGAGGAACCTCCATACTGCTTTCCAAAATGGTTGAACTAATTTGCAGTCCCACCAGCAGTGTAGGAGGGTTCCCTTTTCTCCACATCCTCGCCAACATTTGTTGTTTGTGTTTTTGGATGTTGGCCATCCTCACTGGTGTGAGGTGATATCTCATTGTGGTTTTCATCTGCATTTCTCTGATGATTAGCGATGTGGAGCATCTTTTCATGTGCCTGTTGGCCATCTGAATTTCTTCTTTAAAGAAGTGTCTATTCATGTCCTCTGCCCATTTCTTAATTGGATTATTTGCTTTTTGTTTGTTAAGGTGCATGAGTTCTTTATATATTTTGGATGTCAATCCCTTATCGGATACATCATTTATGAATATATTCTCCCATACTGTAGAATCTCTTTTTGTTCTACTGATGGTGTCCTTTGCTGTACAGAAGGTTTTCAGCTTGATATAGTCCCACTTGTTCATTTTTGCTTTTGTTTCCCTTGCCTGGGGAGATATGTTCATGAAGAAGTCGTTCATGTTTATGTCCAAGAGATTTCTGCCTATGTTTTTTTTTAAGAGTTTTATGGTTTCATGACTTACATTCAAGTCTTTTATCCACCTTGAGTTTACCTTTGTGTATGGGGTTAGACAGTAGTCCAGTTTCATTCTCTTACATGTAGCTGTTCAGTTTTTCCAGCACCAGCTGCTGAAGAAGCTGTCATCTCTCCATTGTATCTCTAAGGCTCCTTTATCATATACTAATTGACTGTATATGTTTGGGTTAATGTTTGGATTTTCTATTCCGTTCCACTGGTCTGTGGGTCTGTTTTTGTGCCAATACCAAATTGTCTTGATTACTGTGG